>PVHT020000173.1:14367514-14451018 GCA_004024745.2 Catagonus wagneri
CCATTCTGTGGGTTGTCTTTTCGTTTTGTTTAGGGTTTCCTTTGCTGTGCAGAAACTTTGAAGTTTAATTAAGTCCCATTTGTTCATTTCTCTTTTTATTGTCTTTACTCTGACACATGGATCTGAGAAGATGTTGCTATTATTTATGTCAGAGAGTGTTTGGCCTATGTTTTCCTCTAAGAGTTTTATAGTATCTGGTTTTATATCTATGTCTTTAATCCATTTTGATTTTATTTTTGTGCATGGTGTTAGGAAGTGTTCTAATTTCACTTTTTTACATATGGTGGTCCAGTTTTCCCCAGCACCACTTATTAAACAGGCTGTCTTTTCTCCATTGTATATTCTTGCCTCCTTTGTCATAGATTAGTTGACTGTAGGTGCATGGGTTTAATTCTGGGCTTTCTGTCTTGTTCCACTGATCTATATTTCTGTCTTTGTGCCAGGACCATACGGTTTTGACGACTGTAGCTTTGTAGTATAGTCTGAAGTCAGGGAGCCTGATTCCTCCAGCTCCATTTTTCTTTTTCAGGATGTCTTTGGCTCTTCTGGATCTTCTGTGCTTCCAAGCAAACTTTAAAATATTTTGTTCTAGTTCTGTGAAAAATGTCTTTGGTAATTTGATAGGGATTGCATTGAATGTGTAGATTGCCTTGGGTAGTACAGTCATTTTGATAATATTGACTCTTCCAATCCAAGAGCATGGTATCTCTTTCCGTCTATTCATGTCATCCTTGATTTCTTTCATGAGCGTCTTATAATTTTCAGAGTATAGATCTTTTGTCTCTTTAGGTAGGTTTATTCCTAAGTATTTGGATCCTCATTTTTTTAAAAAAAGAATATAATGATTAAAGGTGTTAGGCAGTGATAAGCAAATAACATTAAACCAGTTCGACTAGACTAGATAGATTAATATAGTAAGCATGTGGAAGGAAGAGCTGAGAATATTATTTCACGCTATGTTCTGAGAGTCTCAAATGCTATGATGAGGAAACAAAACTTTGTTCCTTATATCTAAGGCCATTTTTATCAGTTCCATCCTTTAATACTTAATCTTAATCTCACTGCGTAACCTGATGACTACATTTTTGATTTGGAATCTTCTGGAAAGCAGGTTGTTATTCCTCTGGAAGGACACTCTCTAATGGGCCTGATTCCTGGCTGGAGAGTCAGACTCATTGACTGCCACCTCACTCTAGGCAAGAGGGCTCTTCAAGAGATTCCATGATCTTTGGTAGCTTGTTTTAAGATGAACGGAGTCTGGAGAATTAAAGGCCTAGAGGAGAAGATAAAAGGGAATGGAGGAGTTCCCATATGGCTAGGCTCATTAAGGATCTGTCATTGCAGCAGCACAGGTGCCTGCTGTGGCATGGGTTCGATCCCTGGCTGGGGAACTTGCACATGCCACGTGCATGGCCAAAAAAAGTGTGCGTGGGGGTGGTGGTGGAAAGAAGTCCCTCCTGGGCAAGTTCCTTAGCAGAGGAACATGGCAGAGCATGTAGGGCTATTTGGGAGTAATGGACCTTCTACCTAAGATGGCTTTCTTACCCATCCTCCTCTCAGAACATGTGAACTTGTTCTTCTGGGATAGGATCAGGACATCGTAGGCATTTACTAAAGTTTGAATGAATGAGTGAAGACTGAATAATCCCCTTGAAAGTGATGGAATTTTTCTACAAGAATTATTTGTTGTTTTGGTTTTTACTGGCAAGATTTTTAAAAAAAATTGTGATCATTCTAATATATTGTATTTCCTTGCTAAAATATGTCTTCAGTGCCAGATGTAGCAAGAATTTAACAACAGGTGTTGATGGGGGTGTATGTGTGGAATAAACACTGCACTAAATAGTCATAAACTGCATCCCAATTTCAGAACTATAAAAAACTGAAAAATAATGCATCTTAGAAATGAGAGGATGAGAATCCTTCAGTTCCCCTCCCCAACCCTTTCTTAAAGACTGGTACCATGTATTCATGACACACCTTTCTTTCTTTAACACCTCAGGGTCAGCTGTAGATGTCTTTTTTACTGCAAACTCCATGGGAATATCCAGTAGATCAAAATCTGAGGGAGAAAAAAGGTGACCACACACTTGCTCTGTACAATTTACAGGAAATTGAATGCTGTCCCAGATCTTACACCTTAAAAAAATGAAAGAAAAACTATAATTGGGAAATAAAAATTTGGAAGTCCCCTCCTCTAAGATTTTATTCTTGGCAAGGCATTCCAAGATTATTGTTATTTGCTTGAAAATTTTTCTGCACATGCACTTCCAGTAAAACCTTTCAAAACATAAACAGTCGGTCTTCATTTCACCTTATTTGTCCTTATGTGTATTTCCCACTGTAAATTTACCCTTCTGTATTTATACTGGAGGGTTTTTACTATTCATTTCCTCAGCTTCTTCAGGGCCTTGTCTCAGAGCACTGAGATTTAATAATTTTATTTAATAGCAATAATATAATATTATAATTATATGCTATATAATTACAATATATATAAATATAAACTGGCTTTATAATTTCAAAAATACCTTCATACACTATTTTATTTATTGTGTGTGAGGCAGCTATTATGAATTCTAAGGGTGAATTAATGGATGAATATTAAATAAGAACTTGCCCCAAATCACACAGATGTTAGATGGCAGCTAAGAAATTAGAATTAAGGAATGGTAAAGCTCTGGCTAGTGCATGGGAAAACCTTCCTACTCTTTCTTATTCTCTTGGCCATTAATTTTCTTTATGATTGATTATTAAAGCAACCATCTGATTAAATAAAACAAGTGCATCTTTCTACTCCAGTTAATGTTGAATGAATCACTGTACCCCATCCATCATCAGTTCAGGTTATTCCTAATTTCCTCCTAACCATCTATTGAATCAAACTACTTTCCTTTATTTACCGGACCCAATCCTAATTCATGCCATCACCTCTCTGCTAAGACATCAGTAGTAGTTATCTAAGCCACCCTCTTATTTCCATACTCCTCTCCTCTAATGCTCCCATCATTCTCTGTGCACCCCCATTAAAACTGCTGTAATGTTTCTCTTTGCTTTTGAGATAAAGATCCCCTGTCTATCTTGCCCTGCCCAGGATTTGGCCCCTTCAAATCTCTCTGGAATCATTTACCCCCCTGTTTTCTGTTTTGTTCCAAATAGTCCAGTCTCACTGACCTCTTTCAGTTACTCACACAAGCCTGCACCTTCCCAGCCCACATGCTATTATCTCTGCCTGGAGAATCCGCTCTCTCCCACTGTCACCTAGTTAACCCTATCTCTCCCTTCAATTCTCAGTTCAAACACCATTTTTCATATAAACCTCTGACTTCCCTGTCATATCAATATCCTCCCTTAGGCCATTAGGCACTTTCCCTTGGGGCGCTCATCATTGTGGTAAGTTTACTTTTATTTAATTAGCTGTTTGATCAGATCCTGAACAGGAAAAGGTTAACAGTGGGTCCGTAACACATCCTTTCTACCGTGGAAATGCCTGAGATAGTTCTTCCTTTTAACTCCAAGCACACCTTGAAAATATTAACTGATGAAATTTACTAGCCCCTGATTACTGATTTAGGAATATTTTTAAGAAAATATACCTGATCTTTTTTGCCACTTGTTGTAAATGTATCTGTAATTTATGGATTTATGAACTGCAGCTGTGCTGATGAATACAAGTTAATCACATGGCTAGAAGTGGACTGTGAGATGATGAGATATATAAACTGCGAGACTACAAACGCTAAGAAGCTTCCCTTTGCTAATTAGAGCCATGCAAAATAAACGCCCTTCACTCCAGAACAAAAACACATAGTGCAGAAAACAAGGCTGCATCTGATGGGTTTAGTTCTGCCAGATAGTGCTGTAGCACATTTGGTTGATGTTCCTTTCTAGTAATCTGTAAAGCTTAAGGCTGGGTAAAATTTGTATTTCATGTGAGTCTTACTGACAGCTCTAGCTTTTGTTATAAGTGAAACATCTATATTTCCTCCTTGTTGTCTCGTGAACTTCATGAAAGCAGGAAAATAACTTTTATCTGTCAGCTAATTCCTGTTTTCTGGCCTAATATTTAGCACATAGTATGTGAATATTTGTGTGGGAGAGATTACTAGAACTCATCATATCCCATTCGTCCTGCACTCATGAAAAAACGTCCAACTTCCCATGCAATTGGGTAGGGGCCATGTGGTTAATTTCCTCTTGGTGGACTTTGATAGAAAGTAACAAGCATAACTTCAGGATAGAGGCAGGTAGATCAGATGTAAATTGCCCACACGATTTTTCCCTCTCTAGCAAATGCTGAAAACTTATGTGGGTACAGTTGTATGGAAAGATGGTGGAGATTCTGTCATTTCTGGGTCCCCGATTAATATGTAGAGAATAAGCAACTTCCCAGCCATGTTGGATAGATATTAGGTATATATTGCCAGAAATGCCAATTGATTTTGTGAAGCTCCTGAGATTTTACGGTTAACATGTTACGTACATGTAACGTAGCTTATGCTGTCTGATGCATGAGTGAACAGTCAGCAGGCAAAACCGCATGTGAAAGCACTCTCGAGCACACTGCTTCCTTCTTCTCTTCTCTTGAGTCTTCCATCCTCTCCCTTCCTTCCCAAGATACAAATCAGTGAGTGAGGAAAAAGAGAGAGGGTCCACAGTTTCAAGTGTACTGCAGAAATAAAACACTCACCTAAAACTGAGCTTCCAGGTTAACTATTTAGTGGCAATATCTCACTTCTCTATACCTTGCCAGTGAAGTATTAGAGGGTGATCTGGACCAACTGGCCTTGAGGAAAATTTAAATCAGAGAAGGAGCTTTTCATTTGTAACTAAAAAGTATCTCCTACGTTCTTGATTTCTGTCCTTACATGGAATTTAACTGTATACTTTATTGTGGGTCTCCAAAATTTTGGTATGCCAAAGATTCATCATAATAGTTTGGTAAAAATGTCCATTTTAAGCCTTCTACCCAAGAATCTATCAGATTTATGTGAGTCTGACTCATTTTAAATACTTCATCTTGGTGTTTTTTATTTAGCAGCTCTCAGACCTCACTGCTATAAACAGTAGTTGTGAAAGATCAAATAATATAGGTCCTTTTTCATTTATATCAGTAGTTCTCAACCATGGCTTCATATGAGAACCACATGGGGAGCTTTGAAAACAATATCAATGCACAGGCCATACCACAGACTAATTATATCTGATTATGTATATAAATGAATTTATATTCTGCAAGCTATGGCAAATTATTGCTTAGAAGGTCTTCTGCTTACTGTGGCATTACAGGAAATTGGTAAACAGGCCGTACGCCAATCAACAGCCCCCTAACCGAGAACCATGGTGTGGAGTATCCTGGGATGAGGCCAAACAAATACCAATTTCTTTAAAAAGTTTAGAATCTGAAGAGCAGAGCCTCTTGGTAATACACTGACTTCATGGATCTTGGTTCCTTTGCTTTTAACTCCAACCCATCTGCCCCTTCCATGCCAAGCTTCTGCAGCAACAAGCAGACAGGTGGAGACTGAGAAGTGTGAGCCTTGGTCTCTCAGAATGGTGACTGATGGGGCTCCACATGGGGAAAAAGGCAGAAATCAGAGGTAGAGAACCCATGCTGACTATCTGAAGGCTGTGATTCCTTTACTAAGCTTCACGTGATCTTGTTTTGGTGACAGGGTATGTGTAAGAGTGAGGATAGAGCCCAAGATAAGCCCACCCGAGTATGCTTGGTTCCTTTGGCTTTTCATGAGTGAAGAAGTAGTTGGAATAGTGGGCTGACTTTTCCATCCCAGAAGATTAGAGGCCTGGGAACACAACGGAAAAGAAAGACTACATGCCAAGAGGGAGGACAAGCTGACAGCTGCAACACAGCCAGCCCACATGGACAGAGAGCTAAAATCCCTCCTGTGGGACTACTGCCATTTAGTGTTCTCCAGCAGCTGGATTTTAGCTGCAAGGAGCAGAACCCAGAAAATTATAGCTCTACTATGAGGGCCCATTGAAAAGAGAGAGAAAAGAACAGATTGATACTCAAATCAGGCTTTTGATATAGCACACCTGATGGACACTTAATATGTAAATGAAAAAAGCATTTAAGAAAATTTAAGCACAATCCAAAGCTACTTTATGGAATTTCGGTAACATCATCTTCAAGTGTAAAAGTTTAGCATGTCAGTAAAGAGAGAAGATGTTTACTATTGGTTACTGAATTAATAGCTTAGAAGAAGAAGTGAAGGACATATCACAAAGTAAAATAAACAGGGATTTAGAAAAAGTAAGGAAAGATTAAGTGACATTAAGTAAATTGTCAAAAAACAGGAATTCCAGAAGAATAAAATAGAGTATATTAATACAGTAAATAAGATGGAAAAACTTCTGTGGGATAGAGCACCCCAATTAAAAGGGCTTTCTAAGTTTGGTCAGGATTTACAGGAAAAAGTCACACCTAAGCACAGTAAACAAAATCCCCAGATTCCAAGCATGACTTCCGTATAGAGGAGTTCCTGTTGTGGTGTAGCGGACACGAATCTGACTAGGGACCACGAGGTTTCAGGTTCGATCCCTGGCATCGCTTAGTGGGTTAACGATCGGCATTGCCATGAACTGTGGTGTAGTTTGCAGATACTGCTCGGATCTGTCGTTGCTGTGGCTCTGGCATAGGCTGGCAGCAACAGCTCTGATTAGACCCCTAGCCTGGGAACCCCCATATGCCGCAGGTGCAGCCCTAAAATGACAAAAAAAAAAAACCTTCCACATAGAAAGAACAAGTGAATTACAAAGGCATTTCAGACTGGAATTGGGCTCCTCATCTCATGCTAGACCACAGTACAATAAGGTCAACAGCAGAAAAGAATCACAGTAGAATAGTATCCACAAGATCACAACCCTGGCTACACTTTAGAATCGGCTGGGGAGCTTCAGCAAATGTTGACACTAGGCTCTCTCCCAGATGAATTAAAACAGAACCTCAGGGGGCATGAAGCATGAAATTGGTAATTCTTTTTTTAGGTCCCTGAATGTTTCTAATAAACAGCTAGCATTGCCATGTGATCTATAGACTACTGGAAGTAAATGGAATGCAATCTAAAAATCCTATGCCCAGCCAATGTTATGTCCAGCCAGTCCTATTTCCTATCCATGTGCCAAGGTGAAGGAATGATTACTTACAGATGTACATGTTTTTAGAAAGTATAACACTAGTTAACCTAATTTCAGGGAATTGTGAAGCTATCTATCCAAAGAGCAGATAAATGTATATAGTCAAGATGGAGAAGGACAAAGACTATAGAACCAGTTGTGGTAAGCAATGAGCCATGCTTGTAACCTGGTTACATCTGAATGGACAGTGATGGAGATAGTAACTGAAAGCCTGCTAGTTTACAGCAGGAGACCTTAACAAAGACTCTTGAAATAGAAGGGACAAATTGTGTGGGGAGATTCTAATGAGAGCTGGAAACGAAAGTCTCAGGTTTCTTCAGCAGAGTTTAAAACAGGTTAGACTGACTCATGATGAGAGAAAAGTAGTAAAGGATTCCAAAAGTTTCCTCTAGTGGTTGAAGGAAAAGGGGTGGAGGAGGGAGGGCAATAAAAAGGAAAAGAGTATTCTAAAAATTTCATCTTTTATGGGTTAGATATCACAGAGGAATATAGAATTTTGGTGGAGGAAAGTGTTGATATATTCTCTTCATGTATATCGGTAGAGTATTTTAAGATAAGCATCAACAATGGAAAGGTAATCATGAATAGCACGGAAAAAATAATACATAACATGTGACATTGGGAATAAAGAGCATTTTGTCCAAAAGAGTAAAACTTAAGTAAAAGGGCCTCTGCAGTCCTGTAATTTCCCTTCCTGTAGATGATACATCTCAAAGTACACCTTCTGCTTGTGCACTGGGACCCATCCCTTCTGGTTTATTCAAAGATATACTTCATCCAGAAATTTCCCTTTCTTTCCTATATTATCACTATTTCACTGTCTGCTGGATCATTGACATCAGCATTCAAATATGCTATTATTTTTCTCCACATTTAAAAATGTCTTCATTTCCCCTGTGAGTTGTAGTCTTATTTAAATGCTCTGAAATTCTTTCTCTTCTAGACTTTCTTTAATTTAATCAAATTTTCTGCACTCCACCAGGGCACCAGAATTTTTGGACAAATTTCCCTATCACTAAATCCCTATCACTTATTCTCAGTCTGCATTTTACTCAGTCTTTCAGCCACAGTTAACACAGGTGATCCTCCTCTTCACTTGATAATCTTTCTTCACTTGTCTTTTGGAATGCCATATGATCTTAGTTTTCCTTCTCCCTTACTCTCCTCCTCCTTCCCCACTCTTGATCAGTCTCATTTGCTGGTTCCTTGTCTTTTCCCTTACAGTGTTATCCTGCATTGCCCTCAGATTCAATTCTTCCACCTCTTCTCCACCTATATGCGCAGTCTTGGTGAGCTCATCCCATCTAATCACTACTGACTCCCAAATTTCTGTCCTTGGCCAAATCTGGACTTGATATCCAAATGCCCACTTAACATCTCCACTTGAATATGTAACACACATCACAAATCAATATGTACAAAACTAGTGATAGCAATGTCTCTATATACAGCCTTCCCCATTTGACATAATGTGAACTGATCCTTTAAGTTGCTCTTGCCAAATAACCCGTTTGACCTTATTTCTTTTTTCTCTTTCCCTTGCTCAATGACACTGGTTCCTTAGAATTCCTCAAATTTGTTTTTCATGTTCTCTTGATTTCTTTTGCCTGGACATTTCCTCTTCCAAGACTACTCTTCCCTCAGATATCTACAAAGCTATCTCCATTATTAGTTTTTAGAGTTTGCTCAATTACTTTAATTATCTCTTTTTTTTTTTTTTGGACCCTGCCTTGGAATGCACAAGATCCCAGGCCTGGGATCGAACCAGCACCATGGCAGTGACCCAAGCCACAGCAGTAACTACTCAAGGTCCTTAACCCACTGAGCCACTAGGGAACTCCTCAATTGCTTTCTTGTAAATAAGGCCTACCCTGAAGACCCTATTTAAAAATGATTCCTAACCCTACATCACAACATTCCCAATCCCCTTTTCCCTACACTATTTTCATAGCACTTATCACCATGTGAAATATCACCATATAACATATTGTATCATTTACAGTTTTGTTATTTTTAGAATAGTCTGAAAAATGACTATTTAATCCATATTGGAATATGTTCTTTTGGGTCAAATTTGTCATTTTCAGATATAAAATCTATGCTTTGGATACCAGGATGTCGTTATTTAATGAATGCACCTGAAATCCAGAAAGAGAAAATCATGGACCATCCCCCTGACTAACTCAGATCTATGGCTTTGATGGATCAGGAAACTCCCCCAGAAAGGCTTGATGCATGGGAAGAACAAGCTGTCTTCTTGGAAGGAGCCCTGTTTGCTGCCTCAGGCTACTTTTAGTTTTCTTTGACATGAATCATACACAAGTCCTCCTCTGTGGATTATTCAAACTACTACTAATTTTTCAAGGGAGAGTTATTCTTCTTAGCCTCAAGCTTTGTGTTGGTTTTCTTAGTGCTATTGGGAAAAGTGCCTTTTCAAGATGTACTCTCTGGAGTTCCTGCTGTGGTGCCATTGGGATCAGCTGTGTCTCTGCAATGCCAGAATGCAGGTTCAATCCCCTGCTGACCCGGTGGGTTAAAGGATCCAGCATTACAGCAGCTGCAGCATGGGTTACAACTGTGACTCGGATCTGATTCGTGGCCTGGTAACTCCATATGCCACCAGGCAGCCAAAAAAAAGAAAAAAGCTCTCTGACAGAAGCCAAAATGACTCCAAGGCTCCTGGTGTCTCTCACTTGTACTCTGTGTCCTATCCACACAGGGAGGGGATCACTTGTCTTCTTGGAAGGAGCCCTGTTTGCTGCCTCTGGCTACTTTTAGTTTTCTTTGACATGAGTCATACACAAGACCTTCACTACCTAACATCAAAGAACACATGCTCTTCATTTGGCTCTCTTTTAGCCTCTCTTGACAGACCCCAGGTTATGAAATGGTCTTATGTCACCTCATCCCATTCTTTTTGGGAAGAAATTTCTTTAAAAACCCTCTCCCAATTTCCACACACTTCATGTTTTTATAGTCCCTTCATGGTGAATTTTCAGGGTCATATTGCTGGTTCTCATTATTTTGAAATTTCCTCAGAAAGTCTGTCCTTAATCTTAAATTCTTCTATCCATTGTGTTATGGCATCCCAGAGGAAACTTTGTTTAATATCTTTTAATATACATTTGTACATATATTTCATTTTTATGTGCATATATTTATATACAGTCGATGAAATGATATAAGATTGCTAGGTTGTTTATTTGGGTTACCTACTAAGAATTAGATGACGGTGGGAGCATGATGCAGAGAGAGGAATGGGGTAAGTGGAAGATGGAAGACATTCAAGAAAAAAAATTGAAAGAATAAAGTATTTACCTCAAATTTCCCAGCATCTTATGTGACTACTTGTATAAGCTATTTACATGTGCATTAGTATGTGTATATTTGTACAATTAGGCCACCTAAGGGGCTGTTCTCTTGCTCTCTGTGCATACTCTTCTGACCAATGCCTGCTTCACCTGCACCCAATCACGTAACAGACCTTTCTACATACTTGCCCTAGGCTTCAGCTGGTGATTTTTCTAACCTTTATCTTTTTATTTTAATTTCATTCTTTTTTGTTTTTATTATAGTTGATTTACAATGTTCTGTCAATATCTGCTGTATAGCAAAGTGACCCAGTTATACATATATATATACATTATTTTTCTTATATTATCTTCCATTATGTTCCATCACAGGTTTCCTGTGCTATATAGCAGGACCTCACTAGATTGTTTATGCACTCCAAATTGTAGTTTGCATCTACTAATCCCAAACACCTGGTCCATCCCACTCCCTCCCCTTTGGCAACCACAGGTCTGTTCTCCATTAATTTGTTTCTTTTCTGCATAAAGGTTCATTTGTGCCATATTTTAGAGTCCACATAAAAGTGATATCATATGGTATTTGTCTTTCTCTTTCTGACTTACTTCACTTATGAGAATCTCTAGTTGCATCCTTGTTGCTGCAAATGGCATTATTTTGTTCTTTTTTATGGCTGAGTAGCATTCCATTGTGTATATGTACCACATCTTCTTCATACATTCACCTGTCAGTGGACATTTAGGTTGTTTCCATGTCTTGGCTATTGTAAACAGTGCTACAATGAATATAGGGGTGCATGTATCTTTTTGAGTAAAAGTTTTGTCTGGATATATGCCCAGGAGTGGGATTGCTGAATCGTATGGTAGTTTTGTATTTAGTTTTCTGAGGTACCTCCATACTGTTTTCCATAGTGGTCATAGCAATTTACATTCCCAGGGTTCTCTTTTCTCCACACTCCCTCCAGCATTTGTTATTTGCAGACTTATTAATGATAGCCATTCTGACTGATGAGAGGTGGTACCTCATTGGAATTTTGATTTGCATTTCTCTAATAATTAGCAGTGCTGAATAATTTTTCAACCAGCAAGAGCTTAATTTCCAAAATATACAAACAACTCATACAACTCAATAGCAAAATTCAAACAACCCTATTAAAAAATGGGCAGAAGTCCTAAATAGACCTTTCTCCAAAGAAGACATACAGATTTTTCAAACCTTTAGAGCAGAACATCTCCACCTGATAGCTTATCAAAGGAGTGGTGAGGGGCGTGCCTCTCGCTAGTTTCCTTGGTAATTAATGAGCCAACCTGGTATCAATTTCCCCTTAACTAGTAACCTCCCTTTCTCCTCAGTGAAGACTTCTGCCTCGCCTAGTCCTGCTCCCCAGACTTCTGTGGCACACGCTCCAGGATCCTGCTTCAGGCAAGTCAGATTCCCCTCATTCATTAAACCATTGATGTCTCTGTCACTGACCCGGGGCTCTTCAGTCTTGAAGCAGGGCACAAGTATAAGAAAAGCTTGCAGGCCTATGAGGTGTAGCCCAACATTGTTTATGTAATATGTTTGAGAGAAAGAGGTCTTAAGTGAAAACTGGGTTGAGTGCTGTTTCTAATGTGATTCTAGTTAGTTAAAAGTAACCTCCAAATGTACATAGTAATTTTTTTTGGTAAGAATCAAGATGTAGAAGGAGTCATAGGCTGTTGACAGATGTTAACATTGATGACTTCAAGAAAATGGAATAGGAAATATTTTATAGAGGAAATTTTTATCTTTTGTGACGTTTTTATAATTTTTCTTTTGCTACAAGGAGCACATCTTATAACCATATGAATAACCTTAAACCAAGTCAGTGCTGTACAGGGAGAGTACTTGTAGGAATCACCTGTTATCCATCTTCTTATACAAGTAGGTAGAAAGATCTACTGGGTATGAAGACAAAAAGGGTGGATTTCTGGATGTGAGTAGAATGGGGGCAATCTAAAATAACAGCTGCGTGGAGTTCTTGCTGTCACACCGTGAGTTAAAAATCCGACTGCAGCAGCTCTGGTTCCTTCAGAGGTGTGGGTTCCCTGCCAGGCTGACACAGGGTTAAAGTATCCATTGTTGCCACAGCTGTGGTGTAGGCATCAAATGCAGCTCAGATTCAATCCCAAGCCCGGGAACTTCGATATGCCACAGGTGAATCCATAAAAAAAGAAAAATATAAAATAACTGCGGTGGGATACTAAATTGCTTTTGAAGGGGAAAAAAACTAAGGTGAAAGTAAATGGGATGAGCCTTTAAAAATTATCAATCTACACTAATGTCTTTTGTTCATTAGTAGCCAATAACTTTGGAATAAGAATTTTGAGCATAATACAAAACAAATTGTAGATTATCTCAGGGCTGGGGGTTAACAGGGTGGGTCAGCAAGTTTGAAGGTCATAGAGTGTTGATGAAAGTGTGGTTGATTTAGTTTGTCATGTGGGTGCAGGCTGAATAGAGACAAGAAAAGCATTAAACAAAAAAATAAGCTAGGAAAATAGGCAAGGAGCAGTACTTAATAGCGAACATATTTAATAAGAGTGAGAGAATAAAATGAATAGAAAGAGGACATCTTTTGTTTCGGCTTGCCTGAGATAATCCCAGTAAAATTACAAATAAGCTCCTCTTTGACTCTCAAAAGTATCCTTTCCTGCATGATAATTTAAGAGAAGACTTTGGGGAATAAAAGAATCATCAAGTATAGTTAGCAACATGGGGTTGGGGGGGCAGGTTGGAGATCTCACCTGATTGGGAAGGAGAAGACGGGGGATCTATGGCTTATAATATCCACTTTGAGACAGCAATCACCCACATAAATGTGATTTACACAAACTTTTGTGCAATGTCGATTCACAGATGGGATATGTACCCTGGTTATTTTAGACCATATTTCTCAAACTCTGAGATTATTTTCAAAGTTCATCAGATTTTGAGAATTTTCTCAGACACTTATTAACAAGTCAGAGCAATGGGCCTCTTCAAACATTTTGGAAACATCTGATAAGGGAATCCGCGTAAGCACTCATAAGTCAATAAACATCCCTTCACCTTGATGTTCCATCATGTATCTTACAAAATACTGCCTTTGCTCTGCTGTTGTCCCATAAAATACTATATATCTGGATGTTGTCTTTGTTCTCCTGTTGTCCCATAAAATACTATATATCCATAGTATGTGATGATTTCAACATTGCGGAACAAAGAACTTGAATTTAAACCATATGTGATAGGAAGCTTTCCATTCAGAATGACAAGGATAAGAACTTTAGCTCTGGCAAGTGGCACAGTAGTAAGCAAATAACAAGTGCTTAAAAATGTTACTTCTTTATTTTTCCTTGCTTGTGTTTTTGAATTATTTTTTAATTCATTTACTTAGCATTCTCAATTTTTCTTTCTATAATGAGTATTGAATGCCTGTAATGGGTATTAAATGCTATGGTGGGCATTGAATGCCTAATACCCAAGGCTAACATAACCACTTGATTTTAAAATAAAAATTATGCACAAGAAAAGTTATTCCTGAAAGAGGGAAAGTGAACTCATCATTCCATATCATTTCATATATTTGATTTTAAACAAAATTTCAAACTGAACATTTTTCATCTTGCCTCCTACTTTTATAAAATAATTCACATCAGTTTATTTTAGACTGTTTAGTTTTAAGAGACTACAAAGACCATGATAAATTTTTTTCCAGACTCAAGGCAGTAGTGTTTATTATTTTAGAGCCTACATTGCTGAAATTTACCTGGGGGAAATAAAAGGAAATTTTATGCAAGTTTATCAGTATATTAGTTTTCTATTGCTATGTAATAAATTATCAGAAATTTAGTAACTTAAAACAACATCCATATATTTTCTCACATATTTGAACTTCAGAAGTCTGTGCACAGTGGCTGCGTTCTCTGCTATAGTCTCACAGAATTGCGTTCAAGGTCTCAGCCAGGCTGCCTTCTTGTCTGGAGCTTGGGGTCCTAGTCCAAGCTCATTCATATTACCCACAGATTTTGTTTCCTTGTAGGTATATATTGAAGCCCTCTCTTCCTTGCTAGCTCTTGCCAGGGAACTTCTCCTATCAACTACAGACTGCTTTCAGGTCCTTGCCACAGGGTCCTGTCCTCTCTCACTCAACAAAGAAGTTGGCTTCCTTGAAGCCACAATGAAAAATCTTTCTCACTCTGAATTTCTTCCTTCAGAAGCGGGAGGGTCTCTTTTAAAGGCTTTCTTGCTTAGGTCCGGTCTACCCAGGGTAGTCTCTCTTTTGATCACCTCAAAGCAATTAAGTTGGGACCTTACCTGATCTGAAAAATCCCTTCACCTTTATGACATAGCATGAGTCTTTTGTTGTGTATCTTGTTAATCATGGAATGAATTGTGTGGTATTCAGTGCCTTCCACACTTAAGGGACTGGAGTGTTATACTGGGAGTGTACACTAGAGGGTGGCAATCTTAGATGCCATCTCAGAACTCTGTCTAACATCATTCAGATTCAGGTTAAACATACTGATACTGTTTTTGCAACAGGTGATAATTACGTGAACAATCAAATTGAGTATGTGTGATAAGACTCCTTGTTCATCTTTCACTTTTGTCATTTTAGTAATTCACAATTGGAAACACATTTTTCCTGTTTTACACCACATAGAAAAAGCAGTCTTTTCAACTTTTAGTCCATATGCAGTTTAGACAGAAAAAAATATCCTATGGGGGCTTACTAACTTATGGTCACATAGAAGAAACAGCCTTTTCAACTTTTACTCCATATGCAATTTAGACAGGAAAAAATATCCTATGGGGGACTTAGTAACTTATGGTCCTATGGGGGACTTACTAACTTATGGTCAGTTCTCTTATTTTGTTATAGAATATTTAAGAATGGCAAAGCAAAAATTACTGGCATTTTTTTTGCAGTTATAAGGAAGGACTCGGCATGTATGATATAAATTAGAAGTTTAAAATTTCATATTTAGACTCCTAAGAAAACAGAGACACTGTGCCATTAGATAAAAAGTGCATATGTGAAAAAAATTTAATTTTAGCATTCTTAATTAGTGCACCATTTTCACCATTATTTCTGCTTTGCTCATATTTACTTGTTAAATTTTAGGTATTTCTGTCAAAAATATGTTTCTATGGAACTTAACATTTATAAACTACTGGGAAAATGGTTAGAATTAACATTGAAATGAAAATCAGCTAAATTGTTTAGAAATGTGTATTTTAATGTGTTAAATTATCCCAAGAAATACTCTAGACCCTACTATCAGTTAATAATTTCCCTGAAGAAAAGGCTGTTTTACTTCTAAAAATTATCTGTTGGACCATTAATAGAGAACAAGTAAGATAACAAGCTCTCCCTGTATTTTGAATTTATTATTTCTAAAGAGAATATATTTTTCCTTTTTAAAGAACTGTAATTATCAGAACAATTTAGGTTTATGGTCAGTTCTATTTATGAAGGAGTCCTAATGTCTTAAGTACCCCGAAAAGCATAGCAAGAGAAAGAGTCTTGCATGAAAGAGTTTGTTTTGCTCATAGATTCCAAGGAACTGAAGGGGATGAGTGGAAAAAGCAAGACATAGAAGGAAGAAAATCCATTCCAAGAGCATGTTATTGAGCTGATCACATCTGTGGACAACTGAAAATTCATCACACTATGGACCTTTTAAGGTCTATGTATAATGTTCCTCAAAATTGTCTGCCTAAAGAATAAAGGATGTTTATCCATTAGCTCTATCCCACTAGCAGTCAAGTGTTTCCTCATAGGGTTTAAATTTCCTTGCCTTTCCTGATTTGTGTATGTGCTAGAATGGCCCAGCAGGTCGCACACATCCCACATAGTAGTGGCAGAGAAGCATGGGGGGGACAGGAAGTGAGCCTCTTGGGGTATAACTGAAGTGAGATGCCATCAAATTATACCTGCTTACAACTGGTAGTTTAAAAATTGTTAGTGAAATACTGGTAGAATCTTTGGTTATATACCCAGTTTTGCAACTTCTATAGTATGAAATGGATTCTCTGATTTGAGGCAGTGTTATATGGGAACCCATTCTAGTGAATCAAGCATTCTGTAAGCTTCCCATGTGGATGCTGTTGGCGCCACTAGAAGCAGGGAAGGAAAACTAGAGCCAGAGCAGGTGTCATCTCCATTAAGGAGAATTTCCATGCCTTCTGGGGTTAGCATATTTCCATAATTTTATTTCTAGTATCAACGCAAGAACTGGTTGTAGACCTCAGAATTCCCTTGATTATTTTAACACGCAGTAACTAAGTAATCAAAGGAAATTCCAGGCCTCATCAATGACAGGACAGTCTCACATTAGAGACTGACAGGTGGCATGCTCACATTCTTCAACACTGAATGCATTCATTTAATAGAGGAAATTGAGAGTTGCAGAATTTGTAGAATAAATTTTTGCAAAGCTGGTTGGTGTTTATCTTTGTGACTACATTGCCATGACTTCACCAGAGCCTTAATTAAGTGAGGGAAACAATAATTATTTAATAACTGCAGCTGCGGAAGTTGAGTCACCTGCAGCTTCTATATATCTAGTAGAGAAAAACATACCCCCGTTACTAAATAAAAGTTTATGGGAATTCACTCAACGTTTATTCATTAAAATTTGAGTAGGTGTTCCACTATATGTCAATAGATGCAAGCTTACATGTTGGGACACAGCAGTGAATCAGAGAGATATGGCTCCTGCTTTCAGGGAGCAGATAATCTGCTAATGAAGGGAGGTGTGTGTAATTAGGTGATCGTTTGCAGTGTGGATGGTTTTGTTTTATTAAAGGATGTAGTATAATAATTTAGGGTGTATGTATACAATGAGCATTGACCTTAAGGAATAACTCATTGGACTAATGATCTTCCAAACTCCAATTACTGCTATCCAAAACAAGATATATCTTTCAAGGATTCTTCAAAAGGGAATATATGTCATTTCGTGTCAGCATAAAAGAGGTATAGATACAGGGGAGAGTATGTAAAAAGCTGTTGGATTTTGGACTGCCTTGTCTGGTATTCTGACTTTCTTGTTTTTTTTTTCTTACCATTTCTTTGTCTTTTTGCTATACTTTCTGAAGCAATTTCCTGATATTGTCTTCCAAATATACACCTTCTATTGAATTTTTCATTTCTATAATCATATTAGTTCCTAAGAATTCTTTTACTTATCTATTTTATTAAAGCAACCTGAATCAACTTTTCGTAGCTTTCCATATGTGAATAATATCAATGTTTTCTTGTCTCTGTTTTTTCCAAATTGTTTTTGTCCCCCTTTTGATTGCTTAAACCACCATAGTCCACTTTAAAGTTATCTCTTCTCTCAACGGTCAGTCAAGACTTGGCATTGTACTCATGGATTAGAGTGGGAAACATAAAATTGCCTGGAATTCCCGTTTGATTTAAGTTGCCCTCTAAGTTTATCTGAGTGGGTTGTTCCTGAGGAACCTCTAGGGTCACCATCTTGAGACAGCGAGATTGCTCAGGGTTCTGAGTCCAAAATTTTGGCAGACAACTGAAGGGGAAGGACTGAGGATGTTTCTGCCTTCAGTGTTGGGAATGTCAGTGGTCACTTAATCTTCATGTTCCAGAAATATATCCTCGGAAATCTTCCTAGGGCTCCCAATATAGAGGCCCTCCTTTTTTTTTTTTTTCCTCTTTTGTCTTTTTAGGGCCATACCTGTGGCATATGGAGGTTTCCATGCTAGGGGTCTAACCGGAGCTACAGCTCCCAGCCTACGCCACAGCCACAGCAATGCCAGATCCTAGCTGTGTCTGTGAGCTACACCACAGCTCACAGCAATGCCAGATCCTTAACCCACTGAGTGAGGCCAGAGATCGAACACACAACCTCATGATTCATAGTCAGATTCATTTCTGTGGCACCATGACAGGGAACTCCGAGACCCTCTTTTTCTCCTGGGCCAGAGACTAAACTTCCAGACTTTGGCTAGGGATGGTGGTCAGATCCCCTGAGGTGTGTTGTGAGAGGGACTCAACTTCACAAACAGTATCCACTGTAGTCCCTTGAATTCTTACCTGTTTTGACACTTACTGCTGCTGTCACTGTGCTTCTTGAAATACAAATTATGTTGGTTCTTTGTTTTCCTTACTGCCAGCTTTAATTATGGCCTTCTTTGAATGTGCTAATCCAGTTATTCTTGGGAATTAGGAAAGCGTTTTCTCTAAAAAGACACAGGTCTTCCTTGGTGAGGGTCGAGTTAAGAGCTGGATTTTATATCCCACTGGCTGTCATCCCAGCCTCTGTCTTATACAGTAGCCATTGTCAGCACAGGCCCATCTGCTGTTTTTACCTCATCCTTGTGAATTTTTTACTTTTTTAAAAATTTTCTTTGCGAAAGCTTAAATGAGTATGTGTTTTTTTCTGGAGGAAGCTAAATTACATATGTTTATTTGATTTCTTATGATAACCCAGAATTGACATTTAGAAATTTTAGAAGTCATGTAGATAGAATATTCTCAACAGATCTATTCAGAGATTTGTATTCTACCTCTGTGGCTAAATACTATTATCTGGTCAGAATTCTTAAGAGAGATCATGTAGCAACTGAGATCAGAATATTGATGCATAAGCAACTCTAAAGAACATGCTCTTTGCAAAGCCAATTCAAAGCCACATACTTGGCTTGAATCAGATAATATTAAAGCTTGGATGTCAGCTAGGATAAGCTTGATATTTCAAACTAATTAAGGAGTTGTGCAGATTGCACGTAAATATATTACTCAGCATATCCTGCATGGCTCAGTAACTGCAGAGCATTATTCATCTCACTTGGTGACCTCCCATTGCATTGGAAACATTTTTTTCTTCTCAATGATGGAAGCCAGGAGCTATTTACTTTTGAGCTAAGAGTTTCCACATTCCAGCTCTTCTAATGGGCTGGAAATTATTACAATCACGAGGGACTCAACTTTTTCTTTGCCACAAAAGTGTAGGCAGGAATGCATAACATAGATTATCAGAATCTAGGGTTGTGTTTTAAGCAGAAAATATGTATATGACACAATTCTTCTCTTTCTCATTTACTACCTCTCCCCCTCTCCCTATGTCTCTCTCTCTTTCTCTCTCATTTTATTTTGGTTATTTTTCAGGTTAGAGAATGCTTTGGTGACCACTTTGTCTGCCTACATCCAATAAGTGACATTACCTATGCCCACCTCTACAGTGGCCAACTCCCTTACACAGACTTTATAAAGCCGATTTCCTGCTAATAGCACTTTACATTGCAGCGCTCAC
Organism: Catagonus wagneri; assembly: GCA_004024745.2. NCBI lineage: Eukaryota > Metazoa > Chordata > Mammalia > Artiodactyla > Tayassuidae > Catagonus > Catagonus wagneri. Next base: position 14,387,269 of record PVHT020000173.1, read on the forward strand.
TCGTCTTTAGAAAAGCTTGCCTATCTATTTCATGAACTCTAGGGGCCCTTTTCTTTTTTTTCTTTTTGCCTTTTATCTAGAGCTGCACCCGCAGCATATGGAGGTTCCCAGGCTAGGAGCCTAACAGGAGCTGCAGCTGCCGGCCTTCGCCACAGCCACAGCAACGCGGGATCCCAGCCACGTTTGCAACCTTCACCAAGCTCACGGCAACACCGGATCCTTAACCCACTGAGCAAGGCCAGGGATCGAACCCGCAACCTCATGGTTCTTAGTCGGGTTCGTTAACCACTGAGCCACGAAGGAAACTCCTCTAAGGGCCTTTTTCTGAGCACAGAAATAACTTCAACCAAACGGAATTTTCTAAAGTATGATTTAGATTTTTGTTTCATTTTCTCTTTAAAGCTTTTACAGTTCCTTATCACCTGTCCATTAAGGTTTGTATTCATTAGCTTAGCCTCTAAAGCTCTCAGAATTTGTCTTTAGTATAGCTTTACCACTTACACTCTTCATTTCCACCAAATTGGATGACTTTCTATTTTTTAAAAATGTGAATTTCCTTGATTTCTTAGGTTTGCACTTAACCAATCTCTCCATCTGTAATTTTTTTCTTCTTTGTCCCTACCTCTATCTGTTAAATTTTATTCATCAATGAAATCTCAGATCAAGGGTCACTTCTTAACCCAAACTAGTCTTCTTACTTTATAAACTTTGCAACATTAAATTTGATCTCGTGAAATATTTTTATATAATGTCCCTTACTCAACTTTAGTCACTTTAGACAAATAAAAAGAATCCTCTCATGGCAAGTAGTAGATACTGAATAATTCCTTCCTGAATGAGTGTCATACTGAGTCTTTCAAATTTTTTAGCAGTTAGATTTATAGTAGATTATGTTTGGATAGAGAAAAAATACTTTATATGGGAAATTTTGTTGATTTTTGTAATTTAAAGGTTTAAATGGGCATGTACATTGCTTCTTCCCGATGAGTATGAGATATTTTGTGAATTTGTTGAGTTTCCTTTGTGCCCTAATATCAGGCAATTTTTTAAAAAATATTCCATATGTGTAATATTTCTCTTGGCTGAAAACAAGAGTTTATTTAAAGTATATTTTGTTGAAGAATTGCTATATACCAGGCACTGTTTTGGGCCCTGGGGAATATAGTGTTATACAAGTATTCATGGAGTTTCCCTTCTAATTTAGGGATAGGTAAATAAATAAACTAATAAAAATAATATATTAGCCACATCATAATGCAATGTCACATCATCTTAATCTATCTGTCGATGGACATTTAAGTTGTTTCTGTGTCTTGGCTATTGTGAATAATGCTGCAATGAACATAGGGGTTCATGTATCTTTTTGAATTATAGTTTTGTCCAAAGAGATGCCCGGAGTGGGATTGCTGAATCGTATGGTAGTTCAATATTTAGTTTTTGGAAGAACCTCCTTACTGTTTTCCAGTGGTTGTACCAATTTATATTCCCACAAACAGTGTAGGAACATTCCCTTTCCTCCACACCCTCTTCAGCATTAGATATTTATAGACTTAATAATAGCCATTCTGACCAGCATGACATGGTGCCTCATTGTACTTTTGATTTGCATTTTTCTAAAAATTAGTAATATTGAGTATCTTTTCATGTGCTTATTGGCCATCTGTATGTCTTCTTTGGAGAAATGTCTAGTTAGGTCTTCTGCCCATTTTTCAATTGGGCTTGATTTTTTGTTGCTGTTCAGTTCTATGCATTGTTTGTATGCTTTGGAGATTAAGCTCATGTGGGTTGCATTGTTTGCAAAAATTTCTCCCATTGTTTGGGTTGTCTTTTCATTTTATTTATGGTTTCCTTTGCTACGCAAAGCCTTTTGAGTTTAATGAGGTCCTGTTTGTTTATTTTTGTTTTTACAGAAATGGATCTAATAAGATATTGCTGCAATTTATGTCAAAGAGCATTTTCCTGTTTTCCTGTAGGAGTTTTATAGTATCTGTCCTTACATTTATGCCTTTAATCCATTTTTAGTTTATTTTTGTGTGTGATGTTACTAACTGTTCTAATTTCATTCTTTTACATGTAGTTGTCCAGTTTTCCCAGAACTACTTATTAAAGAGACTGTTTTTCCGCCCCTGTATGTTCTTGCTTCCTTTGTCATAGATTAGTTGACCACACATACTTGGGTTTATTTCTGAGCTTTCTGTCCTGTTCCACTGATCTGTATTTCTGTTTTGTGCCCATATCATACTGTTTAGATTACTGTAGCATCGTAGTATAGTCTGAATTCAGGAAGCCTGATTCCTCCAGTTCCATTTTTCTTTTTCAATATTGCTTTAGATATCTACTCAGACATGAAAAAAGAATGAAATAATAGCATTTGTGGCAACAGGGATACAACTAGAGATTATTGTACTAAAGTAAAGCAGAAAGAAAAAGATGAATATTATATGAATTACCTATGTAGAATCTAAAATATGGCACAAATGAATCTACAAAACCGAAACACACTCGAGAGACATAGAGAACAGAATTTGTGGTTGCCAGTAGGGACAGAGGAGGGAGTGCAATGGACTGGGAGTTTGGGGTTAGTAGATGTAAACTATTACATTTAGAATGGAAAAGCAGCAAGGTCCTATTGTATAGCACAGGGAATTATATCCAATCTCTTGGGAGAGAACATTATGGAAGATGAGAAGATGAATCTATGATTAGGTCACTTTGCTGTATAGAAATTGGCACAGCATTGTAAATCAACAATACTTTAATAAAAATAATAATGCAGTGTCACATCAAAAGCAGTATTAAAGAAGTGTTATAGAAAGTGGTCAGGTAAGACTTTTCTGAAGAGATTTTTAAGATAAATCTAAAGACAGTGAGAGCAAGCTATGTTATGATGTGGGATAATATTATTCAGACAGAAAAACCAACCATAACCATGGCCCTAAGAGCGAGAATGAGCTTAGAATACATGGCTAGAAATGATTAATCAAGGAGATTGAGAGAAGTCAGAGATAAAGATACAAGATCATGTAGCATCTGGTGTGATGTGTAAAATAATTCGTATTTTACTTTGAATGAGATGGAAGCCATTGGGTGGTTTGCACAAGTATGCAGTATGGTTAAATCATAGGGGCCAGGCACTGGGAGATTAGCTGGAAGGTGATTTTAATCCTCTAGATGAACTGTGATGAGTTCTTGGGTTAGGGAGAAGGCACTGAATGTGGTCAGAAGTGTTTAGATTCAGGATATATTTGGAAGTTACAGATGAGCAGACTTATTCTGGTGATTGCATATGGATATGTAGTAAATAGAGGGTTGAAGCATGACTCAGAGTTTTGGGGTCTAAACATCTTAGGAAACTGTGCTGCCACTTAATGAGCTAGAGACAACTGGGGAAAGAATCAGTTACTGATGAAAAATCTGCTCTGAAATCTTTTGTTTTTAGTGACTGGTTTTAGGATTTTTTATTTTTCTTTGATATACTATGTTTAACAATGTAGGCATAGATATAGATGTGGAGGTATTTTTGTTTTTCTACTGAACTATAGTTAATTTACAATGTCAGTTTCAAGTGTAAAACAGTGATTCAGTTATACATGCATGTATATCTATTTTTTTCAGATTCTGTTTTTACAGATCTTTTTTACTTACCCTACTCATATTGTCTACTCTGCTCTATAAAAACTTTTGTAATTTTTATTCTGGAAAGTTCTTTTGAAAGATAGCCATTATTGTTATTTTATCCTTCTAAAATTCCTGCTACATATATGGATCTTCTCTACCTATTATCCAAGATTTTAAAAATATTGAATCTGTGACCTGATTGTTGTTATTTTTAACTACTTCATCAACTTATAAATTTTTCTTTAGTTGTATCTAATCAGGTACTTTTTGGGAATTCAACTTGTTTCTGTAAATGTGCTCATTCCTTTTCCCTCTTGTTGTATCCTTTCATTCATTATGTTATGTACTTTCTCTTTACTCTCTAATGCACTTAATATATAATTTTGAGATTCTTCTATGATATCCAGTTCTTTCAGTTCTCCCATACTTCCACCTTACTCTTATTATGACCCCCTCCTCCTCTTCCTCCTTCTTTCTCTTTTGTGATTGTGAACTCCTCCTCAGTAGGGGATATTTTTTCCTGTCTTTGTACCATCTCCCTTAAGCCATGGAGTTGTATCTATACAGCATTTTTTCTGCTATAGGGGCTCAGTAGTCTAGAACTGGTTTTTATACTAATTTCTCAATTTGGGTTTTACATATCATCCATATAAAGAAATTCTACCCATGCATATGATAGAAGCTTGGAGTTTTGATTTATCTAGATGACTGTACTTTGAACTACAGTTTGAGTAGAAGAAAAACTTCCCATTGCTTTTTTGGGGCCAGGAGCTAGAGTTTTTCTTGGAAGAGACGGTAAGTTTTCTAGCACCTAGTATCATGAATCTCATTTCACCTTAAATAGAATTATAGTCCTGGTCCCAAAAGCTATAACCTGTGTCCATTCAGAGTAATATATTAAAGAGACATTGTAATGCCAAATTCTACACATCCACCTCTATCATTTGAGTTCCCAACATATTTCTGATACACAGGCATTTTTTTTTTCTCCTTTTCCAGTTCAGACATTCATTTAATTTTACTGTTGTTGACATATGCTGTCCAGCATTTCTAGTATTTTTAGCAAGAGGGGATTCATCCCTGTCAACATAGAGCACTATGTTGCCAAAAGTCAGAAACAACTTAATGATTTCCACATGTCAGGCAGAGTATTCAGGAGGGCTCTTCCACACCCTGAGACACTGGAAAATATATGTTAACCCGCAGGCCCTTAGACTAATGTCAGCTTACTTTTGTAGGATGGTCTAGTCCTAGGTATGCTAATGTTTCCCTGAGAATGAAGTGCAAACTGAGTATCAAAAGTGTAGCAGAGTGAAGAAAAGGGAAGAAATATACCTCATCTTGCTGTTAATAGCTTCATCGAATACAACACCAGGAACAAAGGATTTTTCTAAAGACACAGGTGGCTCTTAAAAACAGCAATCATTCTTAATAAATTAAGAAAGAGTAAGTATCTTCTTATAACCTTCACTTACTTGTTCTTCATAAGATTGCTAACATTCTTGAAAGGAAACAGATCATCTTTTCTGCATTTTATGTGAATATCAAATAGTAAATAATTTTTGAGGCTGTATAAATTAGTTTGCAGTCTTATCCCTATTCCCGTCCAAAGTCCTTCTCAAGAAATAAATACTAGGGAGTTCCCATCATGGCGCAGCAGTTAATGAATCCGACTAAGAACCATGAGGTTGCGGGTTCGATCCCTGGCCTTGCTCAGTGGGTTAATGATCCAGCGTTGCTGGGAGCTGTGGTGTAGGTCACAGAAGCGGCTCAGATCCGGCATTGCTGTGGCTGTGGCATAGGCCAGCGGCTACAGCTCCAATTTGACCCCTAGCCTGGGGACCTCCATATGCCGTGAGTGTGGCCCTAAAAAGCAAAAAAAAAAAAAAAAAAAGAAATACTGTATGAATGATTAAATGAATTTCTTTCTTAACTGCCCCTTCTGTATAATCACATAGTACCATTTTAGTAAAAAAAGAGACTTGTTTCTCAGACTTTAAAAGTCCAGGCATCCCTAGTTTCTTGAATTCATATATATTCTTCACCTGACCGAGAAGATGGGAAGGGAAGCATATTTCTCAGACCCCACCCTGAGTTGGGCACTTCACAAACATTATTTAATCTTCACAACCACCATTACTCACTTTCAGTGGAAATGAGGAAATGAAACTCATAGAGATTTGAATACTCTTCCCAATATCTAAGAAGTACCTAGCAGTTGAGCAAAGTTAGGACCTAAGCGCCATGGTAATACCTTGGTCTTATGAAGCATCTAAAACAAGAGAAATTCAAAGCACTTTATATAATCTGACTTTTCCAGGTCATTTCTAGGAAAAACTATGGATGAACCTAGAGCAGAATTTATTTATTTATTTATTATTTATTTATTTTAATTTTTTATTTTTTCCATTATACCTGGTTTACAGTTTCCTATCAATTTTTCAACTGTATAGCATGATGACCCAGTTACACATACATATAAGGATTCATCACTAGTGATTAGACATAGTTTCCTGTGCTATACAGCTGGATCTCCTTGCTTTTCCATACCAAAGGCAATAGTGTACAACTATTAACCCTAGACTCCCATCCCATTCCACTCCCTCCCCCATTTTCTTGGCAACCACAAGTCTGTTCTCCAAGTCCATGATTTTCTTTTCTGTAGAAAGTTTCATTTGTGCAGTATATTAGATTCCAGATATAAGTGATATGGTATTTGTCTTTCTCTTTCTGACTTCATTTAATATGAGAGTCTCTAGTTCCATCCATATTGCTGAAAATGGCATTATTTTCTTTTCCATGGCTGAGTAGTATTCCATTGTGTATATATACCACATTTTCCTAATCTAATCATCTGTCGATGGACATTTGGGTTGTTTCCATGTCTTGGCTATTGTGAATAGTGCTGCAATGACCATGCAGGTGCATGTGTCTTTTTCAAGGAAATTTTTGTCTGGATATATGCCCAAGAGTGGGATTGCTGGGTCATATGGTAGTTGTATGTATAGTTTTCTAAGGTATCTCCATACTGTTTTCCATAGTGGTTGTACCAGCTTACATTCCCACCAACAGTGCAGGAGGGTTCCCTTTTCTCCACACCCCCTCCAGCATTTGCTGTTTGTGGACTTATTAATGATGGCCATTCTGACTGGTGTGAGGTGGTATCTTGTAGTAGTTTTGATTTGCATTTCTCTAATCATCAGTGATGTTGAGCATTTTTTCAAGTGCTTATTGACCATCTGCATATCTTCTTTGTAGAAATGTCTATTCAGGTCCTTTGCCCATTTTTCAGTTGGGCTGTTGGCTTTTTTGCTGTTGAGTTGTGTAAGTTGTTTGTATATTTTAGAGATTAAGCCCTTGTCAGTTGCATCATTTGATGCTATTTTCTCCCATTCTGTAAGTTGTCTTTTAGTTTTCTTTTTGGTTTCCTTTACTGTGCAAAAGCTTGTCAACTTGATTAGGTCCCACTGGTTTATCTTTGCTTTTATTTCTGTTGCTTTTGGAGACTGACCTGAGAATACATTCGTAAGGTTGATGTCAGAGGATGTTCTGTCAATGTTTTCTTCCAGGAGTTTAATGGTGTCTTGTCTTATATTTAAGTCTTTAAGCCATTTTGAGTTTATTTTTGTGCATGGTGTGAGAGTGTGTTCCAGTTTCATTGATTTGAATGCAGCTGTCCAGGTTTCCCAGCAATACTTACTGAAAAGACTTTTTCCCATTTTATGTTCTTGCCTCCTTTGTCAAAGATTAATTGACCATAGGTGTCTGGGTTTGTTTCTGGGTTTTCTATTCTGTTCCATTGGTCTGTATGTCTGTTTTGGTACCAGTACCACACTGTCTTGATTACTGTGGCCCTGTAATACTGCCTGAAGTCTGGGAGAGTTATGCTTCCTGCTTGGTTTTTGTTTCTCAGAATTGCTTTGGTGATTCTGGGTCTTTTATGGTTCCATATACACTTTTGGATTGTTTGTTCTCTTCTAGTTCTGTGAAGGATGTCATGGGTAATTTGATAGGGATTGCATTGAATCTGTAGATTGCTTTGGGTAGTATGGCCATTTTTACAATATTAATTTTTCCAACCCATGAGCATGAAATATCTTTCCATTTTTTTGTATTTTCTTTGATTTCCTTGATTAATGTTTTAGAACAGAATTTAAACATCTTAACTATAGCATGTCTTATTTCCCTTAATTTCTACTTCTAATACATAGTAGTACCTTTTGAAATTTATTTTCATTTCAATGAACTGTTTCAGAAATATCAAATCCATAAAATCTTTTTTTTTAGGTATTCTAATCCTGAAATTCAAGTTGATGTTATTTCCTTTTCCTTGTACATATATATTCATTTGTCCGTATTTCAAAGTGAGAGTTTTATAGGGCCAATCATAGGTGACTATTCGAGCTATGTAGATATTTTAATTGGTTTAATATTTCCCTTAACATCCTGAGATAGAGTAGTAATAAAAAAAATAGCTTTCTATCTCATAGTAACTACTGAGTTACATTGCAATATTATGCACAACACATTTTCTAGGCAGTGCACATTTATTTTCTCAACACACAGTTGATATATTAGACTATGTTAACTTTTCAGCCAAAGTTCTGCAGCTAGATAATTTTCCAAAGTTACTCTGATGATCGGTGGAGACTGCAACAACCTGATCTGACTCTGAAACCTGTTAGTGTTACTATAGTACACCTTATGAGAGACTCTTGGTGAGAACACTTCTATTTTAATATGGTTCAGTCTCTGAACTCAGAGTGATTATTCTGCTCCTATAGGTTTTCTTGAACCTGAATAAAATATAGATGCAATCCTGATTAATATTTAATACAAACGCACAGGGAAAAGTAGGTGGTTACTGCTTTCTACCTGTGTGTTGCTGGTGTAATCTAATTCTACTTTGCCTTTTTTTTTTGTTGTGCTGCCTGTGTGGAGGAGAAAATGTTCCTTTGTTACTGGAAGCCATTACTGTAGTGTATGTTACGTATCATACAAAATAATAGTAAAGCCCTTCTATTTAAAAAAAAAAAAGTGCATAAAAAAAAATGGAATTCCCATCATGGTGCAGTGGAAATGAATCCAACTAGGAACCATGAGGTTATGTGTTTATTCCCTGTTCTCACTCAGTGGGTTAATGATCATGCGTCCCTGTGAACTGTGGTGTAGGTCACAGATGCAGCTCAGATCTGGAATTTCTGTAGGCTGGCAGCTGTAGCTCCGATTAGATCCCTAGCCTGGGAACCTTCCTATGCTGCAGGTGTGGTCCTAAACATAAACAAATAAATAAATAAATAAAGGTGCATTTTATTTTGTTTTATTTAAAAGTTTGAGGTGTACAGCATATTATTCAGTGTCTGTGTATACCTGCAGAGGGGTTACCAGCACAAATCTAGTTACTGGCTGTTACCATATGGTTAACCTCTCCCATTTTGCTCACCCCTACCCCCTTCCTTTTTGGTAACCACTAATCTACTCTCTGTATTTTAGAGTTTGTTTTTGTTTTATTTTGTTTGTTCATTTGGTTTTTTGTTTGTTTAGATTCCACATGTAAGTAAAAACATACAGAATTATCTTTCTTTGCCTGGTTTATTTCACTTATCGTAAGTGAGATACCCTCAAGGGTAAAGCTGTACCTTTAAGAGGCAACTCTTTACAGAGCTTATTTGGTGTTACTCATGTTTCCAGTACTTTTGTTTCACTGAGTTAATATTTGTCACCCAACATTTCAGAGCTACACACAAAGAGACTTTTAAAATTTTTTATTTGTAGTTCCCGTCGTGGCTCAGTGGTTAACGAATCTGACTAGGAACCATGAGGTTGCGGGTTCAATCCCTGGCTTCGCTCAGTGGGTTAAGGATCCAGTGTTGCCGTGAGCTGTGGTGTAGGCTGCAGACATGGCTCGGATCCCTCATTGCTGTGACTGTGGTGTAGGCTGGTGGCTACAGCTCTGATTAGCCCCCTAGCCTGGGAACCTCCATATGCCACGGGTGCAGCCCTAGAGAAGGCAAAAAGACAAAAAAAAATAAAAAGAAAACTTAAAAAAAAATAAAAAAATAAAAATTTTACAGTTAAGTAAGGTTGGTAAAATAATATTTTCTCATTGTATCAACTTGCCCTGCTCTTAAATTTTTTATACCTTTTCCTTTCACCACTGTAAAGGTATTAGATTAAAATATTTAGATGAGAATTTTCTTTGCATATCTTTCTCAAATTACATATTTAATTTTCAGTGTCCAAAGACAAAATATTCCTTACAGTTTTTTTTTTTTTTAATAGCACCTCAACCATTGTAAATTTCTTTTCTTAGCACTACTAGGACTTTTATTCACAGGTATAATCTGGACAAAGTTTAACTTGAGGTTTTTCCTAAATCCAATGGAAGGCACATATTTCAATATTTAGCAAAAGTTTTATTTTAATTAATTAATTTTTGTCTTTTTGTCTTTCTAGGGCCACACCGACGGCATATGGAGGTTCCCAGGCTAGTGGTCCAATCAGAGCTGTAGCCTCTAGCCTACACCAGAGCCACAGCAACACAGGATCCGAGCTGCTTCTGCGACCTACACCATAGCTCACAGCGATGCTGGATCCTTAACCCACTGAGTGAGGCCAGGGATCAAACCCACATCCTCATGGATGTTAGTCGGGTTCGTTCACTGCTGAACCATGATGGGAACTCCGAAAGTATTATTTTACTTAAAGAAGGAGAGACCTACCTGTTTTTCTGTAGTTAAAAGTAATATAACCAATAATTAAGCTAATACCAAAATGATAGTTTTTTCTCTTTGTAGCACTGAAACAATAAAATTTAAACACATTATGGATTTCTCTTCTCTCTAGGACTAAAGAGATTTTCTTTCTCAGTGACAGATTATTTCCTTTTATATTTATACCTTTAATTTTTTATACACCTTAAACCCTACCTGACTTTTTTTTTTCTTTTTAACCTGTTTTTTCTGTACATGATCTTTGAACTTCATTAGCATTCTAAGTATATAGGTATACCCAAGGTGGATACCTGCAATAGCTCACAAACTCTTGATAATCAAATGCTATTAGTCAATTTGGACAAAGCTAGTTGAAATATGGTATTATGTCCAAGAAAATTCAGTGTTTTTATCTCCTTAGTGACAGAGGTCTTTATGTCTCTGAAAAGCTTTTATTGAGGACTATTTTATTAAAAAGTATTTTATTCTCTGGACAGTAAGTACTCAGTAAATAGTCAGTAGCTTAAAAGTCTCAAATACTCTTATTTTTGAAGAAATATAAGTATTTCATAAATACTTATATTTATGAAACCATATACTTTGATTTAAATTGTTGTGGAAGCAATCAGTAGAATCTGGCTCACATATTGATGAATAGTTTGCGTCTATTTAATACAAGAACTTTTGTGAGTTTCATTAGAGTGAGCCAATCTCTGAGAGACTGATAAATAGGAATCCATATACCTTGAATTCATTATACTGCAAAGCTGAATTAGACCAAGATAACACAGCTTGCGAAGACAACCTCTGTAAAGTGACCAGCCTGCTGTTGCCAATGACATCTGTTTCACCTCTCCAACTATGCAAACACCAGATAACAAGTAAATTATATCATACCAAATAATTTCTCCAAACCATGTATGAGGAAAACTAATTACAAATAGAAGAAAAATTAGTTCGAGTAATAAAGATAATGATGAAAGTAATTACAGCAGAGTAATAACATATTTGTGCATGACTGGGTACAAATCATTATTTTAAGTGCTTTATAATTATTAATCTTCACTATGTATTTTAATTAGTAATTATAATCTCTTAAGTGGATAATGTTATTACCCATGTTTTATCATCATAAAACATAGATGACAAATCTGATATACAAATAGGCACAGTAATTGCCCAAGGTCACACAGCTACTATGGGGTGGAATTAAGATAAAAAGTTTCTGCTCCAGGGAACATGACCTCAGAAACTATGCTTTACTGTCTGAGTGGAGCTAAGATTTAAGAAACTATCTATAATTCACCCCTATCTGGGAAATTAATTTGTGTGGATCACAGAGATAAAAAAAACCACAACATCACAGAGAAAAATGGTAAATAAATGTCAACCTGTTGGTAAATAAATGTCAATCTATGTAACAAGTCAGATTAACAGGCAAAAACTGCTTGGAATTCTGTGTTGAAAAAGATTATGAGCCCATGTTCAGACTAGTAGAAGAAAATAGTGCCATGGTCAATTAATAACTGCCAGAAAAGGGGTCAGAGGAGTGTCATGAATCACCATTTCTATTGTAGAATAGAAGGAAAGTAGGAAACTGTATCGACCATGGTGAATGAAATGAGTACCTGTTTTTTCCAATTACAAGAGATTTCTCAAGTGAAAACTCTTTCATTGAGTTCTGCATTGGTAGGGCAGTGGTGGCGAAGGATTTATTTTCTTAGAACATAGGTAATTTATTTAGCAGAATAGAAGAGTAACCTATGCAAATGTGTTGTGTTAGTAAAATGTTAATTTCTAGAGGCTTTTGATAAGTGGTCACATAGAGGTAGCTTTCTAATCTTCCATCCTGAAATGAGATTCCAGCTCATCTTCTGAAGTTAAGCAGAGCATTTGTGACCTATGCATGATGACATACTGCTTGCTTACCACTAAACCAGAAATTTTTCACTTTACCGATGAGCTAAGTGAAGGTATGAGAGGTTAATTAATTTGCCTATGCTAATTGATTTGCTAATGATTCATTATCATTATGGATCCTATCTATTACCTATTGGCCCATCATATATTTTTATAGATATGTGCATATATAGCAATCTCTATTCCATGGCAATTCTGAAACACAGGTGGGTACATGTTGTCAGGCCCTTTGTTAGGGCCCAGTACCCTACTTGGTAATGATTCTTCAAAGCTCTTATCTATGCTCTCAAGGCTCCATCTTCTGAGTCATTCTTCCTTTTCTATTAGAAATGATACATGTTTGCAGTTAAGTAGGGTAACTGTTCCTTACCCTGTAAGTTTGAGTTCTCTAGGACATGTTTTAATTTTGAACTATCTCTATCCCTTTTAGTCCCAGCCCACCACTGCCTCTAATAATGTTATTTTTTTTTGTAAATGTTATTCATCTCTTATGAATCTAATCTAGGAATCCATGAAACAAAAGGCATACCCAATTCTTTAAGAGAAGCCTCTCTACCCTACACTGAGAATTATGATATTGTGGGACAGCATCCTAAGATTTTTAGATGCCCTACCCAGTAGCTGGGAAGGTCAGTGAGCACTTTAAGTATTTCTGAGGTCTCAGCAAAGAGTCTTATTGTCATATATTAGATATGAATTTTATCCTGAAATCACATTTCATTGGCAGTGATCTTCCTCTGATGTTTTCCCTGAGGCCACCTCTTACTTTGAGAGTCTTTTGGTGTCTAGAGAGAAATAGTTTTATTTATGAACCCAGCAAGTGCTGGACACCTTCTGTTTTCTCTAAATTCTGCTTGAAAATTGGAATTCTCTCTCCACTCCCCCTGCCTTTCTTTGAGGCGGGGCACATCTATGACATGCAGAAGTTCCTGGGCCAGGGATTGAAGACGCACCATAGCAGCAACCTAGGCCACTGCAGTGACAACCCCGAATACTTAACTCACTGTGCTACAAGGGAACTCCTCCCACCCCCGCTGCCTTTTTTTAAAACTTTATTTTGCTCCTCCCCTATTTTATCCTAGGCATCTAGAAGAAAATCTTTCAACACTGACTGGAAAACTTCTTGGCCAATATTATCAGTTCTTTAAGTTATAGCTTCTGTGTTACTGCAGGTGTCACTAATTGTCCCACCAAAATAATTGGAGTCCTCCTTTTTCCAACCTTTAATAATTATTTATTTATTGTACTTATAGCTTTCACTAATAGTCTCTGCCTGTGTTTAGTTTCAAAATCAATGGGACATGTTTTAGGTTTTGGTTGTGTAGCACCCAACTTGTAGGCTCAGGTAGAGAGTTAGAAGAGGATAGCTGTATGAAAGCACAAAAACAAATTACTGTGAAAAAGGTTTATGGAATTCACTATATAAAATGCTTAAACTTTCATTATAAAACACCTCTCACCATAAGTAATGCTGCAGATAAATAATAAGCTGAAATTATTTGAATCATATATAATCATATATATAATGGGATTAGAATTAGATTTTAAGTAAAAAATGATTTTAACAGAAATTCAACAATGTATATCATAAACATGTCTATATTTTTACCACCATATCTTCACTCTTTAAAATGTATGCTCAGGAAAGGTCAGTGATATCCTTAAATGCATTACTATAGGATCTGCATTATACACACTATAAAAAGATCAGAAAGAAAAATTTAAAAATCTAAATATTGAACAAGAAGATATTAGTTAAGTAAATTACCATGTAGCTGTATTAAAAATAATTGAAACATTAAAATCATGTTTTCTGAGAACATTTGAGTATATGTAGAAAAGCTCACAAAATATCTAATGAAGAATTAGGTTCATGTGATTTGGCATAAGATAAACATATATGCACTGAAAAAAATTAGAAGGTTATATATCCACTGTTGAGTGGTTATGTTTTTTCTAATTTTTATGCAAGAAACATGGAATACTTTGATAATGAAAGTGTTAACAATACTATGTAATGTTTCTAGCATGTTGTAGGTCCTCATTTAATGTATTCAATTAATGAGTCATATTTTTAAAAGGAAAAAAATTCTGACTCTGACTTTGCTAACAATGTAGCCAGACTAGAGTAACTAATTTATGGTTAAGGCTGATTAGGTGCTGGCTCTACTAGGCTGTAGGAAAGTAGAAAATGAAAGAAATCTGGTATCTGCTTTATAAAACAGTTGTAAGTAAATAAATAAAAACAGGAAATGGAAAAGGAGCATTTTTATTTCAGCTCTTGAAACATAAAATTTGTGAAAGAGCCTTTGCACTTACTAGAAAGCCTAGGGTTTACAAACAAAAGAAATAAAAGGTATTCAAATTGGAAGAGGTAAAACTATGACTGTAGGCAGATGATATGATACTATATATAGAAAACCTTAAGGACTGCACACAAGAACTGCTGAACTGATCAAAGAATTCAGCAGAGTAGCAGGATACAAGATTAACATTCGGGAATCAGTTGCATTTCTGTACACTAGCCAGAAAAGGAATAAAAAATAAAATACCTTTTAAAATCACACTTCCTCTGAAATTAAATACCTAGGAATAAACCTGACGAAGGAGGTGAAAGACTTATATGCTGAGAACTATAAAACATTAATCAAGGAAATTAAAGAGGATTCAAAGAAATGGAAAGATATTCCATGATCCCGGGTTGGAAAAAATTAGTATTATAAAAATGGTCATACTACCCAAAGCAAACTACAGATTGAATGCAATCCCTATCAAATTACCCATGGCATTCTTCACAGAACTAGAACAAACAATCCAAAAATTTATATGGAACCATAAAAGACCCAGAATTGCCAAAGCAATTCTGAAGAACAAAAACCAAGGAGGAGACATAACTCTCTCAGAATTTAGGCAATATTACAAAGCTATAGTAATCAAGACAGTGTGGTACTGGTACCGAAACAGATGTACAGACCGTTGGAACAGACTAGAGAACCCAGAAGTAAACCCAGACACCTATGATCAATTAATCTTCAACAAAGGAGGCAAGAATATAAAATGGGAAAAAGGCGGTCTTTTCAGCAAGTGGTGCTGCGAAAACTGGACAGCCTCATGTAAATCAATGAAACTGGAACATACCCTCACACCATGCACAAAAATAAACTCAAAATGGCTTAAAGACTTAAAATATAAGACAAGACACCATCAAACTCCTAGAAGAGAACATAGGCAAAGCATTCTCTGACATCAACTCTACAAATATTTTCTTAGGTCAGTCTCCCAAGGCAACAGAAATAAAAGCAAAAATAAACCAATGGGACCTAATCAAACTGTTAAGTTTTTGCACAGTGAAGGAAACCAAAAAGAAAACTAAAAGACAACTTACAGAGTGGGAGAAAATAATGTCAAATGATGCACTGACAAGTGCTTCATCTCTAAAATATACAAACAACAAATACAACTCAACAGCAAAAACACCAACAACCCAATTAAAAAATCAGCAGAGAGTTCCCATCATGGCTCAGTGGAAACAAATCCAACTAGGAACCATGAGGTTGCAGGTTCGATCCCTGGCCTTGCTCAGTGGGTTAAGGATCCGGCGTTGTCGTGAGCTGTGGTGTAGGTTGCAGACGCAGCTTGGATTCCGCATTGCTGTGGCTGTGGCATAGGCTGCAGCTGTAGCTCCAATTAGACCCCTAGCCTGGGAACCTCCACATGCTGCAGGTGCGGCCCTAAAAATGACAAAAGACAAAAGACCAAAAAAAAAAAAAATGGGCAAAAGACCTGAATAGACATTTCTTCAAAGGAGATATACAGATGACTAACAGGTACGTGAAAAAATGCTCAACATCACTATTTATTAGAGAAATGCAAATCAAAACTATTATGAGGTACCAACTCACACTGTCCAGAATGCCGATCATTAATAAGTCAACAAATGACAAATGCTGGAGAGGGTGTGGAGAAAAGGGTACCCTCCTACACTGCTGCTGGGAATGTAAATTGGTACAACCACTATAGAAAACAGTAGGAAGATACCTTAGAAAATTAAATGTAGAAGTACCATATGATCCAGCAATCCCACTCTTGGACATATATCCAGACAAAACTTTCCTTGAAAAAGATACATGCACCTGTATGTTCATTGCAAGACTATTCTCAGTAGCCAAGAAATGAAAACAACCTAAATGTCCATCAACAGGTGAATGGATTAAGAAGATGTGGTACATATACACAGTGGAATACTACTCAGCCATAAAAAGAACAAAATAATGCCATTTGCAGCAACATGGATGGAACTATAGACTCTCATACTGAGTGAAATAAGTCAGTCTCTTTCATATTTGAAAGAGACAAATATCATATGCTATCACATATCCGGAATCTAATATATAGCACAAATGAACCTTTCCACAGAAAATAAAATCACGGACTTAGAGAATAGATTTGTGGTTGCCAAGAGGGACGGAAGGGGAGTGGAATGGACTGGGAGCTTGGGGTTAAGAAATGCAAACTATTGCATTTGGTGTGGATAAGCAATGAGATCCTGCTGTATAGCACAGGAAGCTATATCTAGTCACTTGTGATGGAATGTAATGGATAAGAGGAGAGAAAGAATGTATGTATATATAGATATGTATATGTGATTGGGTCACTTTGCTCTACAGTAGGAATTTGACAGAACACTGTGAACCAACTATAAAGGAAAAAATAAAAATCATTAAAAAATTTTAGGGTTTAGAAAATGTTGAGTTTAGAAATATAAAGTTGAAAAGATAGCATTAGAATATAAGAAAAGTATGTTTTTACTTACCTGAAACACTGGGACAAAAAAACTACGATTATAAAGTGCATTGAAAATGTAACTGCATTATATAAAATTAGCCTTGGTGCTAACCTCCAGTAAGGTTCACAACAAATCAATTAGTCCTTGATCATCGTGGCAGCACTGCCAAGTATCATTAGTGCTGGAAGCCATAAGCAGCCACTGAGGACATGCCCATAGTTACTTCCTGAAAGTCTTACTTTTCAATCTGTGGAATAGAGCTGGCCCGAACTGCACATTATAACACAAGTAATTATTCATCAAAACTTGTCTTGTTGCAAGCAATTCATTCCTTTTACCACAGATGCCCTCCACCCTGATCTAGAGCAGCAAGAGTATTGGCTAAAAATAGCAGCTACACAATGCAGCAGGCTGCCAAGGTGAGACTGCATTTAAGTGGTTTTCATACCCTTGGTTTCAGAGCACTTTCCGCACATGAATTAACCCTTGAAGTCCTGGAAGGTGAATACTATCTTATCACTACTTTTGCTTTAGTCCTTGAAGTTATAAAGCACATTTCTTTTTGTGAATATATTCTGCTTTGCCTAATTGAAAATTCTTCCTTTTTATCTCTTTTATGCAGTTATCATTTTTTGTTCTCCTTTTTTTTCCTTTTTCTGTTTCCATAGCTGGAGTAGGAAAATGGGAGTGTCAGTGTCATGACTCGCTCTAATAAAACCATAAGCTGGAGAGAACACATTCATTAACATCTATTATGTGCAAGTATTGTGCTAGAAATTGTGACGGATAAACACATAACCCTTATCACATCAGCCTCAGGAAAATGAAGCATTAAAGTAACAGCCAGAGAAGTATTTGATTCCAGTCCTCAGTTTTGCTAACACAATTTTAATGTCCCTGATATCCTCACCCTGTTTAGTTTAACTGTCTTCTAATGTGAAGGTCTGATGAAAGAATCCAGATTTAAGGACTCCATCAACATCATCCAAGTAAAATCCTGTTAAAAACCATCATCTACCATTTTTTGCTGGCACATCTTTGTCCTGTTGATCCATGGAGCTGACCCAAGAGCTCCTTCACAGTTACTCCAAAGTTCCCGGATTCTCTTGTACTAATAGGACTGCTGGACATCCCAGAGGTTCTAAGATGCTTAAACTAATTAACCTCAACTCTAACCCTTAAAAAGGAAGATGATGGACAGATATGGTTTCTGCTCTCAAGGAATTTGTAATCTTACCATGTAAGCTGGCAGTGGTAATACAAAACAGCATCTCATATAATTCTTTTGACTTTTAGAAGTTCAAGACTAGACACTTTATTTACATTGTCTTCAGTCCCCCTGATGAGCATATAAGATAGTAATTGTTCTTTCCCTCCAGTTTTATTGAGAAATAATTCACACATAACATTATGTAAGTTCAAGGTATATAATGTGATTTGATACACACGTATATTGAGAAGTGATTGCCACAATAAGGTTATTTAATACATTCTTCACCTCATCTGTTACCCATTTTGTTGTAGAGGTGGTGCTGCCGGTGGTGTGGGAACATCTATATATCATGTAATTCTATTGCCAGATTTTTGGTGAATTGATGAGCTGTGAGATGGACCCTAAGTTCCATCAAGACCTATAATGGAACATGATCTCTACCTTGCGGTCCTTGCTTAGGCAACTTTTCTTAATAGTATTAATAGTTAACACTTTTGAGCACTTAACTGCAGGCACTGTTTTACCTGTGTTTAGAAGTTTTATACTCACAATAGCCATATTTTTATCATGTCCTTTTGAAAGATACCCTCGGTGAGCGTGGGTAATCACTGCAATCGAGAGAGGATGCTGGGCTTCCAATAATGCTGTGTTTTGATGTGAATGCTAAGGCACACATGTTTTCACTTTCTGAAATTAATCTAGCTGACACAAATTGCATGTATACTTTTCAGCATTCAAGTTCACACAGGAAAAAAGTAGCAGAGGCAGGATTCAAACCCATATGTTCTAATTTGAAAGCACATATTTTAACTATTATAGTAAACAACCACAGTTGGTATTTCATTTCTATAACTGCAGTATATATTCATTGAAATATTAGTCCTTTAGTATGCTCTTTGAAAAAGGAGATTCTGTGAATATATAAATTTGAGAAACATTGTGTAATTCAGGGCACATTTTAACACGATTAAAGCTTATATACAAATACTGCATGGAGAAAAACAGTTTAACTTTTTATAACACAACTTTCCCAATCATTTTTGCCCATGAAACACCTTTCACCACAAAGTTCTTTAACATGCTGCTGAAAAGACTTTTGAAAAATCCACTTTGTGAAGTAATGTCTTGGGGAAAGCAATATAAGAAAAAAAATGATGTCTCTGAAAAAGTATCAGTGATAAAATGAGACAAAGGTTTTATAAATCAGGAATCTAAGAGGTTTCTGTGTAATATTTCAGTAAAGCATGATAGGAATATCAGCTGACTGGGCTTTTATTTTTCTCTACCTCTGTTTGCATCTGTAATTCATCTTGTCTTTATGAAAACTTGCTTGATATGTTTCATGTTGAGCCTGACTACACAGAAAAGGCAAAACTTGTTTAAAGAAGAAAAACATGCATTTAGAAACATATGCGTATCATATGTGTCAGCTAAATTAATTTCAAAAGATGAACACATGTACGCCATCAGTATCCCAGATCAACGCAGAGCATTACTGGGGGCCCATAAGCTTCTCCTGCTTCCCATGATCACTCACGTGTACCGGGGTAACACTATCCTGACTCCTCTCTACATGGGCTTGTTTTTCTTCTTTGTTTGTTTCTTTACAGCTTCATTGAGGTATAATTGATAGCTATTAAACTTCATATATTTAAAGTGTATTTTTAGGAATTTTGACATGTGGGTATCACACACAATCAAGATAATGAATATATCCACCATGCTCCCAATTTTCTTTCTGACCTTTGTAATTCACCACCCTCAAGCAACCACTGGTCTGCTTTCTGTCGCTCTAGATTAGTTTGCATCTTCTAGAATCTTATATGAGTGTAAGCATCCCTATGTATCCTTTCCTTTTGAGGAGCGTCTGGTTTATTTTATTCCACATTAACTATTTTGAGATTATTTCATTTTGACTTTTGCGTTTGCAGTTGTTTCCTTTTTACTGCTTAATAGTACTTCATTAAATGGATATATATCACAATTTGCTTATCTATTCACTTGCTGATGGCCGTTTAGATTGTTTGGGAGGCATTACAAATAAGGTTTCTCTGAACACTTGCGTACAAGATTTTGTGCATGGGTTTTCGTATCCTCTGGTGAATACCTAGGAGTGATGTGGCTGGGTCACATGGTTAGCATGTACTGAAATTTTTCAGAAACTAACAAACTGTTTTTACAAGTGGACATGCCAATATGCATTTCCACCAGCAGTATAAAGAGTTCCAGTTGTTCCATATCTTCAACAACAATTCATATGGTTAATTTTTCATGTTAGGCATTTTAATGAGTGTGTAGTGCTACTGTATTGAGGTTTTAATTTCCAGTTTATTGTTTTGTTTTTTTGTGTGTGTGGATGTCCATACCTGAAGCATATGTAAGTTCCTGGGCCAGGGACTGAATGTAAGCTGCAGCTGTGACCCATGCCACAGCTGTGTCAAGGCCAGATCCTTAACCAACAGCTCTACAGTGGGAACTCTTTAATTTGCATTTTTTCTCTCTCTCTCTCTTTTTTTTTTTGCTTTTTTTGCTTTTTAGTGTTGCACCTGTGGCACATGGAAGTTCCCTGGCTAGGGGTCACATTGGAGCTACAGGGGCCAGCCTATGCCACAGCCATAGCAATGTCAGATGCGAGCTGCGTCTTCTACCTATACCACAGTTCACAGCAATGCCAGATCCTTAACCCACCGAGTGAGTGAGGCCAAGGATCAAAGCTGCATCCTCATGGGTACTAGTCAAGCTTTATACTGCTGAGCCGCAGTGGGAACTTCCTGGATTTTCTTAATAGCATCCTTTTAGGTGCCTCTTTGCCATCTTTACATCTTCTTTGGTCAAATATCTTCTCTTTTGGGGAGTTCCCTTCATGGCTCAGTAGTTAACAAACCCAACTAGGATGCATGAGGAGAAGGGTTCAATCCCTGGCCTCGCTCAATGGGTTGTGTGGATCAGGCGTTGCTGTGAGGTATGCTATAGGTTGCAGACTAGGCTTGGATCTAGTGTTGCTGTGGCTGTGGTGTAGGCCGGCAGCTGTGGCTCTGATTTTACCCTAGCCTGGGAACTTTCATATGCTGCAGGTTCAGCCCTTAAAAAAAAAAATTCATTTTATTTTTTTCATTTTTGGCTGCCCCATGGCATATCAAGTTCCCGGGGCCAGGGATTGGATCTGAGCCACAGCTACGACCTAAGCTATAGCTGCAGCAACACGGGATCCTTAACCCATTGTACTGGGCCAGGGATTTTTTTTTCCTTCATCTTCTGAAGGCTGCACCTGTGACATATGGCAATTCCCAAGCTAGGGGTTTAATCAGAGCTGTAGCTGCCAGCCTACGCCACATCCACAGCAATGCAGGATCTGAGCTGCATCTGGGAGCTACACCACAGCTCGTGGCAACGCCAGATCCTTTAACCCACTGAGCGAGGCCAGGGATCGAATCTGCATCCTCATAGATACTAGTCAGATTCTTTTCTGCTGAGCAGTGATGTGAACTCCGGGGCCAGGGATTGGACCCAGGTCCTAGCACTCCTAAGATGCTGCCAATCCATTTGCACCACAGCAGGAACTCTTCAGACATCCCTCCCTTTTTAAATTGAGTTGTTCATTTTCTTATTATTAAGACTTAAAACTATCTATTTTAGACACAAGCTCTTAGTTGGGATCAGTTTTAGAACTGTTTTCTTCCAGTCTATGGCCTGCTCTTTCATTTCTATGACAGTATCTTTTGGAGAGCAAATGTTTTTAATTTCTAATAATCTCATTTGGGATCTATGATAAAATCATGACTATTTTTTGTTTATGGCAGAGCCAATTTTTTTCATTTTTTCTTTTTTAGTATAAAAGTATCCAATTGCACTGTTACCGTTTGCTAAAAAGACTTCTTTCTCCTACTGAATTGTCTTTTGCAAAAAGTCAATTGACCATATGTGCTATTGATTTATTTCTGGATTTTCTATTACTTTCCGTTATCTAGTTGTCTATCTTTACACTAAAACAACTTTATCCAAATTACTCTAAATTTCCGATAATTATTGAAATCAGGTAGTGTACTTCCTTGAGAGTTAAGTTCAGCATTCAAGGTGATTCACAAAAAAAGTAGCTGAGGCAAGATTCAAACCCAGATGATCTAATTTGTGAGCACACATTCTAACTGTATTCTTTTACAATGTTGTTTTGAGATCCTTTAAATTTTAGCACCAGCCTGTCAATTTCTTTTTTAAAAAAAGACACTCCGAGATTTTTATTGAGATTGTACTAGAGCTATTGATCAATTTGGGGAAGAATATACGTCTTAAAAGTATTGAGTCTTCTAATTCAGATACTCAGTACGTTTCTTCATTTCTTGAAATCTTTTACGTATTGCAGCAAATGTTTATAGCTTTTAGTGTATAGGTCTTATACATCTTTTACCAAATGTCTTCCTAAGAATTTTACATTTTGATGCTACTGTAAATGAAATTTTTAAATTTCAAGTTCCTATTAATGATTGCTAGTATAACATAGATTAATGTTTCCCGATTGATAAGACATATTATTTTCTGAAATGTTAGAGAACTCATCACTAGTATATGGCCTGTCATTTGTAATATTAAATACTTTAAAAATATGTTGCAAAGGCAAAATACAAAACAGGTCACTGTGTTGAGACCATCTGCAAATCATTGTTATGTTCACTCATTCATATTTCATTCCTTTATTCTTTCCCACTGAAGGAAAAGTTTTAAATATTCTTATGTTTTAAAGTAACTTAAGGTCAACGGTGAAGAGAATTTCTGTGAAAAGGAAGCTTCAATAAAAAGACCATTCTTTGGCTTAGAACTTAAGCTTTTATTGATCACACACAGATGGCTCAAACCATGCTATTCATACTGTGAACTATAGGTTGGTTTACTTAAGTTTACTAACTGAGGGAAAATCTTTCCAGTTAGCACTGGGAATGTTTTAGTAAAATTTTAACATTTTCACCTGTTCTCGAAAGTCTTAATATGAATATTTTAGCAACATTAAATTCTCAATCTGTCTTCCCCAACACACGCACACATACCCCAAATGGGCTATTATGGACTAAATTGTTTCCATATACATATTTTGAAGTTGTAAGCCTCAAAGTGACTGTCTTTGAAGAAGTCTTTTGGAGGTAATTAAGGTTAAATGTGGTCATAACGGTGTGGCCCTAATCCAATAGGACTGATGGCCTTATAGGAAAAAGAAGAGAGCACCTTCTTGTTCTCTTATACTCCAATTACAAAACAGTGAGGAAAGGCTATGTGAGCCCACAGCTAGAAAGTGGCCATCCATAAACCAGGAAGAGAGCTCTCCCTAAAATGGATCATCTTGGCATCCTGATCTTGAACTTTGAAACTCCAGAACTGTGAAAAATTTTTTTGTAATTTAAGTCACCCAGTTTGTGATATTTTGCTATGGCAGTTCAGATAGACGAATATACAAGCCAAATCTAATCACATTTCCTGTAGCTTTCCTTGTTATGTGGTTGCTTGATTTGCTGCATGAAGGGGAATGTGCTGATGACTGTCAGATTTAGGATTCACTTACAGGAAGCCCATTCTCATTGCTATATTACTGGGTGTATTGCTGTTGTTACCACAGGACCATCAAACTGCAATTCATTCAGTAGATTTATTAAATGGCATGTCTTCCTAGAGTGTTAAAATATGCAACCGCTCTTAAAATAAGGCATTTTTAAAGAAATAAACATTTATTTTATCATTGTTTTAGACTTGTAAAAAAGTTACCAAGTTAATACAGAGTTTTTAGAAGCTCAGTGCCCAGTTTCCCCTGCTGTCAGGATCTTACATTAGTATGATACACTTGTCACACCTAATAAACCAATATTGATAAACTGTTATTATCTAAAGTCCATACTTCATCCCCATTTCTTCAGTTTTTATCTAACATTCTTTTCCCATCCCAGGATTCTATCTAGGATAGACAGAATGTGACATTAAGTTGTCATGCCTCTTCAGGCTTTTTTTAGCTGTGATAGTTTTGTGACCTTGACTGTTTTGAAGAGTATTAGAAATGTATTTTGTAGAATGTTCCTTAATTCTCATGTTGAGGTTGAAGCTATGCGTTTGGAGGGGAAAGCCTCACAGGTAAATTGCCATCCTCATTCCAACATATTAAGGGTGAAAGTTATCAGCACCTACCACCTGAGTAAGGTTGTGTTTGTCAGACTTCTCCACTGTGAAGTCACTCTTTTTTTTCCTCCATTTCAGACTATATATGAAAGTCACTAAGACAACCTACACTTATGGGAGGGGCATTATGTTTCACCTCTTTGAGGGGGTATATGTGAAAAAAATATTTGTAATTCTTCTATATGGGAGATTTGCCCATTTCCCCCATTTACTTATTTATTCAATCATTTATTTATATCAAAAGTATGGACACTTGTGTATTACTTTCTACATTGGGTTGTAATTCAGTAGTAGTCAATTGTTTCTTTTCTGTTTTACTGAGGTATAGTTGATGTACAATATTATAACAGTTTCAGGTATACATCATAGTGATTCACAATTTTGAAATGTTAAATTCTATTTATAATTATTTAAAAATATTGGCCATAGTTCCCATGTTGAACCCACCCCACAGCAGCCACCAGAGTTACTGCAGTGATAATACCAGATCCTTAACCTATTGTGCCACAAGAGAACTCCAGGAATTCTTAATCCCCTACTCCTATTTTGCCCCTTCCCCTTTCCCACTCCTCACTGGTAACCACTAGTTGGTTTTCCATATCATTGTTTCTTTGGGTTATATTCACTAGTTTATTTATAGATTCCACATACAAGTAATATTATACACTATTTATTGCTCTGACTTCTTTCATTCCGCACAATACCCTCCAAGTCCATCCATTTTGTTGCAAATGGCAAAGTGTTACTCTTTATATAGCTGAGTAGTATTCTGTTGTGTGTGTGTGTATCTATATACACCACATCTTTTTTAGCCATTCATCTGTTAATGGACATTTACGTTGCTTCCATATCTTGGCAATTGTAAATAATACTGCTGTGAACATTGGAGTATATATATCTTTTAAACGAATGCTTTTTTTTTTTCAGATATATACACAGAAGTAGAATTGCTGAATCATATTGGTAGTTCTATTTTTAGTTTTTTGAGAAACCTCAATTCTTTTTTTTCTTTTTTTTGTCATTTTAGGGCCGCACGTGCGGCATGTGGAGGTTCCCAGGCTAGGGGGTCTAACAGGAGCTATAGCTGCCGGCCTACACCACAACCACAGCAATGCAGGATCCGAGCCACGTCTGCAAACTACACCACAGCTTACGGCAACGCCAGATCCTTAACCCACTAAGCAAGGCCAGGAATGGAACCCACAACCTCATGGTTCCTAGTCGGATTCGTTTCCGCTGTGCCACAACGGGAACTCTGAGAAACCTCAATTCTGTTTTTTGTATTGACTGCACCAGTTTACGTTCCCACCAACAGTGCACTAAGTTTCCCTTTTCTCCACATCCTTTCTAGCATTTGTTATTTGTGTTCTTTTTGATGATAGCTGTTCTGACAAGTGTGAGGTGTTATCCCACTGTGGTTTGGTTTGCATTTCTTTGATGAACAATGTTAAGCATCTTTTCATATGTGCCTGTGGGCCATCTGCATGTCCTCTTTAGAAAAATGTATATTCGGGTTTTCTGCCCATTATTAATCAGGTTGTTTGTTTTTTTGGATGTTGAGTTGTATCAGCTATTTATATATGTTTCAGCTATTAACTCCTTATGGGTCATGCCATTTGCAAAGGTTTTCTGCTATTCAGTACGAATTATCTCTTCATTTTGTTGATGGTTTACGTAGGTCCAAATTTTTATTTGCTTATTTATTTATATCTTATTTATAAATAAGTTTTTATTTTTATTTTTTTGGCCAAACTCAGTATGTGGAAATTTCCAGACCAGGTATCAAAACTGCACTGTAGTTGCAACCTGCACCACAGCTGTGGCAATGCTGGATCCTTAACCTGCTGATCCACATGGGAACTTCCCATTTATTTATGATTTGCATTTATTTCCTTTGCTTTAGGAGACAGATCCAAAAAAAACAAAACTATTGCTATGGTTTATGTCAAAGGGTGTCCTATGTTTTCTTCTAGAAATTTTATGATTTCTGGTCCTACATTTAGGTCTTTAATCCATTTTGAGTTTATTTTTGTATAAGGTATTACAAAATGTTCTAATTTTGTTCTTTTACATGTAGCTGTCCAGTTTTCCCAGCACCACTTATTGAAGAGACTGTCTTTCTCCACTGTAGATTTTTGCCTCCTTTGTCATGGATGAATTGGCCATATAAGTGTATTTTTGTGCTAATATCATACTATTTTGATTATTATAGACTTATAATACAATGTGAAATCAATTAGCTTTATGCCTCCTATTTTGTTAAGACTGCCTATTCAGTGTCTTTTGTGTTTCCACACAAATTTTAGTTTTATTTATTGTGGTTCTGTGAAAAGTGCCATTGGTATTTTGATAGAGATTGTACTGAATCTGTAGATTGCCTCAGGAAATAAGGTTATTTTAAAAACACTATCAGGAGTTCTGTCATGGCTCAGTGGTAACAAACCTGACTAGTATCCAGGATTTGATGCATGGGTTTGATCCCTGGCTTCAGTGGGTTAAGGATCTGGCATTGCCATGAGCTGTGGTGTAGGTCACAAATGCAGGTTGGATCCTGTGTTGCTGTGGCTGTGGTGTAGGCCGCTATCTACAGCTCTGATTCCACTCCTAGCCTGGGAGCTTTCATGTACCGAGGGTGGGGCCTTAAAAAGACCGAAAAAAAAAAATACTACTTCTAGTCCATGCACATGGAATATTTTTCATCTGTTCATGTCATCTTAAATTTTCTTCAGTGGTGTCTCAAAGTTTTTCCAGTAGAGTTTGTTTGCCTCCTTAGATTTATTCCCAAATATTTTGTTTTTGATGAGATTGTAAATGGATTTTTTTTCTTAATTTCTCTTTCTGAGAGTTTTTTCTTAGTGTATAGAAACTCAATAGATTTCTGTAAGTCATTTTTGCATCTTGAAATTTCGATGAATTGATTGATGAGCTCTAGTAGTAGGATTTTCTTTTTGTTGTTGTTGTTGTTTTTTGTCATTTTAGGGCCGCATCCGCGGCATGTGGAAGTTCCAAGGCTAGGGGTCGAATCGGAGCTACAGCTGCTGGCCACAGCCACAGCCACAGCAACGCCAGATCTGAGCTGCGTCTGCAACCTACACTACAGCTCACGGCCATGCTGGATTGTTAACCCACTGAGCAAGGGCAGGGATCGAACCTGCAACCTCATGGCTCCTAGTCGGATTCGTTAACCACTGCGCCATGACGGGAACTCCAGGATTTTCTAGGTATAGTATCATGTTATCTCCAGTGACAGATATACTTCTTTCTTTCAAACTTGGATTATTTTTACTTCTTTTCCTTGTTTGATTGATGTGACTAGGACTTCCAATATTATGTTTAATAAGAGTGCTTAGAGTGGCCGCCATTTCCTTTTTCTTAATCTTAGAGGAAATGCTTTCCACCTTTTACCATTGAGTGTGAAGCTATGGGGTTTATCATATGAAGTCTTTATTATATTGACATATGTTCCTTCTGTAACTACTTTGTTGAGAGTTTTTATCATGAATGGATGTTAAATTCTGTCAAAAAGCTTTTTCTGCATCTGTTGAGATGATCATGAGATTTTTATTCTTCAATTTGTTAATATAATGTATCACAGTGATTGATTTAAAGATATTGAACCACCATCCTTGCATGCCTGGAATGAATCCTGCTTGACCATGGAGTATTATTCTTTAAATATATTGTTGAATTTAGTTTGCCTATATTCTGATGAGTATTTTTACATCTATGTTCATCAGGGATATTGTCATATACTATTCTTTTTTGTGATATCTTTGTCTGGTTTTAGTATCAGGGTGATGCTACCTCATAGAATAACTTCAGAAAGGTCCCTTCCTCTGTAATTTTTTAGAATCATTTGAGAAAACAGATTTAACTCTTCTCTAAATATTTGGTAGAATTTGCCTGTGAAGTCATCTGGTTCTGGACTTTGTCTGTTTGGAGTTTATAAATTACTAATTCATTTTTATTACTGGTAATTTGGCTGTTCATATTTTCTAATTCTGGTTCAGTATTGGCAAATTATACATTTCTAGAAGTTAATTTTTTGTAGCTTGTCTATTTTATTGTCATAAAACTATTCGTAGTAAGATCCTATAATCCTTTTTTAATTTCTGTGGTGTCTGTTTTAGAGTCTCCTTTTTTGTTTCTTTTTTTTTTTTAGGGCCACACCCATGACATGTGGAGGTTCCCAAACTAGGGGTCGAATCAGAACTATAGCTGCTGGCCTACACCACAGCCACAGCAATGCCAGAACCAAGCCACGTCTGTGACCTACATCACAGCTCACAGCAACTCTGGATCCTTAACCCACTGAATGAAGCCAGGGATCGAATCTGTGTGTCCTCATGGATACTAGTCAGATTTGTTTCCACTGAGCCACAATGAGAACTCCTCCTTATTCATTTCTGACTACTGATTTGAGCCCTCTTTTTTTTTTCTTAATAAGTCTGGATAAAAGTTTATCAATTTTATTTATCTTCTCAAAGACCAGCCCTTAGCTTCATTTATCTTTTTAGTTTTTTTCAGTGTCCATTTCATTTATTTCTGCTCTGATATTTATGATGTACTTCCTTCTACTGAGTTTATTTTATTGTTGTTTTTGTTCTTTTCTAGTTTCTTTAGGTATAAATATAGGTTGTTTGACATTTTTCTTGTGTTGTATGGTAGTTCTACATCACTGTAAAATTCCCTCTTAGAACTGCTTGTACTGCATTTGTAGATTTTAGATTGTTATGTTTTCATATTCATTTGTCTGGAAATAGTTTTTGATTTCCTATTTGATTTCTTCAGTGACCCATTTGTTGATGGTAGAATATTCCTCTTATATTTTTATATTTCTTGTTGTGTCCTTATCTTTTCCACTTAGAGAGATCCTGTTTACATTTCCTGCAAAGCTAGTTTGAGGATGTTAACTCTTCTAGTTTTACTTCTCTGTAATACCTTTGGTCTATCCTTCAAATCTGAAAGAAGCCCTTTCTGGGTAGAATATTTTTGACGGTTTTTCCCTCTCATCACTTTAGATATATCTTGCCACCCACTTCTGGCTCTCAGTTTTTGTTGAGAGTCAGCCAATAGCTTTATGGGAGTTCCTTTGTAACTGGTTTCTTTTCCCTTGCTACTTTAAATATTCTCTTTTCATCTTTAATTTTTATCTTTTTAGTTTCATTGTGTCTTAGTGTGTTCCTCTTTGGGTTGACCCTGTTTGAGACTCTGTGCTTTATGGATCAAGATATATATATTTTTTCTTTTAGTTTAGTGAAGTTTTCAGCTATTACATCTTCAGATATAATCTTTGCCCTTTTTTGTTTCTTCTCATTTTGGGACCCCTATAATGCAAGTGTTAATATGTTTGATTTGTCTCAAAGTTCTCTTAAATTTTCCTCATTTTAAAAAATTTATTTATCTTTTTACTGTTCAGTCTCATGCTTGCCGTTTTGATATCATATTTGTCAATGGGCAATTTCCTACTTTTATATTATCTTTGCCTTTACCAGTAAGCTCTTTCTTTTGTAATATTCTTATTTCTACTTGTGGCTTTTCCTTTTCTGATTAGAGAAGTTACTTTAGTAGTTGTTGTAGAGCTGGTTTGGAGGTTCTGAATTCTCTGAGCTTTTGCTTGTCTGAGAAGCTTTTGATTGCTCCATCAAATCTGAATGAGAGCTTTGCTGGGTACAGTATTCTTGATCTAGGTTCCTTCTGTTTATCACCTCAAATATATCTTGCCCCTCCCTTCTTGCAGAGTTTCTACTGAAAAATCAGTTGTTTCCTTGTATGTGATTTGTTGCTTTTCCCTTGTGGCTTTTAATATTTTTTTCTTTGTATTTAATCTTTGACAATTTGATTAGTATGTGTTTCTTCTTGGGTTTGTTTTGTATGGAATTCTCTGTGCTTCCTAAACTTAAGTGAGCGTTTCCTTTTCCATATTAGGGAAATTTTCAGCTATAATCTCTTCCAATATTTTCTCTGGATTTTTCTCTCTTTCTTCTTCTGGAACCCCTATGATGTGAATGTTGGCATGTTTAATGTCCCAGAAGTCTCTTAGACTCTCCTCAGTTCTTTTCATTGTTTTTTCTTTATTCTTTTCTGTGGCAGTGATTTCTACCACTCTGTCTTCCACCTTACTTATTCATCTTCTGCCTCCTCTAACCTGCTATTGGTTCCCTGTAGTGTATTTTTTCCATTTCCGATATTGTGCTATTTATCTTGCTCTTTAAATCCTCTAGATCTTTGTCAAACATTTCTTTTAAGATCCATGTCTCCATTCTTTTTCCAAGTCCTTGGGTCATCTTTACTCTCATCACTCTGAATTATTTTTCAGGTAGATTGCCTATCTCCTCATAATTTAGTGTTTTGTGTGGTTTTGTCTTGTTCCTTTGTCTGAAAGCTACTTCTTTGTTGTCTCCTAACATCTACCTTTCTTTTTATTGTCCCCTTGACAGCGGGCATGTAGATGCAGCAGCAGGTGCCCAGTCCTGGAGTTCTCAGGAGTGGTAGAAGTTCATGTGTACCCAGAGCATGTGTTGGGAACAGATGTATCACACTCCCCCTTTTGGAACTGGGTGGCTGCTATGCATGGAGTCTGTGAGGCAGATAGCAATGATTGGCATTTCACAGTATTGCTTTTATAGTATGCAGGGGCAGCAGTGGCTCCTTCGAGCTCTCCTATTACCAGGTAGCTTTCACAGCTATTTCCTGTAATTTGCAATGTCAGTATTTCCTCTTGCAGCCCCTCCCTTTGTGGGTCTGTTTGGTTTCAACTTGTTTGGGGCCCTCTGTGCTTCCTGTATCTTGCTATCCTTTTCCTTTAGATTTGGAAAGTTCTCATGCATAATTTCTTCAAATATAATATGTTTTCAATCCCCTTTTCTTTTTCTTTTCCTTCTTGAATCCCTGTTATGAGTAGATTGGCCCACTTTATATTGTCCCTTAGATTTCTTGTATTGATTTCATGGTTTTTCATTGGGTTTTCTGTCTGGTGTCCTGACTGAGTGATTTCCATTATTCTGTCCTCCAATAATTCATTTCTCTACCTTATTCATTCTGCTCTTCAGTGCCTTTAACTCAGCTTGCATCTCTGTAAATGAATTTTTAAATTTTTCTTAGCTCCTCTTTATATTTTATAGTTCCTTTTAAAGTAATCTGCATTACTGTTCATATCTGCTCTTAATTTCTTCAATAGTTTCACTATCTCCTTTTTGAACTTGGTGTCTGTTAGACTGCAGAGGTCTATTTCATTGTTGGCTCCTTCAGGGGAATTCTATTGTTCTTTTAACTGGGAATGGCTCCTGAACTCCTTCATTTTGCTTATATTTTATTCTGTGAGTTTAGGGAATTCAGGGAAAACAACTTCTGTAGTCTTGGAGGGATGTTTGTATGTGAGAGTGCCCATGGGTAGTTTGTGAGGGCTTATTATTTTTTTGGTGTGTGTGTGTGTGTGTGAAGGCTGCTTTTGGTTTGGATGCTTGCTGTCTCTTTTCTCAGTGTATGCAGACTGTTATCCCGTTGATAAGAGGTGTGCTGGTGTACAGACTGCGTGTGCTTCCAGGGAGATGGAAGCAGTGGGAAGGGCCTGTAGCCGGGGCATGGTTTCTGGGCCCATGACAGTGGCAAGGACATGTAAGGAGGTGGCATAGGCTGCTCCTGGTTGCAGGGCCCTGAAAAGTGGCAGTGAACATCAGGCAGATATAGGTAGTGCCCAGAGCCTTTGGCAATGGCAACAGAAAGGTATGTGAATTCCCAGGGGAATGAGAGCAATGATAGATGCCTCCAGGTTTCAGTGCCCTTCTCTGTGAGGACCCCTGAGATGACTGGGACAGCATATTGCCTGTTGATGAACCTCTAGTGCTGGCCGGCCATGCCCACCTCTGGAGTCTTAGATGGCTGTGGTAGTTTGCACACTTGCTGCCTTTAGCCCACACAAGAAGCACTCCACCATCCCAAGAGCCCAGTGCACACAAGGAAAGATATTCCTGCCCCCCCGCCTCCTCTTGCCCTCTCCAACAATGGCACCTTGCTTCTCCTGTGGTCCCAGGCCTCCTCCCATGCTCCCTTAGCTGTGCCACTCTACTCCACAGCCTGTGGTTTGCTGCTCCATAGACCCTCAGGCTATCTCCACATGGCCAACCCTAGTCTGACTCTCAGTGCCCAGCCCCCTGCCCAAGCATCTCAGGCTGTGGTGTCTAGGGGTGTTGGTACCGATGTTTTGAGGGGCTGTCTCTCTGCTTTACCCACTTCAGTTGAGCTACTGTGCTTTTCTCTGAGGCTTTCAGGTTGCCTCTGTATCTTGGCTGATCTCCCCATTAGTTAGGTGACCTCCCAGAGAAGGGATTCCTTTCCTTTTTCACTGTTCCCTCTCAGCGTTCTGGTCCTATCCTTATTCCTTTTTTCCTCTTCCCTCTCTCTTTTTTCCCCTTTTTTTCTGCCTAGTGACATGGATGGTTTCTTGCCCTTTTTGGAGATTTAAGGTCTTCTGCCAGCATTCAGTAGATGTTCTGTGCAAAATCATTTCACATATCGATTTTTTAATGTGTTTGTGGGAGACTGTGAGTGCCACATCTTACTCCTTTGCCATCTTGATCCCACTTCTCTGTTGATGCTTCTTTTGATGAAAAGGAATGGTCTGGAAAGTTCATGGTAGGTCCAAATTTTATAAATTATAGTCTCAAGTAGAAACAAGTTAGAATAGTCAAGAAATGAAATGAAGCTTGAGGGCCTTGAGCCAAACAAAGCAGGAGATGAGAAGTCAAATATGAAGTCAAAGAGGGAATCAGGGACTAAAATATGTAGAGCTATAAGCCATGACAAAACAGTTCTATATTTTTCAAAACGTGAAAAAGAAGGTATTAAAGGGTTTTGAATAGGGAAATCTTTTGGTCTAACATTGTTTTTAAATGTTTACTCTGACAGCTGAGTGGCAGGTTGTAGAAGGGAAGAATGGAAGAAGCAAGTAGGCCATTAGAAATATATTACAGGGTGTTCCCACTGTGGTGCAGTGGATACGAATCTGACTACTAGTATCCATGAGATTGCAGGTTCGATCCCTGGCCTCACTGAGTGGATTAAGGATCTGGCATTGAAGTGAGCTGTGGTGCAGGTTGCAGATGCAGATCAGATCCCGCATTGCTGTGTCTGTGGTGTTGGCCAGCAGCTGTAGCTCCGATTCAATCCCTAGCCTGGGAACTTCCATATGCCACAGGCGTGGCCCTAAAAAACAAAAAAGAAAAGAAAAAAGAAAGAAATCTATTGCATTAGTTGAGGCTGGAGATAGTGACATACTGGACTAACATCAGATATAGTAAGATATGATAGAGCTCAGGAGGTATTTTGAAGGCAGAGCCAACATGATGTGCTGATGTGTTAGAAGAATATAAGGAAAAGAAAGGAATCAGATTCATGTAGTGAATGGCAGTGAACACACTGATTTGGGGAAGATGAGGAGCTGCAAGGGAAAGTAAAGAGTTCTGCTCTGGCCATGGTTGTTTGAAGTGCTTATTAAACACCCAAGGGGAAATATGGAGTGGGCAGAGTTTGGGGGAGAAATGAGGCTGAGATTTCTTTGGAAAGCATCAGCATATAGGCCTGGATGAAGTCATCTGGGGACGAGTATAGAGACAGCAAAGTTGAGAACTATGCTCTGGCACATTCCAAAACTGTGAGGTTCAGAAAAGAAGGTTAAGAAAGGGAGTCCATATTTTTCATTCTGGCAAAATGAAACAACACTGTGTGTTGTTTAATTTTTGGGGACTTCCACCCTGGCTGGTTATTTCATACTAATTATTACTTCTAATTGCATACTTTGCTTTTTTTGAGTCATTATTTACTTCCAGCCCTGCCGTTGTGAGATAGGATTCAGTGAAATTGATTTTAAGCCATTATGTTCTCCAGTGTATAAGGAATTTACTGGTGAAACTGTACAAGACAATGGTCATACTCTTGCCAGCCTATTTTATTCCCTGAGGCTGAATAGAAATCAAGGTAATTACTTTACAATTAATGGAAAATGATATAATCAAAACTTACTTAGGGGTATACTTTAATTAAAGACCTTTACATGACATCTTTTAGTGAAATGAAGATTTCCCATGAGAAGGAAAATGTCTTCAGTAGCAGAATGAAAATAAATATTAATATTGATAGCTGGCACCAGTAGAACATTCTCTCTTTGGGAAAATACCCAGAAAAGTTACATGAGTAGAATGTGAGACCATGAGAAGAGGGTTAGGAGAAAGGCCAGGAACCAAAAGAGATAACTAAGTTCGACTGCATAAGAAATGCATAGATTAAATACCTAAATATAAGACCAGATACTGTAAAACTCTTAGTGGAAAACATAAGCAGAACACCCTGACATAAATCGCAGCGGTATCTTCTCAGATCCACCTCCTAGAGTCTTGAAAATAAAAACAAAAATAAACAAATGGGACCTATTTAAACTTAAAAGCTTTTGCATAGAAAAGGAATCCATAAAAAACAAAAAGACAACCAACAGAATGGGAGAAAATATTTCCAAATTATGCAACTGAAAAGTGATTAATCTCCAAAATATACGAAAAACTCATGTAGGCTCAGTATGAAAAAAAAACAACCCGATAAAAAAATGGGGAGAAGATCTAAAGAAATGTTTCTTCAAAGAACACATATAGATAGTCAAAAAAACACATGAAAAGATGCTCAACATCACTAATTATTACAGAAATGCAAACCAAAACTATTATGAGGTACCACCTCATACCAGTCAGAATGACCATCATAGAAAATGGCTATCATCAAATAATCTACAAATAATAGGAGCTCTTGTTGTGAGTTAAGAACCCAACTAGTATCCATGAAGATGTGGGTTCAGTCTTTGGCATTGCTCAGTGGATTAAGGATCCAGCCTTGTTGCAGGCTCTGTGGAGTAGGTCACAGATGCAGCTTGGATCCCGCATTGCCGTGGCTGTGGCGTAGGCCAGAACAGTTGCAGCTCTAATTCATACCCTGTCCCGGGAACATCTATATGCCTCAGGTGATGTCCTAAAAAGCCAAAAAAAAAAAAAAATCCCCAAACCAACAACAACCCCCCCCCCAAAAAAAAACCTCACCAAAAACCAAAAGCAAAACAGAACAAAAAACTACAAACCAAAAATGCTGTGGAGGGTGTGCGGAAAAGAGAACTCTCTTACTTTGTTGGTGGGAATGTACACTGGTACAACCACTATGGAAAACAATATGAATCTTCCTCAAAAAACTGAAAATACAACTACCATATTAGCCAGCAATCCCACTTCTGGGCATCTATTCAGAGAAAACCATAATTTGAAAAAATACATGCAGCAACATGGATGGACCTAGAGATTATCATACAAAATGAATTTAAACAGTGAAAGACAAACATATGATATCACTTGTATGTGGAATCTAAAAAAAGGATACAAATGAACTTATTTGCAGAACAGAGAATGTCTTACAGGCTTTGAGGACAAATTTATGGTTACCAAAGGTGGCAGGTAGTAGGGGGAAAGATGGACTGATGGTCTGGGATTGGCATATGCACACTGTGGTATATGGAATGATTGGTCAACTGGAAACTGCTGTATAGCACAGGGAACTCTACCCAATATTCTGTGATGGTCTATCTGGGAAAAGAATATGAAAAAACAGTGGTTGTGTTTACATGTATAACTGAGTCACTTTTTTATATAGCAGAAATTATCACAACATTGTAAATCAACTACACTTCAATAAAACTTTTAAAAAATGAAGAAAATAAGAAATGCACAGACACATGGAGCAGAGAATTATGAGAAAAAGATCCCATACCTGGACAACATTTTGTGGTTGTCCAAGAAGTTTAGAAGCAACTATGTCTAATGATTATTTTTAAATTATTGTTGCTGCAGCAATTTAAATGCCTTTTAATTTAACCCCCAAGCCTTCATTACTGTGTGTGACACGTACAGGGCCTTCTGTAAGTGCTTTTGTATGTTGTGTCTGAATGTGTTTCTGATTTTTCTTAAATGTGCAAACAAGGTAAAGTGCTGAGGTTAAGTCCAAGATAGAGGATAACAAATTCAAAACTTAGCATGGAAAACAAAATTCATTAGGATTATAAGTGGAAGCTAGAAATGGATAGAAGGCATACATCTCTTCCTCCACCTTTTTTTCCCTCTCTTTCCCTTTTTAAAAATTAAAATATATTTGATTTATAATGTGCCAATTTCTGTTTTAAAGCAAAGTGACCCAGTCATACATAAAAATGCATTCCCTTTATTATATTATCTTCCATTACAATTTATCCCAAGAAAACTAGATATAGTTCCCTGTGTTGTACAGCAGGATCTTATTTCTTATCCATTCTTCCTCTATCTTCTTGTATTTGGAAACTAGAGATACATTGGGAGGATCTAAATAGGTATAAATTGTGAATTGAAGATTTGAACCAATCTTGGATAACCTTAAGAAGCAGAGTATATTATAATTGTTAGTTTGTGTTTTTTAAAATTGTGCTCTCTGGACCTAGTTTTTGAGGCACTGGCTAGGGTGCCAGTTCCCCGCTTTGAGCAGCCAGTTAAGCATACACCTAAACCACTTCCCTTAACTGATTTTCACACTCCATGTTACTCTGCACTCTTGCTAATGCTTTATGGCCAAGTACCAGACAACTAGGGAGGGCTCCTATGCTCCAGGGCTTGCAAAATTATTCAAATTAGCTAATCTACAGGGAGCCCCAGAAACCTAGCCCTGCCATCCCACTTGCCTTACATAAGCTGCCTCTACAGCTCCAGGTTGCTGTTACCCTTTCCCTACAACCCTTTGTGTGGTCCTTTCTCCTGGAACTAAGTAACAGGAGTTCTCTCTTTCATCCATCCATGTGTCAGTGTGTTGTGGCCCACCATCAAAAGAATCTTTAAATCTTATAAAATTCAAAGAAGTATCAGCTTTATATCTTGAATTTACTTCAAAATTTTAGAAATGTGTACATATTCCCTACTGTGTGGGCGGCATTGATTTGGTGACCCTAAATAGCACATCTTTCAATTGGCTGTGTTAAGGGAGTTGTTAGAAATCTAGACTTCAGTTCCATCCTAAGCTACCTGAATCAGAGTCTCCAGAGGGTACAAAGTGAGAACAATGGTTTTAAGTTTTTCAGGTGATGAAGTGCACATACTGATAGAGGAGCTACGAATGCGGAAAATAAAAGATATTGCCTCACATTTAGGGATTAAAATTCTAGATTAAAATCCCAGATCTGGAGTTCCTATCGTGGCGCAGTGGTTAACGAATCCAACTAAGAACCATGAGGTTGCGGGTTCGATCCCTGGCCTTGCTCAGTGGGTTAACAATCCGGCGTTGCCGTGAGCTGTGGTGTAGGTAGCAGACGCGGCTCGGATTCTGTGTTGCTGTGGCTGCGGCGTAGGCCAGTGGCCACAGCTCCGATTAGACCCCTAGCCTGGGAACCTCCACATGCCGCGGGTGCGGCCCTAAAATGACAAA
The DNA here is from genome assembly GCA_004024745.2 of Catagonus wagneri. NCBI lineage: Eukaryota > Metazoa > Chordata > Mammalia > Artiodactyla > Tayassuidae > Catagonus > Catagonus wagneri. The sequence goes on from PVHT020000173.1 coordinate 14,425,145, forward strand.
AGGCAAAAAAAAAAAAAAAATCCCAGATCTGCTTTTCACTACCATACTACATGGTTCAAGTTATTTAAACTTTTTTGAGATTCAGAATTTTGGTCCATAACATGAGAATAGTAACTTGCTGAATTAGTGTGATGATTAAATGAGAAGTTGTCTAAAACTATGCAGCAATATGCCCAGAGCTTGAAATATAGTAGCTGTTAGTAGCATTATTTAGAGAAAGCAAACACTAGAAAAAATATTTAGTGACAAGGGTCAGGAAGCAGACCTTTACAAACTGTGAAAATAGAAGATCGTAATATCCTACAATACTTAAAGGCTTATAAGGTCCAGATATGTTCAACAAATTTTCTCCACCAAAAATGGTAGGTATTAATTCAGCATGTAATCCTAAAAGTTTAGTTCATGAATATGGTGCCTCTCTGATGTTAATATTTATTTATCAGTTAAGTTTTCATCAAAGATCCACCTATGTGTTTTATTTCCGTTGCTTCACAGTCTACCTGATGGAAACTTTTCTTTGCCTGTGTTAACTAGACAGTTGTGATGCGTTAAGAGCATCTCTTTTTTTCTCACATTCATGCACAAGATTTTTTCTTTGAAGTCTTTATTTTCATCATTTAAAAAGATAATGTGAGAAAAAAGAATATATATATGTATGTGTGACCTGATCACCTTGCTGTACAGTAAAAAACTGACAGAACACTATAAACCAGCTATAATGGAAAAAATAAAAATCATTATAAAAATAAATAAATAAATAGCAAATCACAGAGTTCCCGCTGTAACTGCAGTAGCTCCAGTCTCTGCAGAGGCACAGGTTGGATCCCCAACCTGTTGCAGTGGGTTAAAGGCTCTGGTGTTGCCATAGCTGCAGCTCCGATTCATTCTCTGGCCCAGAAATTTCCTTATGCCTCAGGTATAGCCATTTGAAAAAAAAAGACACATCACACAATTAAGTTGTGAGAAATCTCAAGTAATCTCAAGTGACAAATGTTAAGTAATTACTGAGCAAGTTTTAGATAAAACTTATATGATTGGTACCCACTGGAGCAATTGGTAATGAAGACACTTCCAAATATGTATATGCTGGGATGTTCTAGCATCTTTCAGGGCTGGTATACATGATACTAAGTTTTCTATACTTGCTCATTTGGCTATAAATTGTACAAAGGAAGGATTCTATTTTCTATTAGTTTCTATAAATGGTGACAGACAACCTGTCTTGATATTAAGCACAAATTCCTCTTAGCTTTGAAAACATAATGAAGCTATAACGTTTTGCTTGAAGTTACCCACATTGCTCAAAACCACAACTATTAGTTTTTTTAAGTGGTGACAGCCAACCTGTTTTGATATTAAACACAATTCCTCTTAGCTCTGAAAACATAATGAAGCTATAATGTTTTGCTTCATAGTAATTGCTCTAAACCACAATTACTGCCATCATTCGCTTATTTGCCCCACCTTATTGCAAAAAGAAAGAAAAGATGCAAATTTAATGTTTCTTATTAAGGTTATTGCTCTTTCTCTACAATTCCATGGCTGGACAATCATGTGCAAGTTATTAGCTTTTCTGAGTCCCTGAATACATTTATAATGGCAATACTTGCTTCGAAGATAATATCAAATAAATAGATGTATGTAAAAACTAATTTGAACTTTATATATAGTGCATGCATTTTGTGTAAGACCCAAATTATTTGACTAGATTAGCCTTCCTGACATCTTCCATCACTTCCATGCAGACACAAATTTACCCAACGTTCTCATCTTCTGCCCCTAGCCCCATATTACTAGGGTCCTTATAGGTTACTGTCATTTGTTCACTCTACAGGAATAGAAAATTATCCAAGGAAAATTAGAGGGTATACTCTCCAAGTCCTGCATCTCTCAGGGGAGCACAATGATGGGCTGGATTCTTTGCATACCCAGCAGTCAGAGACACTGTGAAGTTAGCAAAAGCTATTTTCTGTCACTGTACTTGGATTCCTCCTAGGCCCAGTGATGGTAGTCCAACCTTGAATTGGGAGATTTACATTCTAATTTCAGCCCACCATGGGCAAAGAAGTTTTAGTCATGTTATTTAAATTTCCTTTTCCTTAGTTCCAGCAGATTGCAAGTAAAGAGCTGATCCTACTCCTGGCCTGCCTCACAGAGACTCTATGAGAATTTTTTCTCATAGGCACAGACTGCTGTACAGTTAGAGAGAGAGAGAGAGAGGGAGAGAGAGAGAGAGAGAGAGAGGGAGAGAGAGAGATATTTCACCTTATGAACACAGGTATTACAATTTAAGGCTCAGGACTGTGTTTGAACCTCAGGTCACAATGTCAGTACATAGAGAGCAATTGTCTGGTTCCCTCACAAGGACACTTTCCTGGGATCTTTTCTTTTTACTTTTTTTTTTTTTCAGTCTTTTTTAGGGCTGCACCCATAACGTATGGAAGTTCCGAGGCTAGAGTTCTAATCAGACAGCAACACCAGATTCAAGTCACATATGCAACCCACCCCACAGCTCACAGCAGTGCCTGTCTGTAACCTACTGAGCAAGGCCAGGGATTGAACCCATATCCTCCTGAATACTCGTTGGCTTCATTACCACTGAGCCACAATGGGAACTCCTCCTGGGATCCTTTTATTGTGCTAGCATCTAGCAGTTGTAAAAATTTTATTTTTCTAATTTTTTTTCAAGAAGATGAATCTGTTTTGAAGGTCGCAGCTTCTAAAGAAGTTTATCAGTTCACAAAACTTTTCCTTAGGACTGGCACAAACCCAGTGAAATGCTGGCCCAGCTACTTTTCTCCTTAGGCAAGTTATCTCCTATCTCTGCCTCTATTACTAGGGTATAAAAACCTGGAGGGAGGAACTAGAGCAGCATCATGACCTCATCCTCAGTTAAAATGGCAAGTACATTTCTATTCAGAACTAAAAACAGTCACTTTAAATACCATTCAAGTGCAAAAATTTATGGAGCCCTTCTTTGGTGCCAAACATCCAAAAATGATTAAAATGTAGCTCCTGTCCTCTATCAGTTAAGAGTCAAAATAATTTCAGCAAATTATTATTTTGTGTACCTGGAATCTGGACTGATGTCCTTAAGGAAGAAGCTTTTAAGAAATTAATTAGATTTCTGTCTTCAATGCTATTGTGAGTAAAAATCAGGAAAAGAAAGACTATGCAAACAGCACATTTTTGTGAATCTCCAACATATCTCTGACAATAGAGACTATATCAGACTCAGGAGACTAAGTTTTTTGCAGCATATGTTCCTATTTTACTGCTTTTAATTCCCATTCAGTGTATAAAGATCACAAATAGATACAAATAGGGTCAATATAATCCTGAAAAAAATTCTTTCAAAAGCAATAAAGGTCATCAAATGTATGGGATCAAATATGCAAAAAGGAAAGTGCAATTATATAGATGAAGAAAAAAGCCTTGTTTTTCAAGAAGATAGTATGATTTTCTGTTTTATTGTGAAGGATTTCTAAAGTGGAAATGCTTTCAACTAGGAATTTAAATTATGAACAGGGAGCAGTAAATAAGCACTCTGAGTAAAGTATGACACTTTGGGATAATCACTTATTTTGGATTCTTCTCCATCTTCTTTGAGATAGTTGTAAAGAAACACAGTCGTATAAACTCACAAGGACAAAGAACAAAGAAAATGGGTGATAACATTTTGTGGCATGGAAAATTCAAAACAGAAAGCTGAAAGCTTCAGAGAAGCCCACTAGAGAGAGGCAATAAGTCTCATTCTGCCTAACTGCAGTGAGGCTCCCCAGTTAGAGGCTTTAGATAGCTCAGAAGTTAGGGGTAAAGGATAGGTCTGAGAATAGGATGATTGAAGGATATGGTGAACATGTAATTTATTGAACATGTTAGGATGCTCTTGAGAGTAAAAGAGTGACTTATTAGCTATTAAACCATAAGTAACATACATTAGGACTGGCCTAGGCAGTAACTCATTTATTCTACGTTGACGTACCGGTCCAAATCTTGCTCTCATTTGTTGAATGGAATTATATTCCTTCTCAAATTGATTTATAGGTGTTTTTACAGGCAGTGTTTTTGACTGATGTGTTTTGCACAACTCCTATTTAATGACTTACCATCTAATTCTTAGGGTATTTTATAAGGAATAGAAATTCTTCTTCTTTTTTTTTCCTTTTTTGGCCACCCTATGGCACATGGAGTTCCTGGGCCAGGGACCAGTATTCTTAATCCACTGTGCTGGGGATCAGACCTGTGTCTAATCACTCTAGAGATGCTGCTAATCCTGTTGCACCACAGCAGGAACTCCAGGAATAGATATTCTTAGTTTCAATATTGTTAAATGTGTTCATTTTCTCCTTTTGTGTTAACATTTTTGTGCCTTCTTTAAGAAATCTTCCTCTAAATAAGATAATGAAGATATTTGTTTATATTCTTTTCTAAAACTATAAGCTCAATTTTCATATTTAAGTCCTTAATCCACTTGGAGTTAATTTTGTGTATGATATGAGATAGAGGCAAATTACATACACTTTTTTAATATTCACATCACAGCATCATTTTTCAAAAAGTTTGTGTTTCCCATATTATTCTCAGAAGTCAGTTGCACATATATAAGCAGTGGCTTTGTTTCTAGCCTTTTTAAATTAAACTTTAATTAATTTTGTTTTTTCCTAGGTCTTTCGTCTACATGAAACAATACGATGAATTTATTTTTTAAATATTTTTTATTAAAGTATAGTTGTTTTATAATGTTGTGCCAATTTCTACAGCATAGCAAAGTGACTCAGTTATACATATATAGATTTTCTATCATGGTCTATCCCAGGAGTCTAGATATTATTCCCTGTGCTATAAGGACAGGGACCTTGTTCATTCTAAATGTAATAGTTTGCATCTACTACATGCAAACTTGTTCATTCTAAATGTAATAGTTTGCATCTACTAAATGCAAACTCCCAAAGCATGCCTCTCCCCACCCCCCTGCCCTGTTCCTCTTGGCAACCGCAAGTCTGTTCTGTATGTCTGTGAATCTATTTCTGCTTCATCAATACGTTCATTTGTATGATATTTTAGATTCCACATATAAGTGATATCCTATGATATTTGTGTTTCTCTTTATGACTTATTTCACTTAGTATAATTTCTAGTTGTATCCATGTTGCTGTGAATGGCATTTTTTCATTCTGTTTTATGACTGAGTAGTATTCCATTTTCTATATGTACCACATCTTCTTAATCCACTTGATGAATTTATTTTTTGAATAGCTTTTAAAAAATTACTTACTAAAGCAGGTCTTCTCACTTGATTCTTCTTCAAGAGGGTCATGGATCCAGTTGACTCTGGATTTTATTACACTTTTTATATTTCCACAAAAATCTCTGGAATTTTGATATGAGTTGAATCTGTAAGTGAAACAAGAGAACTGCCATTTTTACAATAATGTGTTTTCCAATCCATCAATTGATGAATTTTCCATTTAGATTTTCTTTAATTTCTCTTAAAGTTTTATAATTTTTGCCACATAGATCTTGCTTATTTTCTTAGGATATTTTTGATACTGTTTCAAATATTATTTTCACATTTTAATTTTCTAAGTGTTTATTCCTGGTGGATATTTGTATATTTGATTTTGATTATTTAGTTTTGAGTCCAGCAATCTTGATACATTTTTATTAAGGCTAATTATATATCTGCAGATTCTTCTGTATTTTCTTTTACACAATCATATAACCCAGAAATAATGGAAGTTTTATTTCATTTCCATTATTACATTTTCCATTGCTTTTTTTGATTTACTGCTTCCTCTGTGTAACATTTCTAGCACAGAATTGCACAAGAGAGAGGACATTTTTCTCTTGGTCCCTAACTTAAAAAGGGCAGCCTTTAGTGTTTCAAAATCAAGTCTGAGGGTTGCTCTAAATTATATTGCAGATATCCTTTATCAAATAAGGGAATTTTTCCTTTCTCTCTAGTTTCTAAGCATGATGAATATGAAAGTTAATTTTATGAAAGCCTTTTCAACATCTACTGAAACAACTCAATGATTTTTTTTCTCCTTCAACATCTCTTTGTGGCAAAACACATTCAATTATTTTCTAATATTGACCTAATTCTTTTACTATTAAACTTATGTCTCTGGGATAAGCACAATTTTTTCATGTTTTCTTGTCCTTTCTACACAGTACTGAGTTCTTGGCTTAGGAGTTTTGTCAGCCATAAAGAAGAATGAAATATTACAATTTGCAGCAATATAGATGGACCTAGAGAATATTAGACTTAGTGAAGTAAGTCAAAGACAAATATTACATGATATGACTTATATCTAAAAAATAATACAAATGACTCTATATGCAAAACAGAAACAGACTGACAGATGTAGAAAATAAAATTATGGTTACCAAAGGAGAAAGAAAGGGGAAGGAGGGGGCAAATTAGGAGTATAGGATTAACAGATACAAACTACTATACATAAAGTGAGAAACAAGAATTTACTGTATAGCACAGGGAAGTATATTCAATATCTTATAATAACACAGTGGAAAATTATATGTATATACAACTGAATCACTTTTCGGTATACCTGAAACTAACACAACGTTGTAAATCAAATCAGCTATACTTCCCCAAAAAAGGTGAATTTGCCCTCTAATTTTCCTTTTTATTGTGTTTTCTTAATATCAAGGTTATCATAGCCTCGTAAAATGAATTGAAATGTGTTATTTATTTTTTCTTCTCTGTAAGTGTTTAAGTAAGATCAAAATTATTTCTTCTGTGAGTGTTTATTATAACTTTTCAGTGAAGCCATATCTGGTCTTGGCATTTTCTTTGTGGGAAGATGTTAAACCACTAAGTCTTTTTCTTTTATGGTAGTGGGAGTATTTATATTTCCCGTTTCTCATTTTTTTCTAGAAATTTGAAAAATGCAAACCCTTTTGCTAATAACCTCTTCTTATCTATTTAATATTTACCCCATCCTGACATTGGCTGTTTGTAATTTTCTTTTTCCTTGACATGTTTCAGATTTGCCAATTTTATTAGTCTTTTCACAGGACCAACTTCTGGCTTTGTTGTGTCTCTATATTCTATGTTTTTTGTTTTTCACTTATTTCATGTACTTATGCTGTTTCTGTTTCTCTTTCCTGCTTTTCAGTTTCTGCTGTCATTTTCAGCTTATTCTACTCTCGTTCTACTAATATATTTCAGTGACTGCTTAGTTCTATAATTTCAGCCTTTCTGATTTTTAAAAATATATGCAGTTAAGGCTATGAATTTTCCTCTATTACTTTAATCTCTTTTAACAATTTTCTTCCTTGTTATTCAGTTTATGGTACTCTATCTTCTAATTTCCATTATAACTTTTTCTGTTTTGTAATGGGTTATTTAAAAGTATGTTTTTAAATTTCCAATTTAATTTTAATGCCTTCAAAATATATTTAGCTTAATTCTGTTGTGGTAAGAGATTGCGTTTCTGCCTTTGCTTAATTTCTGTGTCTTTTTCTCAGTCATCTCCCCTTCCTCCTGTTCTTTTATTTTTTTTTCTGTCTTTTTGCCTTATCTAGGGCCGCACCCGCGGCATATGGAGGTTCCCAGGCTAGGGGTCTAACAGGAGCTATAGCTGCCGGCCTTCACCACAGCCAGAGCAACGCAGGATCCGAGCCGCGTCTGCAGCCTACACCACAGCTCACGGCAATGCCGGTTCGTTAACCCACTGAGCAAGGCCAGGGATCGAATACGCAACCTCATGGTTCCTAGTCGGATTCGCTAACCACTGAACCACAATGGGAACTCCTCCTCCTGTTCTTTTGATTCATCATGTGCCATTCTTCTTCTATATCTGCTGGTTCATAAGTCTCTTTTCTTTTTTGGTTTAAACTGTTGCTAAATATCTCCATTACCATATTTATCTTATTTATTATATATTTATTTCTAGAACATCCGCTTGATAATTCTTTAAATCTACAGTGTCACTTTTTATAATTTTGTGTTCCCTTCACATATTTTAAGTCAACTATGTTCATCATATTTAATGATATAAACACTTCTTTATATCATTAAATGTGATAAATGTAGTTTTTAAAATATATGCTTATAACTTTAAAGTATAATATCACATGGATGTGATTTTTGGTTGCCTTATTTTTGGCTGGTGTACACGTATAAGAAACCAGGGTATATAAGCAAGTGATGAAAAAACTGGTCTTATATCAGTGTTATACTTAATTAGGTCAAGTAGGAGAAATGGACTATGCTCTAGTAAACATTCTTGAATCTTCAGTCAGTAAACACAACAAAGTGTATTTCTCATTCATTCATGTAGTCTTCTGTTGATTTAAGTGACTTCCAGGCCAGCTATCCCCAGCTAATCTGAGAACCCATAAGTATGTTTTTGTGTGTGTTTGTTTTTGTTTTTTACATGGCAAATGGGAATCTTAAAATTTGATTAGTTAAGGATCTTGATAGAGAAAGATCTTGCTATATTATTTGGATGTGCCAAGTATAAGTGAAATATGGGGCAGGAGAATCAGATCAGAGAGACCTGAAGATGCTATGCGGAAGGTTTTGAAGATAAAAACAGTTATCAGCCAAGGAATCTAAGCACCTCTAGAAACTGGAACAAGCAAGGAAATGAATTGTCCCTTAGAAGCTTCAGAAGGAATACAGCCCTGCTGAAACCTTGATTTTAGCCTTGGGAAATCATTTTTGACCTCTCAGCTTAAAAATTATAAATCTGTGTGGTTCTGTGCCATTAAATTTATAGTAATTTGTTGCAGTAGCAAGAGAAAACCAAATACAGTATTAGTGTATTGATAAACTAATTCATGTGTCCCTAGTAAATCGAATAAATTGGATTTTGTTATGCTTTATTTTTAATCCAGTCTAGTAATTTTTGTCTTCTGATTGGATTATTTAGTCAATTTATATTTGATATCATTGATAGAATGGGGTGTAAATACACCACCTTGCAACTCGTGTCTACTAATCTAATCTATCATCTGTCCCCATATCTCTCCTTGCCTGCTTTATTAATCAAGCATGATTTATTATTTCCTTTTATTTTCTTGATTACCTTTTTAGTCATAAACTTTGTGTTATCATTTCAGTGGGCACCCTAAATGTTACAATAAACACCTACATTTTGCTCCACTGAACTTTAGGTTAGTGCTTTTAGGACGCATTTGAGGACCCTAGAAGTTTAACTCTGTGTACCCCCACTTCACCCTTTTGTCCAATTTTTGTCTGTATATTCTCTTTCTACATATTTTATATACCCCACAAAGTGCTATTATTATTACCACTGTTATTGGTGTTTTAAATAGCATTTATTTATATTTATCTATATTTTACCCTTCTTGGCTCTCTTCATTTTTTTTTACAGTTCTCTGTTTCTATGTGGGGTCATTTTCTTTCGGTATTAAGACTTTATTTCAGTGTTTGTCATAGTGTATATGTGCCGGCAAAGAATTCTCTAGCCTTTTGTGTATGTGTGTGTGTGTTTGAAATTTCTTTTTTTTTCTCTGGAAGGCAAAACAAAAGCAGTAAGTAATTTATTAACTTCAGAGAAATAAAAAGTAGTTAAGAAATTAAATGGAATCGTTTTCCAGCATGTGGCTCTCTTGTGAACATTATCTATAGAGTTTTAATAATATGAAAACTGAATTTTTTTATATATTTGTCTATTTGGTGAATGCTAAAAGTGGGCATGTATTGGGACTAAATATTTTTAGCAGTAGAAAGGAGGGTAATATTATATTCCATTATAGATAGTCAATAAATAGAATTTAAAACTGGAAAATTAAAACATAGTATATGGGAATAAATTTGAAAATCATAAGATAGTTGAAAAAACAGGTAAGACATTTGAATATTGCTGCCTCTATAGAGAGAGATTTGGTTGGACGTTGGGGGAGAAAATGGATATTTCTCAATATAAGCACACTGGCCTATTTAAATTTCTAAATGGTATTCATGTGCTATTTGACAAAAATAAAATAAAAAGTAGAAGGAAAGTTTCCTTCTGAAGACTCATTTTTAGATAAGATGCAAAACTTCTAACAAAGATATTTGAACAGATTTGGAATAGGACAAAAACTCCCAGAGTAAAATTGAGACCGTGTCCTCAGAAAAGGGACTTATGGAGGTATTGTTTCAGGCATTCTGGAAACAAACATTTTAGAAAGTAAGATCTTATTCCTAGTATACTTTTTAATGGGAGATTATTACCTGTGCCTGTAGTCACAGCTGACGTGGTAAAAGTGGAAAGTATACAATCACCGTCTGAGAAACATCACTAAAGTGAGGATGCCATGGAGCTGAGTAAGTTGAAGAAAAGAAGACTGAAGGAACCCTCCCTATTCTATATGAATCAGATAATGGCAAATGAGTAGATATAGGATAAAGCATCAAGAACTATTCTAATGAACAAAGGAGTCAATTTGGATTTTTCTCTCTCTCTCTTTTTTTTTTTTTTTTGACTTTTCTAGGGCCGCACTTGTGGCATATGGAAGTTCCCAGGCTAGGGGTCTAACAGGAGCTGTAGCCACCAGCCTACACCACAGCCACAGCAACGCAGGATCCGAGCCGCTTCTGCAGCCTACACTACAGCTCACGGCAATGCCGGATCCTTAACCCACCGAGTGAGGCCAGGGATCGAACCCGCAGACTCATGGTTCCTAGTCGGATTAGTTGATCACTGAGCCAGTATGGGAACTCGGTTTGGATTTTTTAAGAAAAAGTAATAGTGAATAGATATGGAGCATGAAAGCAGAAGGTACACTTCTACAGTATAATTGTCAGATGTGATGAATAAATAGATTCCATAGATGAGGAAAGAAAAACTAGTTTTGTCTTTTGTAGGTTTTTGGTATCATTGCTATCCCTGATTTAATATTCAGACAAAATGTCAAAATAAAACTAAGCCTCATCATGTGGACTTCCTTCTAGGCACAAATTGTGGGATAGTCCCAAATAACCAAACTTTTGGATCTGCTATTAATTTTCTTTATATTTATCATAAACCCTTCTGAAAAATGAAATGATATCACATGTGAATATTTTTGTTGTTTTTTTTTTGTTTGTTTGTTTTTAGGGCTGCACTCGTGGCATATGGAGGTTCTCAGCTAGGGGTCATCTCAGAGCTGTAGTTGCCGGCCTACACCACAGCCACAGCAACACATGATCCAAGCCGCATCTGTGACCTATACCACAGCTCACGGCAATGCTGGATCCTTAACCCACTGAGCAAGGCCAGGGCTTGAATCCACAACCTCATGGTTATTAGTCGGATTTATTTCTGCTGAGTTATGTTGGGAACTACCACATGTGAAAATTCTTAAGGATATTTAAGAGCAGTACATATAGAAGATATGCAATAAGTAAATGCATAAGACAAACATTTTGTTGGTCAGGTCACTGACATGATGTACACTTTAGACTTTGTTGGAGCATAGAAAGATCTATTGCTATATGGAAGTATGGATAAAACTCTTGATCACATAATTTTGGACAACAATTTCTCTAAACCTTGATTTCTCACCCATAAAAATGACAAATATTTTGGGGTTTTAATCAGTTTTAAAAGCACGTTTATCCATAAAAATTTGTGTCAAACTAATATAAAATGTTAATAATAGGGGAGGCCAGTTGTGTGGCATATATGGAAAGTCTCTATACCTCCTCAATTTTTCTGAAAATCTTAAACTGTTCTAAAAAATGAAGTCTATTTTTAAAAAGCACATATATAGCATCTGGAAGAAATTTTATAAAAAGAATGATTAAATGAGAACATATTTAAAATATTTAATAGAATGCCTGGCACATAGAATACTATGCTCAATAAATGTTATTTCCTTTCCTTTTGTCCTTAAGTTCTCAGGAAATTGATCTGCCATCTGCACATTAGTCTTTGTGCTTATTCAGCCTTCCTTCTTATTCTTGTCTCTTTTTTTTTGCCATTTGATTCACATTAGTTCAGCCTAACTAATACACATCATTTTTCGGGTACTTCATTTTGGACAACCTTCAAATAGTGATTTCTCTAACAGGGCAGCCAGATCACTTTTCAACACTCAACTTTTCTGTTTGTTAGAGTCTTTTAATAAAACACCCTGAAAAACTCATACTTCATCAATTTCTTTGAATATTTACCCTAATATTTCACTAAGGTACTGGGAAACAATAAATTATTAAAAATCCTCGAATATCCTGTACTACCCAGATTTTTACTCATTTAACTGAATGCTTGCTACAAGACTAAATGAAACTTAGGCAATCAAACAGAAAACTTTTATTCATTTAAAAAAGAAAGGCAACATTTTCTAATTTCAAGAGTGATGATGATAATTTGCATGTCCTAAGTGATAATTTCATTGTGCAGAAGAAATTTTTGTTCCAAAACTTGGCAAGAGGATCCAAGTAGATCAGAGTGAGACTTCTTTTACATGGGGACCACTTATCAGTCTTATTCGCCTCTGCTTGTTAGATGCCTTGTATGTATATGTAAATTGATATTATAATTAATAAAACATGGCTAATTAGCAACATTAATATTGCCCAGGAGTTCCCACTGTAGCTCAGTGGGTTAAGAACCCGATTAGTGTCCATGAGGATGTGATTTGATCCCTGGCCTCTTTAAGTGGGTTAAGGATCCAGTGTTGCCATAAGCTGCCGGGAGGTTCACAGTTGTGGCTGGGATTTCGTGTTGCTGTGGCTGGTGTATAGGGTTGGCTGCTGCAGCTCTGCTTCTCCCCCTAGCCTGGAAACTTCCATATGCCATAGGTATGGCCCTAAGAGAAAAAAAAAATTTTTTTTAAGTAAGGAGCCGTTTGTTTGATGATATGTACAGTTATTCTTTCTCCTCAACACCCTCATGCCCCTCACTCCTACCCTCAAAAATTGAGAAAAATTAATGACAAAAATTTAAATACCTTTAGGCATGTGTATATCTCTATTGTTTTACTCCAGGCAATGAAAAACGTTATGAACATGCCTTAATTTATGCTACTTTGGAAGTAAAATATGGCAGTGTAAGAAATGCAGTAAATGCACAGTTCACAGGAACAGATAGAAAAGGGGAAAGGAAAATAGAAGTTGTCCAGATTTTAAATAAATCAGTGACCTCCTCTTCTGTATAGCTGTATAACTCGTCTTGAGTCTGTTTTTCAGGGGAACCCTGATTCTCACAGGTGTTAAACCACAGTGGATACAGGTTCATAGTCTAGGGATATGAAATGTGAGTGTTTCTCTAGGGTATCATTTCCTTCATTATCACAAGGGTAATTCATAGGGAGAGTTTATAACTGTACTTTCTTCTACCATTTGAAATTTTGTTTTAAAATGCAACTAATTATTCTTTGTAATATATATATGTATATACACACATATATATATAAAATATATGTAAAATATGTATCAGCTTCCAAAGTATTGGAAAGAGGTTGTAGGGAGATATATTGCCATTCCTCCTGATAATGATAATAATTTTATATTTTTCAAGATATTTCATATATAGTATCTTCATTTATGCGCCTAATATTGTGGTGAAGCATTCAGTTAAATATAATTACCCCCCTTGAGATTCAGAAAAATTATGTAACCTGCTCAAGGTAACCTGGTAGATAGACATATTGTATGCTATGAGAGAACACCAAAAAAATTTTTTTTTACAATTTTAGGACACTTGGCTTTCTAGTCTTGTTATATAATGTAGTGTTTATTCTTAAACAAATGACTTGATCACATGAATCCTCAGTCTGCTTACTTGACAAGGAAAAAAAAAAAAATCCCTGCCCAATCTAATAGTATTGTTATGAAAATCAAATGAGAAAGCAACTCTCTGTGAGATGACTTACAAATTCTAGAACACCACATGCAGTTAACTAGATGTGCTGCCCAGTTTTTAGTCTAGGTATTTAATGGTTAATTTAGAAATGAAAGTTTATTGAAATCAATAAACTGACATTATTTCTCATGATCTTCCCTTTACTTCAAACATTTGGTCAGAACTGTAACAAAATGTCAAAATAAGAATAATAGTTTAAGCATACTGTAACTTTGATCTATCAGAGCCACACAATAGGAAAACCAAGATGAAAACACTAGAGACAAACTGGAGCACCATTAAAAATGATCAATGACTTCAGAAACCACCTGTCCAAAAGGGAGTTCTTTTGAGTATGAGCCACAATTTCTCAACGAAGGAGGAAGAGATGAGTGGTTTTTATTTTTTTAAGCACTTTATGTCAGATAACCTGAAAATGCATTGCACGCATTGCCTCATATCATCTTTGCAGTACCCTCTTGAAGTGTTATATTATCTCCATTTTATCATAAAGACATTGATGTCCAAAAATGTTAAACAGAGGACTCAGGTCACATATCAGGTGAAAAGAATTTAAACTCTGATTTGTGCCCTAATCATAATTCAAAGGACCAAACAACCAAAAAATTTGCCAGGTCTCTGATATTATTCAACATATGCCTTTGTAAAAGAGTTATTTTTAAAAACCATAGTTTTGTTTACCTTTGTCAAACAAACATCCCTGCTATCTTTTAAGGGCAGTCAGTTCCTGAGTGATACAAGCAGTGGAAATTTTAGTACAGTTGGTAAGATAACCTCATGAAGATTTGTAGCATCAGCCCTCTGATTCCAAAAATAGAGCTCAGTGAAGCAACACAGTCTTTGGCTGACAAGGCAGGGTAAAAGTCATTCCAGCCCAGGGCTTCTAGCTGGTCTTCCCATTTGTTAGACATGCTTATGGAGCTCCACATTCCCTTAACAAGAGGGGGCCACTGTTGCCCCCTTCATCACAGGCATTGCCTTTGATTTTTTTAAAAAAGAAAAGAAATAAATGAAGTGCCTGTAGACTGTTAAGCCCAAGGAAGATATTTGGGAAAGCATTTTCCTCTCTTGAAGGAAAAAAAAAAAAGGAAAGAAACAAAGAAAGAAAGCTCTCCTGGAGGGAAATATCCAGTAGAAGTGACATTTTCAACAACTGCAACTCAGTAGGATGATCGCTGTTGACTGCATTTTCTGCCTGTAAAAGTTTGATATAATGTAGGCGATGGATTTGTTTAGCTGTTTTCTTGAAAAGTGCTTATCTTTGAGTTTGGGTTCTAAAGAAATAATTGAATAGGCAAGCGAATGCACCAAATTTCAGAGGTGTCAGATTATTCACTGAGGAAATAAACTGAAGTCTTGAACTGCAGAGACAGCACAGGTCAAGAGGGTGGTAAGGGGAGCAGTTTCTGACTCTTTTTCTTCCCGCCCTTGGATGTCTTCTCTTTGAACACAGGCTCAAGTGCTAAATAGAAATAGCAAAAGATATTAATGTTTCATAGTCAGTTACTTCACTGGTATTTTATAGCTTAAAATAGCAAGGAATCATGCTGGGTTTCAAGGAAGTAAATATCTGTAAATAGCTGTCCAGTGGGAGGAAGATTTGTTTAAGTTTTACCTATTGAGTGCGTAGTGTTTTCCTTAACCTCTGCAAAGGCATTCCAGGCTTAATTTATTATACACAAATCAGTTTAAAAGATTTCCACAAAATATCCAACCCTCAATAACTTCCAATCTTTGGTAAAGGACATGAGCCAGGGTAGTAGGATTTCTGTATAAGTGTCTATTTTTAACTTTTCAAATGTTTCAAAAGATGATCCATCTCTGGGGAATGGGGATGTGATACAGACTCTGCAACCATTGGTGCCACTCTCATTACATAGTATAACCAAGTGGGATTTCAAAAGTAACTTCCAGAGTATCATTATAAGGACATTTATGTCTGACCAGATGGATCAAGATGTCAAATTCCCATGGCCTCTACATTAATTCAAACAAAAGTAAGCCCTTCTCTGAAATTTTGAAATGTTCAGCTTCTTTTCTACTAAAATGTTGACTTTTGGACTAGAAAGTGATTGAAGTAAAGTTATGTCTTATTTACAATGTTGTGCAAAATGAATAAGCAAAATGAAAAATCTCATTTGAAAGTATTTTGTGTTTTTTTTAAATAAAAGCAATACATTGGTAACAACAGCAATGAAAAGAATACTATCCCTTAGGAATTAAGAAATTTATTTATCAACTTATTCATGCCACAAATACCTTCAAATTGTCTGTTAGGTGCCAGACTCTGTGGTAGGCTCCATCAAGTCCAAGAGGCAAATGCCCTTCCTGTTGTTAAACTTGTGATCTAAGGGCATTTACCCTGAGAACTAGAAGACCTACCATACGTTAGGATCTCAGCTTACATGTCCTTAACCACAATTAAAATCTATTCTTCAGTGATACCATATATCTGATAAAAATCAGGTATACACATTAAGTTGACTTTTTGATGATCTGTGAAAATGACCCTATCTAAGTTATGATTAGGTAAAAGCAACTGAATACACACTCACATATCATAATTTTAGGGGAAACATATAAGAAGTGTCAAGTTATAGGACAAATTTAGTTGACAATTTCAATTAGAGAAGAAAGCAGTGGAAGAGCCACTATAAACTTGGTAGGTAGCTAGGCTAGATAGGGTTGACTTGTGTTTATCTCATTAAATTGGGCTGATATCCTAAAATCTCTGGAATTTGCAAAATAGTTTGGGGTTTTAAAGGAGAGGAAACTTGCTGAATATGGAATAAGAGGGATATATGTTCAAAGCCTATATATGTCCCCAACCCCTCCCCACCACCAAAAAAAAAAAAAAAGAAAAGAAAAGAAAGAAAGAAAGAAAGAAAGAAATTATAGCCTGAGCAAAAAACTGAATCTTGACATGGACAGAAAAATATTGCTGTCATAGGTATACTAGGAATATCTACCTCTTTCTTCCTAACAATCTATAAACAGTTATTTTAGTTATGTTCACAGCAGACACTGATAATCAGTCACGAAATTCATTCTTCTGAATCTTTCTCAGTGTACTTCCAAGAATCATCTGGGAGGTCAGGAAGGGTTTTATTGTAGTTACATTTAAATTTCAATCTGAAGGAAATTCGTTAGCTGAGAAATGGGAGTTACAAGAGTATATCCCAGGTATTTCAAATAATTCTACCTTTGTTTGCGTAGTTCTCAAGGTGAAAGGATATTCCACATTTGAAAGGCTGGGGAGATCCACTTTAAATTCCAGTTTTCCTTATCTAGATTGTAGCATTTTTTAATGTGTATTTATCTGACATTTGCTAACATGATTTGTAAAAGGAAGGACAGAACTAAAATTCCAAAATACGTAGTAGCAATTAAATGTTAGTTGTGACACTTTCCCAAATCAATTACTTCATAAATATTCATTTTAAGAAATAAATATTGTAATGACAATTCTCAGAACTCTTTACACAGACTGAGGCTGGTAATAGTATCTATTCTTAGTGAAATTTTTAAATGTCACCATCTATATAGAAATTAAATTTGCTGAGAGAACTTTTACACACATTTTCATTACAAATCTTAAGTTTATAGACAGGATACTAGAGCCAGAAAAAAATTCAAGAAATCATTTATTTTCTATTTAATCCTTCCTGTTTTCTTCTTCAATATTACCACTAAAGCTCACCTCCATTTTCAGCCATTGGACTGATAGTCACCACTTTAATGAACACCGAAAAATAATTCCATAGTGTATAAATTTTATGGTATTTTAATGAAAGACTGTAACCGCATTTACTTACATGTAAACATTTTAATATTTTTACTAGAAAAATGTAGATATGGTTAAAAATAGATGAACAGATAGGCAACAACATAAAAGATAACAGTAAAAAAAAAAGATAACAGTGAGTTTGAGTAAATGTTTAAGGGACTCTGTAGGTAATCTAACCAAGATTTTAATTTTAACCTAACCTCTTATCTGCCTATGTAACAAGTGGCACCTCAATTTCTTTCTTCAAAAAAATTAGGTAGTAGTACCCATCTCAATGTTTTGTTGTAAGGACTCAATCATTAGCAAAATGCCTAGCACAAAAGTCACAATTAAAGGTCATTGGTTAAACGATAAGATAAATTTGAGTTACTCTGGCCCTCTCTTCCATTATTGCCTCCAAACTTGTGAAGCAAACGATCACCAAATAAAAGCCTCACATAGAATCTTCTACTCTACTCTGCAGTCATTTTTCATACAGTTCAACTTACCTACTCAACACTGCGGGTAGAAATCTCAAGTATTACGAAAATTTCTCTTCAACATTTCTACTTTGTCCAAGACGCCTTTGAAGCATTTTCACCTCTTTGATGAAACTAGTTTTCCAGTTTTTCTTTTCCTTTTTTCTTTTTTCATTTTAATAACCAACAGAGCTCTTTCTTCTAATTATCCTGACTCACAGGGAAAAGAAACCCTCTTCTTTGTGCCCCTTTGGCAATGCTTAGCTCACTGCTCTCTACCATTTCTTTACAATATCCTCTGATAAGAAATTGACATGATTTGTTCATCTGATCCTCCTACTTTATTTTATACTGTGAAATTCAGGGACCTTTTCTGTAGTCTTTAATGTTCCTGTCTTAATATTTTGGTTCACTATCGTTCTGCTTTATGATTTCAAAAACTGTATGATAATCGATTAATACATATGTGCCTTACAAATAACCAAATCTTCTTATACTTTGTTGTTTGTTTCTGAATATGACTAGAAAATTTTCAGAAATGTAGAGGCAGAGATGAGCTGTCCATTCCTCAGCCTTTTTGTTTTCTCTTCTTGGGCATGTAGGCAGATGATGTTTTACAGCCTCCCTTACTGTATGACCACATGTCTGAATTTTGGCCAATGAAGTGAAGTATGCCAGGTACAGGGCTATATATTATTCTGTATGCCTTCACCCAACCATCCATTTAATGGTGATGAACACATTGAAATTAGAAGCCAAGAGATCAGAACATAAAATAGAAGGAGGCTGGAACTTTAAATCACTGTTTAGAGGGGAGGCACTAACTGGGATTTGGGTTTTATGTGAGTGAGCAAGACTCTTCTATTATATTTGAGCTTTGTTCATTTGGGGGTTTACGGTAGCTTGATTACAGTAGCTGGTACTACTTTAACTAATACACATACCAATTGATTACATGATGAATATATATTATGAAAAATTATGTAAGAATAGACTGATATTTAGAGGCCATTTATTCATTTTTAATCGATTCCTGCTTTATTGACTTTTGGACCTTAGTTTTGGAAATTGGTGATGAATCCTTGTGAGGAAAACGTGGATAGAGAAATTCAAGAGGAAAGAACAGTTATGTGAAACAAATGGAAAATTAAATTGATGGGTGTTCCAAAAATCACAAACTGTAGAGTGGAAGAAACTGATAGGATTTAAAGTTGCAATGTTAGTTTGTGGCAAGATAATGAAGAATCTTTTATAGTGGGCAAACAGCTGGTAATGTGGCAATCAGAGTCAAGGAAAATGGCTCAATTGTGTGTCCAAGTGTCTTCTATTCACCTTTATTACCACATTGCTCACATTATATCATAATTTTTTGTGTCAAACATTACTTTCTGAGACTTAGCTCTCATATGTCAGTGGTTCTAAATTGACTAGAGAATGAATTCAAAATCTTCATTTGAGTTGCCCTGGTTTCTGTTTCAAGCCTGCTTCACAGCTATTATCCTAGGACTAGTTTTCTCAACTTCCTTGGTATTATTCATATTTTGGGCTGGATAATTATTTGTTGTAGGGGGTTGTCTTGTATGTGGTAGGATGTTTAGCAGCAACTTTGGCTTCTCTATGCTAGATCATAGCATCCTTCTGCCCCACTTGTGATAATAAATTGTCTCCAGATATTGTCAAATGTCCCCTGGGAAACAAAATCACCCTCAGTTGAGAAAAAACTGACATAGGTGTCTTATAACTATATTTTGGGGGACACATCATTTATTTTTTTGTAGGGAATCTTTTTTTGTTCTTTGGATCCTTGGTTTTCTTCTTTCTTGATTAATCTCTTCATCTTAGTTGATTGTATCTTCCTGCAGCTTTCTGAGATAGACTGCATTAGGGGTAGAAGTACTGCAAATTTGCGTGTCTTTAACTTGGGCTATTCTACATTTAATAGCTTGACTGGATATACAATTCTTAGTTGAATAGCAGACTCTCTCAGACTTTTTAAGGCATTCATCCACTGTACACTAACCTCCAGAAGCCTTCCTGAGTATAAGCTCTTTTAACTCCTCTTGAGAAAGTTCTAGAATTTACTCTTTGTCCCCACGTGTTCTGAAATTTCAGTGATATGCTTTTGTGTAGGTTTCAGATAACCTTTTCCTGAGCACTTGATGACCCATCACCAATGTAGAAATTCATATGCCTCAACTTGGAAAAAGCATTTTGTTTGATAATTGTCTAGTCATCTTATTTCACCTTTTTTCCTGAAATTCTAAGTGTTCAGTGATTAAAGTCCTAGAATTATATTCTAACCTTTTCTATTCCTTTTTTCCCCTGTCTTTTGAGAGATTTCTTCAACTTTGTCCCTAACCTTTCTATGGTCTTAATCCATTTAACTGCTATAATTTTACTTTCCAAGATTGTTAAGTTTTTTTTCTGTACATGACATTCTAAAAAAGTTGCCTGGTATCTTCATTTTATTAGTATAATAACCCTAAGCTACCTGAAGATCTAAAGTGCCAGGTTCCTTTTTTTTTTTAAAGTCTTTCGCTCTTTTACTTCTTTGCTGAAATCCTTTTGTTCTTTATGTTTACTTCAGTCTTTATTCTTACTGTTAGAGGCTTTCTTCAAATGCCTGGTTATATATGACTTTCCATTCAGACTTAAGAAACGGATGTTAAAAATTGATTGAGAACTCTCATCAACGGATGGTAGACTTTAAGTTGATATGGCTATTCTGGAAAGCAGTTGGGCAGTACCAATAAAAATTAAAACTATATGGACACTTTAACTTCAAAATCCCACTTTTGGAATCTAACCTGCAAGAGTGAAAGCACCAATATGCAATGTTCATATGCAGTGTTATTTCAGTGTTGTGTATAGAGGCAGATATTGAAGGAAGAAGAGAGGAAAAGAAGAGAGGAAGGAAGGAAAGTTTGTGATGACTAAAACGTGGGTATAATATGGTCCCATTTATGTGAAGATTCATGAGTTCATATAAATGCATCATGGGATTCATGAAAAGACTGTCACAAATATTGATGCTGATTATCTCAGAGGGTTGGAATTCCTTTATGTTTTACTTTATTCTTTTATGTATTATTGAAAGGTTGTCAATAAGCATGCATTGTAAAAGCATATAATAAAAATAATAAAAACTATTTTTTTCTTGTGGAAAAATAAGGACAAAAAGGAGAATATTTTATCAGGCCTAATGCTTTTTTGCTATGTTGCTGTGAAGCAAGTTTAATTTTATTCAACCCTTTATGTAATTAAAATCAGATCTAACCTTATTAAATGAGTAAGCAAACTTTAATTCGATTAATAAATACACAATCATGAATCACCTTTCAAGGACAAAAAAAGAATAGAGACAAAATTTTTAAAATAGTTGAACGTACCTAGTGATGGCATTACTTATTTGGCAAAGAGGCAGCTACTTGAGAAAAAAGGTTATAGTCACATCCTTGGCATCCACAAAGTCATTGATACATTCATTCATCAGTTCACATTTAAGGTCCATTACAACATAAGTGCCATAAGTGCAAAGGTTTCACTTGCTCTCAGTTTTTTGCCTGGTATCTAGCACAGTGGCTGCCTTATCACAGAAGCTCAATTAATATTCACTAAAAGAGTGAATGTATTTGTATATTCATGTGACAATTTTCGTGCTTTTGTTATTTTTTAAATAATCATTCTAAATTCCTCCTACAAGTATGTATTTAGTAATTATAACATTTAGAGGATCTAAAACAAATATTAGAGTAATAATAACAAATACTAATTTAATATTTTAAGACTTGTTCTAAAGGCTTTATGTATATTCACTCATTTAATCCTCTCAGCCAATATTACTCCCGTTTTACAGATGGTAATACTGAAGAATTTAATTTATCTAGGATTCCACGGCTAGGGACTTGCAACTGCAGGGTTTAAGTCCAGGTGGGCTAGTTCCAGAGTCAAGCTTTCTTATAGTCATGTTCCTCATCTCTGACAGTATCGAAATGTCAGCTATTCTAGATGAGCTCATTCATAATAGATACACTTTGTTTTTACTTTCCCTGCTAATATTTGTTTCATTCCTACTTATATAGCACCAGAGCTGTGTAGTACATGGAAGTGGTTGACTTGGGACATGGTATAGAACAGATGTGTACAATATGGCACACAAACCAGATTGGTAAAGATAATTAACAAGAGAAAAACCAAACGGTGCCATGAATCTAGGGAGAAAAGGGGCAAAGAACAGAGCAGGAGGCCAGAAGCAGGTGTGAGGATAGATTTGGAAGGACAAGGATTAACTATGGTCAGGAGGAGCAAGCAGACATGTTGGCCCATGTACACACAAATGCAAACAAGAATAATGACAGAGAAAGAGCTCAGTCAGGGAAAACTGCTGGGACTTAAATATCAGTTCTGGCTAATAGCAAGAATCAGAACATTAGGAGTTTGGCAAAATATTACTATTGAAAAATGAAATGAAATCTTGTGTTTAAAAAAATGCTTTGAAAACTTTTTAAACACTCAAAAGTAAAAAGGTTAGTGTGATGCACTCTGTTGAACTCATCATTCAGCTTCAGCATTCTCCCGTTCTTGTCCTTTTCCCCTCCCACATTTACACATATGCGTGCGTGCATACATACACACATACACACACACACACACACAAGCAGAATAGATTGTCAGAGCACTCAAAAACATCGTAAATGTCCTTCTCTTAATATTATAATCATCAATAAATTCCCTTGTTAAAAAATAAATTTAAATGATTATTTTTTTCTGGCTTCATAACCTTGTACTCTTTGGATATGTCATGAATAGTCACATTTATTTATAGCTAGTTCCCAGTTTTTAAAGTAAATAAAAGTGCTGCCTTGATATATAAGTGTATATTATGTACACATACAAAATGTACAATACACACACGTATACCGTTTACATTCTTGCACATATAAGATATATATATAATATTTTATATATAATATATAATGTACCTGATTCTAATTATGTCTTTAGAATAAACTGTTACACATGAAATTTCTGGGTCAAAGAGTAAGTCCATTTTTAATTGTTATCAAGTAATACTCCAGAAATTTCCTACCCTTTTACACTCTTACCAATAATGTATAGATACACATAATTTTTCATTGCTTCAGTAATACTGAATAATTGAAATTCTTTGAAATGTTTTCAAGTTGATTATTTTAAGAGGTCTCATTGTATAGATGCATAATTCTTTGAATATTACTTACATTAGATATTTTAATGTTTAAGGGCCAAGAGACACTTGCCAGCACAAATGAGCAGTGTATCTTAAAGTAAAAGACTGATTTCATAAACTAAACATTTCCTTTTGTTTCATATGTTGATTAACCTTATATATGTATTTTTCTTGACATACTTCACAAAAAATCTGCATTCCAAAAACAATATATGTAATAGTTTATTTAATTTTCTGAGCAGGTATGGATTGCTTTAAAGTGGATTGCCATTAAATTAGATTAACTATATTCAACATTCAGTTCCAAAACCATTGAAGTTTATATCCATTAAATATGAATTTGTACCCAAATTCATTTTTTTGATCTGTATTATTGTCACTTCATGATTGGCTTTTTTCCATTTAGGAAGATTTAGTTTTAAGTTGGTTAGACAATGCTTTGAAAGCTTAAAAACCAGACACTGGAGCACTAGGTAAATTGCATCTATATATAAAACCTCATTTCAAAAAATAAAACTATGTTATAGTAAAATGAAGTATGTACAATATCATTTGGTCTAGTTCTGTGTTTTTATTTTTTCAAATATTATTTTTCTATGACTGTTAATGCTATGCTTTGAGAAGCTTTGCTATCAATGTCATTTTGTAGAGTGGATTCAGCATGCTCAAATGTTTTCCTGAATAATAAAACTGCCAAAAATAGAATCTAGCAATGAAAGTCAACAGAGAGCCAGTGATGGAAAGAGGGAAGCCAGGCAAGTTGTTTTGTATTTTGCATAACTGAAGAGCCAGATGGTTTAACTGGATTTTTATTTTCAGAGCCACCCACTGCAGGATTTTAACTAAGTCTCAAGTCAAATACAGTACTGCCAAATAGAGTTTAACAGTGTCTAGACCAGAGCCCATTACCTTATCCAGGCATTCCCAGGTTTCTTATCCTGTGATGCTGCTAGACGTTATCTACCATCCACGTTTTGTTTTGTTTTTTTCCTGGAAATCTGCCCTCTTTATTCTGATTTAAAAACAATTTTACTTATAATTGTCTACCTCTTGCCTGTAGAAATGAGATAAAGGGATAGATATGCCCAGGAAATGTTCAAGATTCTACTTTTGACTTTTTTCAACTAATCTAATCTAGTGTCAATTTGGCAGTAATATTTAATTATCCAGTTGTCACTTTTAATCCATTTTGCAATATCTTGTAAAGACGATCTTGCTCATCAAAGAGAAGCAAGAAAATTGATCCAAGATGTAAAACACACACTAGTGACATATTTCACTGTTCAATTTCAGGGAATATTTGCTCTAATATTGTTTTTAAAGATCAATTTTATAAAGCAGTAACCTAGATTAAAACATAAATTTTGTAAAACAGATTGTTTGTAAAACATTTACTTTCTTGCTGTCCTTTTAAATTCTTCACTTGATATTCCAAAAGAATTCAATTGTCCCTTTCCTAGTTTTGAAAATTTGTGCTATTTCTGTTTCTCGTTTTCTGCATCCCTTCATTCTTATCTTTAACATGTTTAAATTCTGGCAAAGAATCGGAAGCTAAATGGCCAAATTCCTCAGGAAAGGCTGTGCTTTTGGTATTTCCTGACCAACAATAAACATGTTAGCCCATGAGTCCAGCCAGAAAAAACAAAGAGCTATTGAAAATGATCCAGTCCAATTTTGTAGGTCTGGTCTGGAGAGGGATTCTGAGCCTTATGTTAATATTCAAACGTTAGAGTATTTGTTACAATGAGAACAAATCTGGTAGGGCCTGTTCATCATCAGTTAAACCCAGAGAGCTGACTGGTGAAATAGATGTATAATTTCATTCTAGTAGGCTAACACTGAATGTTTTTATGATGTTGAATCACTTTTCTAAAGAATTTTGCAATAAACCAGTTTTATGTCAGACTGTCATGAAGAAAAGGACTTTGACAATTGCTCTTTTGGGCTTCTATCTATTCTCATATCTCCTTTAAGGAATCTGGCTTGGATTTGCCCAACCAGCTTTCTTGGCTTCATTGTTTTATACTCCATTGGCTACTTGAGTCCTAGCCCAGATGGGAGAATCAGACAGCACTCCCCCTGCTCTGGCCTCCCCATCAATTACCTTCCAATGCAGCCAGATCCCCCCCCCCCCCTGGAATACAACAACTACAACAACATTGAAAATGTCAGGCTTGGAATAATTTTGCTGACTCAATTCAGGTTTGCATCAAAAGAAACAAAGCTGTCATTAACAAACTATTCTATGTTCTTTTGCACTTAGGGATGAGAATAGTGTACAAGGGGCTTAGACCGATCATGTTTATCATTTTACATACAGGAAGGAGACCCCTTGAGCCAGAGACATTGGTGTGCCTAAATGATAAAGGAATTAGCTTTTGGCTTTTGAGTATCAGCCCTGGCATCGCATTGGATAGTCCTGTTGAACAGATGGTAAGTGTGACAGTTTCATCTCCAGATAATTCAGCCCTGAATTGTCTTTTAAGCATTTTTTAGTTCTACATATTCAGAAAAAAGATATTACAAACTTATATTTAGTTACATGTAACTTTTATTTATTTATTTATTTTTATTTTATTTTATTTTTT
>PVHT020000173.1:14454026-14599552 GCA_004024745.2 Catagonus wagneri
GCAAATATTTTCTCCCATTCTGTGGGTTGTCTTTTCGTTTTGTTTAGGGTTTCCTTAGCTGTGCAGAAACTTTGAAGTTTAATTAAGTCCCATTTGTTTATTTCTCTTTTTATTGTCCTTACTCTGACACTATCATTTATGTCAGAGAGCGTTTGGCCTATGTTTTCCTCTAAGAGTTTTATAGTTTCTGGTCTTATATCTAGATCTTTAATCCATTTTGAGTTTATTTTTGTGCATGGTGTTAGGAAGTATTCTAGTTTCATGTTTTTACATGTAGCTGTCCAGTTTTCCCAGCACCACTTATTGAAGAGGCTGTCTTTTGTCCAATGTATATTCTTGGCTCCTTTATCATAGATTAGTTGACTATAGATGCGTGGATTACATGTAACTTTTAAAGGAGCAACAGTGAAAAATCAAGTGGGATGACCTTGGGTTACAAATTTTCCAGTTAAGAAATTATGTTGTGTAGTAACAGAATCAAGTTCATATGCCACTTTCACCACATACTATCTGTGTGACTTTGGCCAAATTACTTAGTCTCTCTTCATTTCAATGTATTTGTTGACAAGTGAGTGTAACAGTGGCTTTTAATTCTTGTATTAGAGGAAGTAATCCATATGAAAACTCAAGAGTATGCCCTCCTTATGTGCTATGTAGGGAATCACTGTCGATTTTAGAAGAGTTGGTAGGATGGGGGAACTGGAATAAATCACAATTACCTTATTTTATTCTACCATCTTGGTCCCCATGTGCCTCCTGGTTTCATTTGACACACATCAGTTGTAAAGAGTGAGTAGTGAACTGTAGTTTTGTGAATGTCTTAACTTGGATCTTACATTCTAATTCAGCTTTGTTGAGAATACTTTAAACCTCTATGTAACACCTCAGAGTGCTGAGAAATATTTCATGTTCTCGCCTTTCTTTTTGGAGCCTGCCAGTATTTGGTGAACGTGCTCTTTTTTCTTTCTTTGGTTCCTCCCCCACCACCCCTGCCCCGAAAGTGTTTTCTCCTTCTATGGGATCAATCACATACTTATTGTTATACCATTTTCTTTCTCCTTTTCCTGTCTTCATTCTCCTTTCTTAATTCTCTTATGAAAGTTTAATTTCATCTTTCTCCTCAAAATCATATACCTTCATCTTTCTTTCCAGTTAAAATTCTATGCATTATATTTAAAATTTTTCACTTTTGCAATAAATCTTAAACATTTCTCAATTATCTTCATTGTCTTTTTGACTATAGCTGTTAGCTAGGAAAAAAGTTCTTATTCTCAAAGGGAAAAAGACAGTATTTCTCACAACTATAGACTAATGACTTTATCTCAGCAAGATTCTAGAGTACATTTTAAGTGGGTAGTTTTTTAAAAAAATGTTCATAAAGAATCAGAATTTATTCATTTAGAACAAGTCATGATGGATATTCTTTATTTCTTTCCTTGATAGGATTACTAAACAGATTCTATGATAAGCATCATATGTACTACATGCGTGTGTGTATATATATACACACACACACATATATATAGGCTTCATCATATATATATATGATGTAGAAAGTGATGTAGAAAGATTTCTTAAAATGTTCTTTTTAGAAGAAATACTACATTTTTAAAAGCAGTTTTAAGTTTACAATAAAAAACAGGAACTTTCTGGATTCCTCATTTATCCCTGCCTATACACATAAATATCCTCCCCACTTTATCACTATCACTCACCAGAATGATACCTGTTTTTATCAAGGATGAACCTACACTGACAAATCATAATCACTCAGTGCATAGTTTACAATTCACTCTTGGTGTCCTACAATCTGTGGGTTTGGGCAAAGATACGGTAATATATGTCCATAATTATACATCATACAAAGAATTTTCACTGCCCTAAAATTTCTCTGTGTTCCGATTATTCCTCTCCACTGTGTCCCTCTACCCTCTGGCAGTTCCCCGGTGGCAAACACTAGTCTTTTTATCGCCACAATTTTGATTTTCCAGAATGTTATGTAATTGGAAACACAATTTTTTTTTCAGATTGGCCTCTTTCACTTAGTAATATATGGCATTTCATAGCGTGATGGGTCATTTCTTTTTAGTGCTGACTAATATTCCTTTGTTTGGATGTACCACAGTTTATTCTTCCATTCAGGTACTGAAGGGTTTGTTTCCCAGTTTAGGCAGTTATTAGTAAAGCTGCTATAAACATCTGTGTGCAGGTTTTTGTGTGTACAGAAGTTTCTAATTCTTTTAGGTAAATACCAGAGTACAATTGCAGAATCATATGGTACCAAGGTGTTTACTTTTGCGAGAAGCTATCAAATGTCTTCTGAAAGGATGTGCCATTGTGCATTCCCATCAGCATTACATGAAAGTTTGCATTGCTCCACATCCTTGTCAGCATTTGGTGCTGTCAGTGTGCTGGAATTTGGTTATTCTATTAGATATATAGCTTCATCTCATTGTTTTAATTTTTTCCAGTGACTTATGATATGGATATTCTTCTCATATGCTTATTTGTGTACCTTTTTTGGTGAGCAGTTTGTTAAGGTCTTTGGCCTCTTTTTAAGTGGATTGCTGCTTTGATTTTGTTGAATTTTAAGATTTCTTTATATATTTTAGATAGAAGCTTTTATCAGATGTATCTTTTGCAATTTTCTCCCGAACTGTGGCTTATCTTTTAATTATTTTGATATTTTGTTCACAGAGCAGAAATTTTACATGTTGATAAAGTTCAAATTATCAGTTATTTCTTTCAGGGATTGTATCTTTGGTGTTTTATCTAAAAAGTCATCACAATAACTAAGGTCATCTAAGTTTTCTACTGTGTTATCTTCCAGGAATTAGATAATTTTGTGTTTTGCAGTTAAGTCTATGATCCACTTTCAGTTAATTTTTGTGAAGGGTTTAAGGTCTATGTCCAGATTTTTTTTTTTCCATGTGGCTTTCCAGTTGATCCAGCATCTTTTGTTGAAGAGAATATATTTGCTTCATTGTGTTACCTTTACTCTTTTGTCAAGGACCAGCTGAAAATTTTATGTGGGTGTATATCTGGGCTCTCTATTCTTTCCATTAATATACTTGTCTATTCTTTCTTCATTATAACACTGTCTCAAATACTGAAATTTTATAATAAGCCTTGAAATCAAATACTGTGTCCTACAATTTTGTTCTTCTTCAATACTGTGTTGGCCGTTCTGGATCTTTTGCCTCTCCATCTAAACTTTAGAATTAGTTTGTAGATATTAAAA
Organism: Catagonus wagneri; assembly: GCA_004024745.2. Taxonomy (NCBI): domain Eukaryota; kingdom Metazoa; phylum Chordata; class Mammalia; order Artiodactyla; family Tayassuidae; genus Catagonus; species Catagonus wagneri. The sequence goes on from PVHT020000173.1 coordinate 14,457,268, forward strand.
AGTAATTCAGATTATTTATAAATCACTGGAAAATACAACCAGGGGATAACATAAAGTTGAAATCTTTAAAATAACTGGAAACAAATTCATAAATCTTTATGAACCTTGAATAAATTCTACAAGACTGAAAAATAAAAAACCAGCAGTCAAAAGTCTATTGTATTTCTATACATCAGAAATGAAAACAAAAACAAAAAGGAAATTATGAAAACAATCTCATTTACAATAGCAAATAAAGGAATAAAATACCTAGAGATAAATTTAACTAAGATAGTGAATGTTGTACAATGAAAACTACCAATCATGGCTGTGTGAACTGGAGCTGGGCACTTGGCAACACTTGCCATCAGCCTCTACATGGATTAAATCATGAGCCCCTGTAGCAGCTGACCCATAGCACCCCCTGAGCAGAGCTCAAGGTGGAAATCAAGAGTGAAACACTGTGCTCTGGGAAAACTTGGAAGAACAGGTTTTCAGATAGTCAGATTTTTTTTTTTTTAGGAGAAGATTTTATGTACCCAATTCTTGCATCTCCTCATTTCTATAAAACCACAAAAATGCTTCATGGTGATGTCTGCTCCTCCTGACCAGTAGTAACCTTCTGGGCTTAGTTAAGTTGACAAAACAAAGGATGCCACAGTCTTCTGGAATTGCAGCCACCTCCAAGGGTGAGCTGGTGAGCAGAGTGAACTCAGAAATGAAACAAAGAATACCTGCCATCTATGTAGCAGCCATCAGACTGTAGCCACTCCTCACATTGAGCCCTGAGGATACAGGCCCCAAAAGCTGAGGTGCATATCAAAGGAATGATTAGAGTGAGCCCAGACCTCTTTTGTTCCTACTACCTGCCCTTTGTTGCAAAAACTCCTATATATCCTTGCTCCCCGCTTGCCTCCTCTGAGCAGGTTTTCTCAGACTTCCCTGTGCTGCTGTTCCTGGGTTTAAGTCCTAATTTTGCCCCCAGACTTAGAAATTAAGCCTCAGGTTTTTAAGTTGTGTGTTTTTTTAAATTGACAGTGGCATGAAATTTTAAAAGACTTAAATAAATGGAAATTATTTCATGTTCATGAATTTGAAAAGCTAATATCATCATAATGGCTATATACCGCAAATGTTAAGCAGATGCATTGTAATCCCTTACTAAAATTTCAATACTTTTTGTTGAAGAAATGGAAAAAATGATTTCCAAATTTATGAGAAATTGCAAGGAACCTGGAATAGCCAGAACAATCAGGAAAAAGAACAAAGTTGGAAGACTCACACTTAATAGTTTCTGAAGTTACTACATGCTACAGTAAACAGAACAGAGACCAATAGAATAGAGTTGGGGGCCAAGAAATAAACCTATGCTCAACTGATTTTTGACAAGTTCCAGGATTATCAGTGGTTAAAGAAATTTCTTCAATAAATCACCTATGCTGGGACAACTATATATTTACATATAAAACAGTGAAGTTGGGTCCTCAGCTCATACCACATGAAAAATTAACTCACAAAATTCACTAAGCTAAATATAAGTAATAAATTTATAAAACTCTTGTAAGAAAAAAATAGAGGTAAATGTTCATGGCCTTGCATTTGGTAATGCATTCTTATACATGACAACAAAAGCAATAAAAGTAAAAAATTCGGATTTTATCAAAATTAAAAACTTTAGTGCAAAAGGCTACTGTCAAGAAAATAAAAGAACAAACTTACATAACATTGTAAATAAACTATACTTCAATAAAATGTTGTTTGTTTTGGGAAAAATAGAAAGTAAAATCACAACCTCTGGAATGAGATAAAATATTTGCTGACATTCATATATCTGATAATGGTCAGGTATCCAAATATCTAAAGACCTCCTACAACACAAAAACAAAAAGTCAAACCACCCAATTAACAAATGGGAATATAAATAGACTTTATCCAAATAAGATATAGGGAGTTGCTGTTGTGTCTCAGAGGGTTATGAACCTGACTGGTATCCATGAAGATACTAGTCCCTCACCCAGTGGGTTAAGGATCAGGTGTTGCCACGAGGTTGCAGACATGGCTTGGATCCCACTTGCCCTGGCTGTGGCCTGTGCCAGCAGCTCCAATTTGACCCTAACCTGGGAACTTAACACATGCTGCAAGTGCGGCCCTAAAACAAATAAATTAAAAAAAAAGAAAGAATCAGGAGTTCCCATCATGGCTCAGCGGAATTAAATCCAACTAGTATCCCTGGGTTTGATCCCTGGTCCTACTCAGGGGGTTAAGGATCTGACATTGCCATGGGCTGTGGTGTAGGTTGCAGATATGGCTAGGATCCAGCGTGCTGTGGTTATGGTGTAGACTGGCAGCTATAGCTCCAATTTGACCCTACCCTGGGAACTTCCATATGCCATGGGTACAGCCCTAAAAAGAGGAAAAGAAAAAAGCAAAGAAGCTATAGATGGCCAATAAGCAAATGAAAAGTTAGTCAACATCATTAGTCATTAAAGAAATATAAGTCAAACTCACTGTAAGATATTACTTCACATACACCTGGGTGGCTATAATAAGTAAAAGAAAAATAACACATATTGACAAGAATGTGGGGAATTGGAAACCTGAACATTGATTTTGGAAGTATAAAGTGTTTCATATATGAAAAACAGTTTAATATTTCCTCAGAAAGTTAAATACAGAATAACCATATCATCCAGCATATTCCACATCTGGATATATACCCAAAAAGAGTTTTAAAATGTATTCAAACAAGTTTTTGAACATGAATATTCATAGCAATATCATTCACAATAGCTGAAATGTTGGAAACAACCCAAATGTCTGTCAGTGGATGGATGGGGGGGGGAAATGTGATATATATCTATCTCAACAGAATGGAATATTATTCAGTTGTAAAAAAAAAAAAGTACTGATACATTGTACAATGCGGACATAGCTAGAAAACACTATGCTAGGTGAAAGAAATGAGACAGAAAGTGTCACATAGGTAGGTAGGATTCCACTTACATGAAGTGTTCAGAAAAGACAAATCTGTATAAACAGTGAGTAGATTGGTGGTTGCCAAGGTCTGGAATGGGAGAGGAGGGTTGAATGAGGAATAATTGCCTAATATTTATAGGGTTTTATTTTGGAGTAATGGAAACATTTTGGAACCAGATAGAGATGGTGGTTGCACATTGTGGATGCACTCAATGCCATTGAATTGTTCATTTTAAAACAGCTTATTTTATGTTACATTAACTTCACTTCAATAAAAAAATAAAATTTAAACTAAAAAAAATGGGGTTTCATTCGTCCCTCAGTATCTTCAGGAGACTGGTTCCAGGAAACCCCTTGGATACCAAAATCCAAGGATGCTCCAGTCCCTTTTTTATAAAGTGGCATAGTATCTGCGTGTTACCTATGCACATCCCATATACTTTAAACCATCTGTAGATTATCATTATACCTAATGCTATGTAAATTCTATGTAAATAGTTTGTGGTGTGTGGCAAATTCAAATTTTGCTTTTTAAAATTTTATGGAACTTTTTCCCAATATTTTTGATCAATGGTTGGTTGATTCTGAGAATGTGGAACCCCTGAATTTAAAGAACCAACTGTGTACTCATTTCATTTTTACATTAGGATTTCCATTACAATATTGAATAGGATTGGAGAGTGGGATATTATTGCCTTTTTCCTAATATGAAGAGGGCAAGCATCCAGTGTCCCATCATTAAGTATCATGTTAGCTATAGGTATTTTATAGGAGTTCTTTTTCAAGTTAATATTCCTAGTCTCCGGAGAGGTTGTTTTTTATTTTTTAATAGTGGGTATTGAATTTCTCAAATATTTTTTCTTTATTAATTAACATAGTCATATATATATATTTCTTTTTAGCCTGCTGATATTGTAGATTATATTGATAGAGTTTCAAATGTTAAGTGAGCTTGCATACCTGGAATAAATCCTGGTCATAGTGTAAAACTCTTTTTATACATATTTTGGCTCAACTTGGTAATGTTCTGTCGAGGAATTTTGCATCTATATTCATAAGAAATATTGGTCTACTGTTTTCCTTTATTGTAATGTCTTTATCTGGTTTTGGTATTGGCATAATTCCGACCTGACAAAATGAGTAAGAGTAAATTTACTGTGCTTTCACTTTCTGGAAGAGATTTTGTTGTCATTTGCCATAAATGTTTGATAGAATTTATCAGTGAAACTGTGTGGACTTCTGCTTTCTTTTTTCTAGGTTAATAATTATTGAGTAATATTTACTAGATGTAGGCCAGTTAAGATTATTTTTTCTTGGCGTTCCCGTCGTGACGCAGCCGTTAACAAATCTGACTAGGAACAATGAGGTTGCAGGTTTGATCCCTGGCCTTGCTCAGGGGGTTAATGATCCCGCGTTGCCCTGAGTTGTGGTGCAGGTCGCAGACGCGGCTCTGATCTGGCGTGGCTGTGGTATAGGCCGGCGGCTACATCTCTGGTTAAAGCCCTAGCCTGAGAACATCCATATGCCGCAAGGTCGGCCCTAAAAAGCAAAAAAAAAAAAAAAAAAGATTATTTTTTTCTTATGTGTTTTCGTAGTTTCTGTCTTTCAAGGAATTGGTCTAATTCATCTAAATTATCAGACTTTTGGATATAGATTTCTTAATAGTTTCTGTTTATTTTTATTTTAATTTCCATGGGTCATTTTAATAATAATTAAAATGGCCACCTCTTTAATTTCCATCATTTTTAAGTTGTGTCTTCTCTGTATTTTTCTTGGTTATTCTAACTAAAATTTTTCCAGTTTTATTGGTATTTTCCAAAACCAATTTTTCCCCGTTTCCAACTTTATTGGTATTTTCCAAAACCAGTTTCTTCCCTGTTTTCCTATTTTCAATTCTATTGGTCTCTGTTCTGATTTTTAATATGAATTGTCCTCTGCTTTCTCTTTTTTTTTAAATCTTTCTTCTCTAGTTTCCTAAGGAAGAGTTAATATTTTTAAAACTTAGATCTTAATTTATTTATAGTATATGTGTTTAATGTTAGAAATTTCCTTTAAGAACTACATTTGCTATACCCCACGATTTATGATAAGCTATATTTAATTTTTCAATTAAAAATGTTTTAAAATTCAATTAAAATGTTTTAAAATTTTCTCCTGAGTCTTCATTGACTCATGTCATTTGTTGTTTCTTTGACTCAGCAGTTTGTGGTTCTTCCAGCTATCTTTCTATTATCAATTTCCATTTTATTATCATCTGAGAACAGACTTTGTATGATATCTGTTTTTAAACATTTGTTAAGGTATTTTTAGGACCCTGAATGTGATCTGTTTTAGTGTAATCCATGTTCACTTGAAACAAAGGTATATTCTGATGTTGTTTAATGGTGTATTCTATAAATGTCAGTTATATAGAGTTGACTGACAGTGGTATTCAGATCATCTGTATCCTTACCGATTTTCTGCATGCTCGATATATCACTTACTGACAGAAGGGCTTTGAAATAACTTTAATCATGGATTTGTCTATTTCTATATTCAATTCTATCAGTTATAGCCTCATATTTTTGACACGTTCTTAGTTGAATACAGAGTTAGGGTTATTTTGTCTATTTGGAAAATTGACACTTTTGTTATCATATAATGCCCAAATTTATCCCTAATATTTATTGTTCTGAAATCTGTTTTGTCTGAAATTAATATGGCTACTTCAGCTTGTTTTTAATTACTGTTAACCCTCATAGTATTTCTTTCTTCATCACTTACCATTAACTTAAATATTTACATTTCAAGTGGTATTACTGTAGACAATATATGATTGACTTGTTTTCTTTTTTTTTTTTAAATCTACTGTGACAACCACTCTTTTCATTGGTGTATTTAGGTCATTTACATTTAAAGTGATTATTGATAGAGCTGAATGTTTGAAATTGTTTTCTCTCTGATGCATTTGTTACTTGTTTCTCCCCTTTGCCATTTTTATGCCTTCCCTTATTTCAAGTGAGAATTTAATATAATTCCATTTTATCTCTTCTCTTAGTGTATCAGTTATACTTAAAAATTTTTAAAAAGTTGTCCTACAGTATACAATATACATTTTAACTAATCTATTTTCAGATAATACTGTACCCATTCACATGAAGTGCAGTTACCTTATAACAGAATATTTCCAGTTCTTTCTTATGAGCATTATAACACTGTCTCATTTATTTAACTTATCTATGTTCTAAAATCACCCAATACATATTTTTTGCTTTAATCAATAATTATCTTTTAAACTAATTATAAATAGTAAAAATATAACATTTCATTTTATTCTTTATTCTTTCTCTGATGTTCTGCCTTTCATTATGTAGATCAAGTTTTCTAACACATATCCTTTTCTATCTGTCTGAATTACTTATTTTAACACTTCTTGCAAGAATGTATTTGTGATGAATTTCATTTTTGGAGGAGTGCACTTCTGAAGGATAATTCCACTGATAGAGAATTCCACATTGATGTTTTTCTTTTCCTTCAACACTTAAAATACTTCACTTTACCCTCTTCCTGCTTATATAGTTTCTTATAAGTTGATGTTATTGTCCATGTTCCTTTGTAGGTAATGTGGCTTGTGTTTTCTGTCTTCCATTTCTCTTTGTTTTTGTTTTCTTGCAATTTGATGCATTGGTGTGCTGATTTGGTATTTATCCTGCTTGGTGCTTTTTGAGCTCTTGGATGTGTAGTTTAATGTCTGTGATTAATTCTGGAGTTATTGGTCATTATTAATTCATGTCTTTCTTCTGCTTCATCTATAGTTCCTTCTAATTCTAATTTTAGGTATTCCAGTTACATATATGTTAAAACTTTGATATTGGCTCATAGTTATTGGATCTTCTGTTACATTTATTTCTTTCTACTTTGTCTTCACATTTCAGTTTAAGACATTTCTATTGACTTATCTTCAATGTCATGGATTCTTTTCTCAGCTACATTAAATCTACTGATGAACCCACTGGCGGCATTATTCTTTTTTCTTTAATGTTTCATTTTGATCATTTCTTAGTGTTTCCATCTCTTTACTAAAATTATCCATCTATTCTTTCATGTTGTCTGCTTTTTACATAAAATGTCTTACTCTACTAATCACAGTTATTTTAAATGAGTTGTCTAATAATTCCAAGTCTAGGTCATATCTAAGTCTGGCTCTGATGATTGGTTTATTGCATTGCCTTCTAATATATCTTGTAACTTTGGATTTAAGGCAGTACATGTCATATTCAGTAACAGAAACTTGTAAATAGACTTTAATATAAGGCTTTATGTTAATCTGTTTAGTAGTTGGGCTATGTTTAAAGTTTTCTGTAAATACAGGTTCCAGAGACTTCAAGTGCCTCTTTTGTTCTTGTTTTTATTTTTTCCATTAGGATTTCCTAAATACCCTCACGGAGAGCCTGTGTCATACAGCTCCTTAAGCTATAAGCCACTGTGATTTCACTGGATCCCTGTTATTTGGTGTTAAGGTCTAAAAGAAGGGAAACATTTCATTATCTTATGATTAAGTCGCAGTCCTTTAGTAGTCTTGTGTTTCAGGGATGCAACCTTCATGAGTGTTTCTCCAGTAGCACAGCTTTTCCTCCCTGCCTTCTATCCCTTTCCCAGCTACAAAATTTCCTGGCCCCAGTTGATTACATTTTGTTTTGTTTTGTGTTCCCAGTAGGTAAGACAAGAAGACTGGAGGGGTTGAGTGGAAAAATTTCCTTTCTTCTGCTGGAATCAGTTCTGGCAAAGTGTTTTTCCTTATGTATTAGACTAGGCAGTTTTTAATGCAGAAGTTTCTGAGTTAATTTTACAATAATTATCTACTTTTTTCTAATCCCTGTTCTATGTAAGAATCATGAGGATATAGTTCCTGTATCATCACCATAACAATCTGGTGGGATTCCTGGAAGCAAACAAAAAATTTGAAACCCCTTTAAGACTGAACCCAAGGAGCTTTTCATTCTTAAGCTAGTCTACACTCAGCTTCGCATGATGTATTAAAATTACCGTGTACAAGTTCGTACTAGGTTATTACTCCAGTGGTTTCTGTTCCAGGTCTTTGTCTCTCTAGATATACATTTCTTTACTGATTTTGAGGTGGCAGTTTGATCTGCAAACTGTGTTCTGTTGAATCCAAAAAAGTAACTGATTATCTGTTTGTCCAGTGTTTTTCTGTTTGTCAGTATGGTAACTTTAAGTCCTTTTCATGTTGGATGTTATACAAGAAGTCCTTAAAACTAATGTTAAAAGAAGTTATAATACACATGCAATATAAGCATTAGAAAATATGCTAGCTAATGAAATACAAATTAAAACATGCCATTTTTGATTAATAAAAAGCAAGATGCTAAATATGAGTAATGTGATTTAATATTGAAAAAGGATATATGTATGAATAAATATTTTCAGTGCAAGAAAGTGCCATTTCTCTTAAAGAACTAAACATTGAACCTGAGCAGAATTGTTGGATCAGGTTCCCCCTTCATGACGTGTAAGATGAGTAGCCAAGAGCTGGTACTAGCTTCCATAATTAATAACTATCAACTTGGTATTTGGCCAGAATCAGTCAAAACAAAGAGCATTTCCCAACTGTAGCACACCACAATTATTTATTTGGATATTTGTTGCAAATGATAATAAAGATACTTTGTAGGTTCAAGAGTTCAAATAAAGTACAATTCAATAATGAACTATGTCAATCACAACACAGCTTATAAATGGTGGGAACCTAATCATCTTTGCCTCATGTGTGAAGAAATATGGACGGTTTTTGTGAATCTCCACAAAGTAAAAGCAGGCCATAAATTCTTTTATTTCTTCTGTATTTTATATCGATTCAATGAGTGACTTTCTTGTTAATAAATATGAAAAGGAAAAATTATCTGGATCAGAAAGGGGCCATTCCCTGTAACCATAAGCACAGATTATAACTTCATCATTAATTTTACATCTTATTCTCAACCCTAGTATTGATTGATGGAGGATGATTGGTATCTCTGAAACCTGAAGAAAATTTTGAGTACGATAGCAACTTTGAAATATCAGGGAGAGCCCTCAGGGTTAAGAACTAAAATGACACTTGAAGAATTTCTGAAGTCTATTTTTTAAAGTTTATTTTGTGAAAAATCTTTCATAGTGAAAGTCTAGAGATCCAGAGAAAGGAACAATATTGGTTGAGAAACAAAAACATTTGTTAAGACTCATATTGTTCCTTTTTTATTACCCCAATCTTCATGTTGCATAGTTTAAACTAGTGGATTAGGTAACAATAAAAATCAAAGACTTTGAGAGATAACTACACAAATTGGGTAAATTCAGAGAAAGCTATATCACCACATAACTAGAATATGAAACTGTGGGAAAGGTAGAGACAAAGTTGTTACCCCTTGTTCCTTCTTGTTATTTACTTAGCAACGTTTGGCAAGATGACCACTCCCTTCATTTTAAGAACTTTCTTCTAATGGCTTCTGCAATACCCCACTCTCCCGATTTCCTCTAATATCATCAGTTGCTCAGTTTAAATTTTCTCCTCAGGCTCTTTTTCTGTCTCCATACCATTTTCTGTTCTGGATCCATACAGTCTACCTCAGCATGTCCCAGAATTTCCAGTTCTGTCTTTGTGCATGATATTGAAATCTATTTCTCCATCTCTGACTTCCTAAAAAGCATCAGACTTGTATTTTTGAGATGAGTACCTAGTGATTTGTAAAAACTTTACATGGAACTCTTGATTTCTTAACCCTAAATCTGCTCTTCTCATGGTATTCCATGTCTCAATCTATGGCATCACTAATGCTAACTTAAGTCTCATATAAGAGAGTCATCTGTTAATTCCTCTCTTTTCTTCATCTAATTATTTAGCTTATCCTTTGGATCTAATTCCATATTATGTGAAAAACTCATCAGTTCTCTCTGTTTACACTATGTACTCTCAGTATTGTACAAATTATTGTTCCTTCTATGTGGATTATAGCACTAGCTTTTTAATTGATCTCCCTACTTCTGTATATCTCTGCTATAACATATTACCCATAGAACAGCCAGAGTGATATTTTTAAAACACAAATTGTATTTTCTTATTCTCTTGCTTAAAACTCCACAGTATCTTACTGTTTTACCCATTTATTACTACACTTCCTCCTCTGACTTACAAAGCCTTACATATACGGGTCTTCGGCTACCCCCGTAAATTTATTTCCCACCATTCTTCCCCTTTAGGTACACAGGCCTTCTCTCTGTTACTTGAGCTCAGAGTCTTGCCTCTACAGGTTGATGAGCTTTATATGAAATAGTCTTCTACATGATGACTCGATGGAAACCTCCTTTTTATCCTTAAAATTTCAGTTTAGATGTTACCTCTTCAATGAAGCCATTCCTTACCACCCAAACCAAGGTAATCATTTAGTCTAATCCTATCATGTCACCTGTTTAGGTGAGCTGCTTAGCTTCTTTTTTTGCTATATGATAAGCAGTTTCATAAGAGCAAAGAATATATCTATCTTGTTTACTGCTGAGTGTTTAACGTACACAAGTCTCCAGTTATATCAGCTGTTTAATAAATTCTTGCTTTATAAAGCAGTGAGGATCCAAGTGAATTCATTGAACAATCTGTAGGGCTATAGAAATAAGGGGAGGACATATGACACAGATGGAGATGTTAGGGTAGAAAGTTGAAATTTTTTCATACTTCTCAGTTTAGCTGAAACCTAGCCATTTGTACTGTTAACATTTCTTGTTATGTGCAACATTCTGTTCTCACTCTAAACTCTTTCCATCCACACCCTCCATTTTAATTCCTCTACCCATGTAACTCACTTTCATATTTCTAGCCAAGATCTCTCACCTGTTGTCCAAGTCATTATATGCAAATGCTTAATAGGTATTTCTTCTTGAATATCTCAAACTCACTTCAGATCCAACATGTCCCAAATATATTTATGATCTTTTCCTCTCTAATCTGTTTGTTTTCCTGTCACTGGTACCACTCTATGTAAGGCACCATCCAGAAACTTTTCTTAAAACTTTATCCTAGACTTAAACGCAGTCTAACAGGTAAATCTTGCTTACTTGTCCAAAGTATATCCTGATTTTCTGTGAAGTAGATTCTGTCATTATTTCCATTTTACAGATAAGGAATCTTGACACAAGGAGTTTATGTAAGTTGTTTGAAAGGAGTAAAGCTAGGTATAAATCTGAGCAGTTTGGAGCTATAATCCATGTGTTTAAACATGACAGTCTCTGAGTCTAAGAACCTAGTTACCTTCAGCCTTGACATGCAGTCATTGTTTATAGGATGTACCATCACTGGCTCCAGCTTCTATAGCATTGGATTTCCAACTCCAGTCTTGTTAATATTCTCAAGATACTTAATCTCTTCATTTCAACTTACTGTTTAAAACATATTAATAGTTTCTTTTGCTTTTGAAATGAATGTTCTTATCACTACTGTCAGTAATTCCCCCTTGGTGAATCCTTGACCCTCATGACTAGATCAAACCCCCTATGGTATGTGTTGTTAGCTCATGATCCCAGCCTCCTCTGCATTCACTTGCACCTGCAGCAGACAGTTTCTGTGCACATGATCTCCTCCCACTCAAGTGCTTGCATCCTACTGTTTTCTCTGCTCAAGGGCTTCCTGGATGCCAATAGCAAAACCCTGGAGTTGCCCTGAATTTAGTGTTCCAAGACAAACCTCAACCGGTGAGGAGCAGTGATTGATTGATAGATACACCAGTTTTCCCATATTAGTGAGAAATGCTGACATGTGTTCTATAGATTCCTTTCATGTAAAGGATCTCTAACAGAAATGAGTTTCACTTATCCACATGTAGTTCATTCACGAAAGCATTCTTTTCTTTTCCCTTTTTTTTTAAGGATTGCATCTGTGGCATATGGAAGTTCCTGGGCTAGGTGTCAAATCAGAACTTCAGCTGCCAGCCTGTGCCACAGCCACAGCAATGCCAGATCTGAGCCACATCTATAGCCTACACTGCATCTTGTGGCAATGCTGGACCTTTAACCCACTGAGCAAGGCCAGGGATCAAATCCTCATCCTTCTGTATACTAGTTGGGTTCTTAACCCACTGAGCCACAACAGGAACTCCATAAAAGCATTCTTTACTAATTTTTTCCCTTCCCTCTGTCACTTTCTTTACTACCTTACTTGTGCTCCTGGGATCAGTTTGCAAATAAACCACCTGCATTTAGCTCTTATCACAGGGTCAGCTTTTGGAGACACCTGAAATATGGCATATCCTTAGTTTACCCTTTCACACAACCATGTTCCTCTGCTTCACAGAATATTTAGAGTTTGTTCAGATGCACAGATATAGGTCTAGAATAGTGTTCACCAAATGGTCATCTTTTGGAGGATGGAATTTTTACTTTCAGAATTGCTTTTTTTTTCTTTTATAGGTACTAAAATTTTAATAAAATCAGTGGCATAAAATTTTTTCAAGAGCCATAAAAAATTAATAAAATAATGTATTTTGCTTTTAGCAGGAATTTCTATAGAATACCAACTTCTAATTTAAATTATCGTATTTTGCATGACATACTCATGTACTTTATTATTCATACACTGACTAAAGGAAATAGCTTCATGTTTTTTAGCAGTGTGACTATTTAATTACAACATCCTAAAGAGAATCCCCTTCTTATGCTTTGTATGAGGTTTTGCTGAAGTAGAAATTGAAAAATGCAGGTGGCTAGAGAAAGTATTTTGAATTTTTCTTAAAATAGATTTAAAGTGTCATTTGGTCTCTATTATGAAGTCTAAATTAAAAAGCGACTAATTATCTTGATGTCTGTATTTCAGAGTTAAACCATTAGCATTCTATAGCCACTTTTTTTTTGGCTGCTAAAAACAAACATTTCAGAGAGGAAGGAATGCAGCTATATTTAGACACAGTGGTATTGAAGTGTGACCCACAGGCTAGTATGAGATTAATGGCTTTTCCTCCTCCTTATTAACTGAAGGTAACTTAAAAATAGAAAACAGAAAGAATTGAATCTAGTCAGTATGACCCCAACAGAAACTCAAAATACTGTTAAGGTTAAATTATCTACCTGGAAATATGTTTTGTTCACCACTGATAATGCTTTCACACATAAATCGCTGTTTTTTAATATAAAATCTTTAAAGAGGATAGGGTCCACTTAAGCTTCAGAAAACAGGTCTTTATGGATCACAGATTTTTTAAATGGTCTTTTAATCAATAGAAAGCACAAGCCTTCTTTGGTTAAGAAAATGTTTCACTGAAGCCATGGAAAAACTTTGTTTTCACCCTAAAAGATTAATTCATAATAAATCACTAAAATTATTATATTATGGACACACAAGTCCTGGAAGAACCTCTGGAGTCAGAAGATATGGGTCTAGTAATAAATCAAATGCATTTTTCTTCTATTCAATTTTTAAAGATTAAAAATATTAATATTTTATGTTGGGAGAGTTTGGGGCAATGAAGACACACGTGAATTGCCAGGGCCTTCCTACAGCAGGAAAATCTTAATGTGCTCTTCTTCTACTTAGAAATATTTATCTTACAAAGGGGGCATGGAAAATGCCCAAAGACCTAGACATAGGAATGTTCTCATAGTATGGCTTATTACAACTGGCGTTTTTTCAAAAAGAAAGTAACTGAAATGTACAATCACAGAGCAGTTAAACAATGGCACATCTGTATAAAGAAAGATTTGCTATCCTTTAGAAATAATCAACAGTCATTGACAGAAAAATGTTCATGATCTATTGTTAAGTGAACAAATATGTTCCCACATATGTTAAATATGTTAAATGTACAGTCATATTTAACAAGGACATGTGTCTGCATAATGGAATATGTAGACAAAATCTGAATGATAAAACACAGTAGTCATCCTTTATCAGTAGGGGTTACATTACAAGATCCCCAGCGAATGCCTGGAGCTGCAGATAGTATGGAATCCTACATATACTTTGTTTTTTCTTGTACAAATGAGGGGTAGTATATGGGGACATGAGACAAAGGGAGGATTCACGTCCCAGGCAGGAGGAAGAAGACTGGCATGATATTTCATCACACTATTCAGAATGGCACACCATTTAGAACTTATGAATTTTATTTCTGGAATTTTCGATTTAATATTTCAGACTTGGTTGACTATGTGTAACTGAAACCAAGGAAAACAGAACAGTAGATAAGGAGGATGGGGAGGCGAACGTATACAAAATTGTAAATTATGATCAATATAGTGTGAAAAGATAGCAACATTCTTTTTTAACTTCTCTATTTTACCTGTCTGTAATTTCTAATGACAGTTTATTACTTTTATAGTAAAAGGAAAATAAAAGTTACAAAATTAAGAAACAACTCTACTATTTATATTTGTGAGACACTGGACAAGTCAATTCCTTCTTTTTATATTATAGTGAAAATTAACAGAGAAGAAGCACATGTGAAATCTTGGCAGAGATTGAGCATTTAATAAATGTTTGATAAATTTGGCTTTCAGGGAACCTGACTTCTAGTAATGCCTCTGTCACAATTTAGGGACTTAACCTTGAGCATATTATTTAACTTCTTCAGGCATTATTTAACTTAATGGGTAATATTAAGGACCTATACTGATTTTAAGCCTTCTCTTCCAGGCTTTATACTTTCTAGAGAATCCAGTCTTAAAAAACTGGATGTAGCAATATTATTTTCAATATGTTAAAAGTTTGCATATTTAAAGATATGTTTATACATCTGGAGGAGGAAAAAGAAAAGGATGGCTTTTGTCAATCTGTAGAAATGTTTATACTAAAATCAACAAATACAGCCTACCTAAAGCCCATCTGAGTATAATTTAGTATAAAATATGGGAAAGCTGAGAGGAGAAAATAAGGTGAATTAACAAGTTTGCTGGGCTATACTAGAGAAGAACCAGGCCAAGATAGCTCAACTATTGCAGCGACTTCAAAGGTGGCTGCCCTGTTGGCTACTTCCATGGGTCCACTGTGATAATATTAAAGATAGATATTTCAAAATTTAACCTTAATGATATTCAGAAATAGAAGTCAATTCTGGCCTTCCGTGGTAAGATCCCAAGCCAGAGTCCCAAGGCAGCCACACCACTTATTCTTGCCAAGGGATGGACAGGAAGGTTAACAATTAAAAATTTCCCAGCTTTGAGTAGCTTGGATATACTTTCTGTTCCTGGTTCCAGAACTGATTTGAAAAGGAAATAAAGGGAAATATATAGGTTCATTGGCCTCAAACATCTCCAGCTCTTCCATAGGAGCTAGATGAGCATTACATCCTATTCAGCCTAAAATAATTTAAATGAGAATAGAGACCTGGTGAAGGAGAGTTGGTATAACAGGAATATTACAGAGTTTCCAAGGGAAAAGGTCCCGGCTACCTCCAGTTGTGCCCAAACGAAATGTGAAGAGGAAGTGATGGTATAATGAATGAAACATTTCTAAACTGGCAGTACAGAAACTTGCTTTCTAGGCCTAGTTTTTCCACTAACTATTCAACTTTGTGTTAGTAATAGCACCTCTGTGAACTTTGGTTTCCTTCTTTAAATAAAGAGACTTCACACTATAGATTAGTTCCTTATGGCTTCTGTAAAAAATAGCACCAACTTGATGGCTTAAAACTACAGAAATGTAGTCTCGCATAGTTCTGAAGGCCACAAGCTTGAGATCAGTTTTACTGGGTCGAAATTATGTTAGCAGAGCTGCACTCCTTCTGGAGGCTGTAGGGGAGAATCTGTTTCTTGCCTCTTCAGTTTCTGGTGGCTTCCAGCATTCCTGGACTTGTGGCTACATGACTATAATCTCTGCCTCCATCTTCACCTTGACTTCCCGTGTGTTTTCTGTGTGTGGGGGAGTTGTGATGGAGTGTGGTGTGGTGTGATGTGTGAAATCTTATTCTGTGTCTTTTTTATAAAGATAAGCATGAGGGAATTTAGGGCCCACCCAGATAACTGAGTAACCCTCCTACCTGAAGTTCCTTAATTTAATCAGATCTGTGAAGATGGTTTATATAAAATAACACTTACAGGTTCCAGGAATTAGGATTTGGATATTTTCCAGGAGGCCATGTTTAACCTACTATTCCTGCTTGGTTGACAAAGTCCAGTTTTATAATTCAGCATCTCTTCAAGGAGAAGCACTTTGTTCTTTAGAAGTTTACTGGACTCCTAGTAACAGAATAAGAAACTAAAGAGAATGTTTCTGCTCCATTCTACTTTTCTTTCCACCCTAAACTATCTATTTCTGAAAAAAAAGATATAAATGTTGGGTTCTGGTAAAATTTTAATTTAGTCCTTAGCTACCAAAACCTCTTCTTGCAGAGGAAATTGGTGTACACAGCCCATCAAGTATCTAAGTAAAAATAGCATTTAAAAAAAAATTTTTTTGTCTTTTTCCCTTATCTAGGGCTGCACCTGCGGCATATGGGTATTCCCAGACTAGGGGTCTAACAGGACCTGCAGCTGCCAGGCTTCGCCACAGCCACAGCAACGCGGGATCTGAACCACGTCTGCAACCTACACCACAGCTCACAGCAACGCCGGATCCTTAACACACTGAGCAAGGCCAGGGATCGAACCCACAACCTCATCATTCCTAGTTGGATTCATTAACCACTGAGCCATGACGGGAACTCCTAAAAATTTTTTTAATAATGAGGCTTTTTGTTTTGTCTTGTTTTTTGCCACCTTTGCCACCAGATCTGAAAGTCATCAGAGTTTAAAAATCAGGACTGGACCATAATATGTTTTGACAGTAATAGAGAGTCCTCTAATAACTGCTAAAATAAAAAACATTAGAATAAACTATGAAATTCAGATCTTGTTTCAATTTGGAAAAAAAAACAAATTGAGCAGATTGATAAAAATATTACCTTTTTAAAATTGGTAGATTCTTTTCACAGGAACTGAGAAAGAATAGTAAATGGAAACTTTAAGTATAATTTCAAGTATAATTTCAAGATCTGTCTTTCTCCAAGGTCAAATGAAGGGATCTAGAACTCCTAGAAGAGATTTCCTGTGACTTTTCCAGACAATATGACTGATGGATGAGGTGGATTCAATGCAGATTCAGTAGAGCATTCAAAATTATAATGCAAGAGCACTAGAATTCCATTTATCATCCAACTGGGCTCTGAATTCAGGGTAAAGATCTGAGACTTATAAGCATTCAGTCTTATATTTTGGAATTTTTTAAACTGGTTGAAATGAAATATCAAATATTGTAACTAAATAGCATACCACTACCATAATTACAAATTTGGAATAATGAACCATTATTCTTGTGGTAATTCTGGAGTGTTGTGAGGGGATAAAAACATCTAACATTCTCTTCCCTTCCACCCCACCCCCGCTCTTTTTAAAGCCTTAAACAATAAATATTCACTTAGTTATTCATTCAATATTTATAGAATGACAGTTCTACAAAACAGAAAAGCCTGGAGATAATTTGACTTTATCTTTGTCCAACAAATCGAGGCAGATGAATAAAAAAAATAACCACCAAAAATTTTTGAGAACAGAGACAGGGTTGATTAAGTTTTCTTGGGAGGAGTTCCTGTTGTAGGTCAGCAGTAGCGAACCTGATTAGTATCTATGAGGATGCAGGTTCGATCCCTGGCCTTGCTCAGTGGGTTAATGATCCAGCGTTGCTATGAGCTGTGGTGTTGGTCACAGATGCAGCTCGGGTCCCACATTACTGTGGCTGAGATATAGTCCAGCAGCTGCAGCTCCAATTCAACCTCTAGCCTGGGAACTTCCATATGCTGAGGTGCAGCCCAAAAAACCAAAAAAAAAAAAAAAAAAAAAAAAAGAATTTACTGGGGAAAGGTAATTTATATGTATATGGAGAGAATGTCCCAAATAAGATGGGCTAGAATGTGAATAAGTAGAATAAGTACAGAGTTTGGATATGTAGGGTAGCAAGGCAACACTATACTTCTTCCTTGAATACTGGAGTTAAGGAAAAAAAGGAGAGTGTATTACCAAAGTTAAGGAGGAATTTTGAAAATCTCACATCAAATGACCATTTAATAAAATAAAATATGAAGTTGTCTACTGAATGTAATAGAAAATGAAATGTAATTGATGTTTAGAGAAACATAGAAATGACTTTAAAAAGTGTACAGTGGAATCAATAGACAATTGAAACATGGACAACACACCACAACTTGCAAAAAAAGGAATACTAGTAGTCATGAGGACCCAGCTTGAGAGTTTTAACAATATAGTGAAAAACTGTAGGATCTTTAAAATATAAAACATAACTGGTCAATGAATTAGAATATATGAAGTATTAGAAATTTCCCAGTATTAGGGACTGGAAAGGTTAGAAACCTAAAGGTTTGCTAAAAGATGAATAAATCAGGGGCAACAATGTGGGTGTCATTATTAAAATGACTGGCTGTTGAACCTGTCCTGGGAGAGAAGGAGCTGGATGGGAAAAAAGAAGGGTAATAAATAGAATAATAGCCTGGGAGACCAGGCTGAGGTTAAGTAACCAGTAATCATAACCAAAATAGTAACATTTGCAGTTGGTCAAAAACAAGGGAATAAGTGAGACTATAAGTGGTTGCATCTGGAAAATGGAATTGCAGAACAGAAGAGTTTTAAGTATAGCTTTTTCATTAAGTAGTTTGAGACACTAAAGATAATGGAAACTGTGGCTAAGATAAGCAGAGGTATTGGTATTTAAATCACTGAGGGTAACTTTTTAGAAGAGTTTCAGAAGGATAGGTCTTACATTCAGAATGGATAAGAAATTAGGTCCTACTGCATAGCACAGGGAACTATTGTCAATCTCTTCTAATAGGCCATGATGGAAGATAACATGGGAAAATAATGTATATATGTATTAATGGGTCACTTTGCTGTACAGAAGAAACTGACACAACATTGTAAATCAACTATACTTTAATAAAAAATTCTTTAAAAGGATAGATGTCAACTCTTCTCTAAATGTTTAGATAAAATTTACCTGTGAAGCCATCTGGTCCTAGACCCTTTTTTTTTTTTTTGGAAGTTTTTTAAATTACAATTTCGATTTTAATATTTGCGATTGATCTATTCATATTTTCTATTTCTTCCTGGTTCAGTCTTAGAAGATTTTCCTTTTCTGTTTTTTTTTTTTTTTTTTTTTTTTTTTTTTTTTTTTTTTTTTTTTTTTTTTTTTTTTTTTTTTTTTTTTTTTTTTTTGTCTTTTTGTCTTTTTAAGGCTGCACCTGTGGCACATGAAGGTTCCCAGGCTAGGGGTCAAATCAGAGCTGTAGTCACCAGCCTGTACCACAACCACAGCAACACAGAATCTGAGCTGTATCTGCGATCCACACCGCAGCCCACAGCAATGCCAGATCCTCAACTCACTGAGTGAGGCCAGGGAAAGAACCCGCAACCTCATGGTTATTAGTCAGATTTGTTTCCACTGCACCACAACTGGAACTCGGGAAGATTGTACCTTTCTAAGTATTTGTCCATTTCTTCTAAGTTGTCTAATAAAATATTACATTACAATTTGTATTTTTGTGGTGACAGCTGTAACTTCTCCTTTTTGTTTCTGGTTTTATTGATTTGAGTCCTCTCCCTTTTTTCCTTGATGAACCTGGCTAAAGGTTTATCAATTTTGTTTCTCTTTATCAAAGAACCAGTTTTTAGTTTAATTAATCTTTTCTATTCTCTCTCATTCTTTTCATCTTTGTCTCATTTATTTCTGATCTGATCTTTATGGTTTCTTTCCTTTTACTAACTTTGGTTTTTGCTTGTTCTTATTTCTCTAGCTTCTTTAGGTGTAAGGCTGGGTTGTTCATTTGGGATTTTTCTTCTTTCCTGAGGTGAGATTGTATTGCTATAAATTTCTCTCTTAGAACTACTTTTGCTATGTCCCATAGGTTTTAGATTGTTTTATCTTTGTTATAGTCATTTGCCTCCAGGTATTTTTTTTTATTTCCTCTTTGATTTCTTTAGTGATCATTCATTGTTCAAGAGCATAAGAAACAAGGACTTACTGTATAGCACAGGAAAATCACTCAATACTATGTAAAAGCTACGTGGAAAAATAATCTGAAAAGTAATGGCTATATGTATATGTATTACTGATTTTCTTTGCTGTGCACCTGAAACTAACATAAGTTTGTAAGTCAACTATATGCCAATAAAATGGGAGAAAAAGAAAAAGAAAAAAAGTCACCAAGTGTAACAAAGGCCAGAGTTGAGAGAAATATGAAGAGCCTGGCACTGAATTCACTGAAGATAGTGAAGAAGGTGCTTTCATGGAGCTCAATAGCCATTAGTAAACATTAGGCTAGAACAGGTAATTCATTCATTTATTCCACAAATACTTATTTGCCTACTCTGTGCATGGCACATTACAGTAGTGAACAGAAGTATACAAGTCCCTGTTCTCATAGAATATACATTCTAATTAGAGACACAAAATGAATAAATGAAACAAAAAATGTCAGGTGATGATAAGGCATATGAAGGAAAATAAAACAGGGTATTATTCTGTGATATATAAGCTTAGGGAAGGACTTAATAGGGAATAACATTTGTCATTAGAGGTGAGACCTAATGGAAGAAAGCCAGGTCGATACCTGTAGGAAGAGTGTTTCAGACAAATAAGAAAGTAAATACAAAAACCCTGGGGCAGAAACATGATTGGAACAGATATGAGTGACAATAAAGGGCAAATGTGACTGGTATACAGAAGGTTTTCGGGTGGAGGCAGAGGCAGAAGTAAGGGAGAAAGCAGTAGGAAGAGTATGTTGGGCTTTATAAGCCAAAATAGTGACTGTCAGTAAAATAGAAAGTTGGCAGTCTAATTAATAGACTGTAGAAAGGGAAAGAGTGAAACTAGGGGAAATTATTAGGAAAGCAATTTAATAATCCATTGGCAAGTTTTGGTTGCTTGGGCTAGGGTGGCATGAGGAAAATAATGAGAAGTGCTTGGAAACTGGGCACACATTACTGAAGGATTGGATGTAGGAAGATGAGGAGTGTTTAATGTTGACTCTAAGGTTTCTAGCCCATGTAAATTGCTACTACACTGGAGGATACTGGAGGACGGGCAGTTTAGAGTGTGGAGAAAAATCGATAATTCAATTTCAGTCATATTGTGTTTGAAATGTGACCAAAACAGTCTTAAAATTCCCCTCAGATTGACTAAACTTTAGACAAGCCCCTCACATCCCTTTTAAAGAAGTATTTGTTTTAGAAATACACAAAACTTCCTCTGACCCTTTGAGATGCAAATATTCTATAATCCAGAAGTCTTTCTCAGGGACTTGGGATAAATCTCTTTGAAATGTATGCATCAAGAAAGAACCCCTATCTCACAGTTTCTGTGGGAGAGTAGGATCCTAACTATGATAAGCACTAGTTACCAAAACCGAAGGCCTAGTCACACTGACCAACCTCACTCCAGTCCTTACCTACTCTCCTTTCTTTGGTTTCGACAGAATTGATTTCAGTCTCTCTCCTCTTATTACAATAGTCTTGAATGAAATCTTCCTTGCCTATTTTAATGTTCTAATGTGATTTTTATTTTATATATATTTATTAGATATCTAAGTCAAGATATCAATATCTAAAGACATATAGTTCTGACAGTCCAGGGTTAGAAGGCTGAGTCCTGCCGTATTCCAATTTTTACAGATATGGGATATGGAAAGTAATAATCAGAGGAGATTGAGAAGGGACAGTAACTTTGGTTCTCCGAAGGTCAAGTACAGAAATTGTTCCAAGTAACAGTGATCAACTATATCAAATGATTCTGATTGATCCAATTGGATAACTGATAAATGACCACTTTATTATATAATGCGGAGATTTTTTTGTTCCCTTGACAAGAACAGCCTTAGAGGAGTGGCAGGTATACAAGCCTAAATGAAGTGGGAACAAAAGGGTCTGGGAGGAGAGGAAGGAGAAACTGACCTCAAAAACTCTTTTTTTGGAAAAGTGGTGCTTAAAAAAGGTAGAGAAATGAGGCAGAAAGTTTTAAGGGATATAGAATCAAGAGAAGGTTTCTTTAAGATGGTGTGTATTTGTATACTAATAGAAATAAATCATTGTAGAGAAAAGGATGATGCAGGAGAGAAAATAGGCAACAGCAAGGACAGTGACCTTGAGTATGTTGAAGTGGATGGATTCCAGTACTTAAGTGAATGGGCTGGACTTAGGAAAAAAAAAAAGTGTAATTTGTTCCTTGACTTTTAGTAATTTGTTCCTTGACTTTTAGTAGTATATGGGTATTGATGTTGGTAGATGTGGTGGCAAGAACATCTGAAAATTCTCTAATTACTTCTACTTCTTCAATGAGATTGGAAGCACACTCATTAGTTGATAGTGTGATGGGGGAGAAAGTGGTAGGAGTTTAAGGGGAGGAAATTATTGTTAACAATGAAGTTTAGGTAAGACCATAGCTGAGGTGGTATGGAGGCAATATCACTGGAAGAGTGAGGCCATGCATTTGGAGTAATAAATTTTTGGATATTGAAATTACTAAGAAATATGAGAGGGATAGTCATAGACGGTAGGTACGTGGGAACTAAAATTTCCAGGGAATTAGAGTGAGCAAATCAGAGATCTGTACATGGCTGTATCAAAGAGAATTACCAGATGGTAAATTTATGTTGAATAGTATCACATTCATAGAAATGGGGAGTGTTAGGAAGAAGAGAGAAATCATCCAATGAAAAGGCAATGAGTAAGAAGGATACCTCATCTTTAAGGTGTCCTTGACATATTAAAAGATATTGGGAGATATCTCTTCTGAAAGACAATATATGACTTTCATCAAGGACTTGTTCTACAGTTATTATGTGGATATATTCAATGTTTTGTGAAATGTTAAAATTTGTTATGGTACTTTGAAAATTAGTGGATATAAGAAACATCACAGGAGCTTGCTTTAAAACACAGGTAGGTACTCAGGTGATCAACTTTAACACCACAAGTGATGCCTTGTTGATTGTATGTACCATTGCTATCTATGGTGTGATGAGAATGGCACTTCACCTTAGTAGTGTCCTTTCCCCAAAACCATAACCACACTATAATTATTAGAAAAAATGTCACACAAAATCTATTGAGGAACATATATCAAAATACCTGACCAGTGCTTTTCAAATTTATCAAGGATATCAAAAATAGGGAAAATCTGAGGAACTGTCACAGCCAAGAGGAGCCGAAGGAGACTTGAGGGTTAAATGTGGTATTCCGGATGGAGTCCTGAAACAGAAAAATGACACTGGGGTCAGGGAAAACTAAAGAAACCCCAATAAATTATAAGGTCCAGTTAATAATAGTGTGTCAGTATTGGTTTACTAGTTATGATGCATGTACCATAGCACTAAACTATGTTGACAGCGGAGTGGATTAGGTAAAGAGTATACAGGGTCTCTGTGTATTCCTTTAGAACTTTTCTGTAAATCTCAGACAATTCTGAAATTAAAAGTTGATTGTGATAAATGTAGATACCTCGGTGGTATGACGTGGAGTATGCTTTTTTTTTAAAAAAATTGAGGGTAGTTTACATACTGTGAAATACTAAGATCTTACTTGTTCCATTCAGTCATTTCTTAAAAATGCATATTAAGATACAGAGCATCTCTATCATCCAAGAAATCTTCCTATGCCTCTTGCCAGTGAGTACACCCTCCCTGAAGCACCACTGATCAGACTTCTAGAACCATGTTAGCTTTAGTCTAGAAATCCATATAAATGCATCACATAGTATATACTTTTTTTTTTTTGCATAAACTTCTTTCTCTCAGGACAACATTTGCGAAATTTATCCGTGTTAAGTGTATAAGTTGATTGTTTCTTTTTATAGCTGAGTAGATCTCTATTGTGGGAATGTACTACAGTTTATTTAAAAATTCTTCTGGTGATTAAGAATTATTTTGGAGAGTTCCCATTGTGGCTCAGCAGTAACGAACCTGACTAGTATCCATGAGGATGTGGGTTTGATCCCTGACCTCGCTTAGTGGGTTAAGGACTGGTGTTGGGCTCAGAACTTGCATTGCTGAGGCTGTGGTGTAGGCAGGCAGCTGCAGCTGCAATTCAGCCCCTGGCCTAGGATCTTCCATATGCCATAGATGTGGCTCTAAGTACACACACACACACATTATTATTTTTAATAACCACAGAAGTGATTCTGATGCAGGTAGTCCACAGATAGCATTTTGAGAAACACTGATACAAAATTTGAGAACCTTAATACACCTGCAAAATAATGTGTCAAACCTGTCTCACTAGCCAGATAAAGCTGAAAAAATAGCAATTATACTGTCATAAAGAAAAAGCAAGCTATATTAGAATGTCTACATAGACAACAGAAAGAACTGGCAGTCTAAGAGGTTCTCATTTGTCTTTAGTCAGTGGATCGTGTTGATTTGTTTATCAGCTTGCAGGGGCTGTTGAGAACAAAGGATGAATGCAGGCAATGTGTTTCCAATGAGGCAGTAAACATCACTGGCAAGAGCTGGGTGTTGGACTAACACCAATGACATGGTAATCTTTTGAGTTTCTGCAGCACTATGTATTTATTAGACAGAGTATGCACGCTGCACTGAGTGTTTATATGAATGATGTGGGAAAGGAAACAGCCTGATAAACTATAAGGAAGAAAAAAAAGGACAAACAGTTGGAAAGAATACACATCTGAATTCAAAAGAGAAGAAGAAATAAAGAGTTAAGGATGTAAACTTGTTACTGAAAGCTCTCTAGGGTGCAATAATTGAGACTAAGAACACAAATACTATTCCAAATAGGAAAAGAAGGCTGTTGCTGAATCTCTTGTTTAGAATGAGAACTACTGCAGCAGTAAGCTTCTTCTGTTCCCATAGAGACCCAGATTCTCTCCAGTCTGAAACTAAGCATTTGGGTCTGTCTTCATCAGCTTCATGAGAAATGCAAGGATGAATTGAAATCTGTTTTGTAGTCTTTCCATATCCAGCAGCTGCAGTTTCTCCATTGTGGGTATTTTCTTGCTCATTCTCACTGTCTCTTTTTTCTCTTCTTTTGTTTGGCTGTTTCATCTTGTGTACATCCTTATAATTTTACATTTTAGCTTTCTCAATAGTATTCCTAAAACTTAGGTTGATATTCAAGTGAAAATTATATTTAGCTTTTTAAAGTAGATTTGGGAAAACGAAGTGTAAAAATATCTAAGGCATCAGAGAAATGATCTGTATGACTTTAAAACAACATTGGTCTTATCCTGTAGCTTAGCAGCATGAATCTGAAATGGAGATACCTAGTAACTGACCTTAGTCCCTAGGGAAAAACCTAAATGCCTTTTCCTAAATTTCACAATAGAGTCAGTTGATGAGAATCAGCCAGGATTAGCCAGCCTTGCTTTCCAGAGAGTCAGTGATTTCATTTCATTAGCTGTTTACATTGGCTACAAAACACCCCTAAGATATGTGCTCATTTAATGTTTGGCCTTGCTACACAGTAATAATTTGATTGCCTAATGATTTGTGGCTATTCCATATTCAGCCTGACTTTGTCACCCTGGATTCAAGGGCAATTCCTACACAGCTGGAAATAAAATTCTCCAAATCCTAGAGTCTATATAGAGATCATTTTAATTGCTAATAAAAATAAGAATATTTTATTCTTATTTTAAGAATCGAGAATAATGTGCTAAAGAATTGTGAACTATATCTAGAGTCAAATTTTCAATGACTTCTCATTCAGTTCAACAAACTCTTGCTTCTTGGATATAATGCTTCTTTATGTCTTCATGCACGTTGTTACTGTGACAATGGTGTGTCAGGCTCAGGATTTCTTAAAATCTCTGACCGTATAATGATTAGAAAGTAGGCCACAAGAATGTGCCTTACCTTGGGACTTTGTTTTCTTTAGCTTCCATGCTGCATTTAGGGCATATTTCTTCCTGTGTTATAGCTGGTCGAGGTTTAGTTAAAAGACTGTATCTCATGCTTAAAAATGAAGAGTCAAGAGCCAGACTTGAGTTGGATTCAAATTGCTCTCTCTACTATTACCTCCTCAGTTGCCCAAGGAAAGTTATTTAAGCTCTCTGTGTCTCATTTGCTTCATCTTTAAAACAAGAGATCAAAATAATATACACAAATGTTTTGAGGACTGGAACAGCAAAGGCCTACCACATGCTAGCCATTAGCATTTTTGTTGCTTTAACTTTTTTTTTCTATCACTGCCATCTTAGTTGGCAGGATGACTAGTGATTTTTGTCCTACTCGGAATGAATCCCATTAAAACATGTACACATCTCGAGATTTACATAGAGCTTACTGAAGCATCCTGGTGTTGCTCATGGTCATGGAAATGTTTACTATATTTCTTACTACAACTCTTTGTGATGTATCAGTATTCGAGCCTCCATTTCACCAATGTGTGAACTAGAGCCAGAGAGGTAATGCATGTTGATCGAAGTTACCAAACTGGTTACAAGAACTGTTTTCCTAGCCAGCATTTTCCATCTCCTTGGGGAAAGACTAATTCATGAAGAATCTAATTTGATGAAGAAAACTCTAAAAGAGTTCATTTGTTTGCATAGTGTCCTTATAGCCAGTTTTTATAATTTATTTCTGATACTGTAATGATGTCATTTGTACAATAAAATTTTTCAAGAAAAGATAGTGCTATATTCTAGTATCTTTAATGACACTAAAAAAGATCAGTTAATTCTTTCTTTTTCTATTTGTTTGTATGTTAGCCCGCTCAGGGTTGCTATAACAAAGTACCATAGATAGAGTGGCTTAAACGTGATCTTATTTCCTACAGTTCTGGAAGCTGGGAATCTAAGATCAAGTTACAGGCTGACTGAATTCCTCAGTGAGGTCTCTCTTTCTGGCTTACAGGTGGCCACCTTCTTGCTGTGACCTTAGATGGCAGAGACAGAGAGAGAGGGAGAGAGAGAGGGAAACTGTCTGGTATTTCTTCTTATAAGGGCACTGACCCATTATGAAGGTGCTAATAACCTCATGACCTCATATAAACTTAATTATCTCCCAAAGATTCCCATTTCCGCATACCACCATATTGGGGGTTAGAGTTTCAACATGTGAATTTATTGAGAGGGGACACAATTCAATCTGTAGCAGTGAGAAACAACAATAATTTGTGAAAGCTTTTTCTAAAGCAAAAATATTGGATTTCTAATAGAATCTATGTTTTAAGACTGGAAATACAGTATAAACATGAGCATCAATTTTCCCTAGAGAGGAAAATAAAACTAAGCTATCTGAATGTGAGAAGTGTCAAAATGTTCATATTAAAGGGCAGACACATTTCTCATCAGATACAATCACCGTGAAAGTTGGCAGGTACCTGGATGATATTATAAATCGTGAGTTTCTTAAACTCCCTCTGTCTTTCTCAGAGTCAGTCAAATACCACTGTCTGAAAGTGTGAGGGTCAGGATTTCTTTGGGTTAATATTATGCCTTCCTAAAGATGACTCTGTTGGTGTGAATATGTTCCCTAGAAAATAGGAGATAGCAATTACTTAAGCACAGGAAATTTCTCCTTCACAAGAGAGGATCAGAAAAAAAGAGAACTGGAGAATGGGATATAATAGTTCTAAGTTTGGAGATGCAGGCAGAAGAGAAGGGTCAGGGGCATGGCCCTAGGGTGTCCTATTAGAATCCTGTGGTGGGCCAGGAATAGGATGGACAGAAGGAAATCCTCCAAGTGCAGAATGGTGCCTAAAAGACATCAAGGGCACCTTACCTATATGGTTGTTTATTAACGCTTCACATATTTAAAAAAAAAACATGATGACTATAGGGGAACCATCATAATATCCAAACTCCGTGACTATTGCTCTTTTTTTTCAGACAACCAAAACTTTAGACATGTGGAACTATAGGTCTCTTTAGCAGGTAGTTAAGAATGCAGCAGTCAGAGGAGGAGAGGCCTTGAAAGTGAAAAATATATACACTTTGGTTTTCTTAGACGAACTCTTTGGGTTTATGTTTACTTTAAATGCTAAGTACCTTAAATGATATTTTATAATAATAATAATAATGAGAGTCTCTCTGTATTTCTTAAATTGTTTCCAGCAAAAAGAGGGCCTAATTAATTACAGTGCAGTTAATTTGCAATGAGTGATTTCTAATTTAAAACAGACTTAACATGGGAAAATACTAAAAGTTAAGTGCTTCATATCAAATTTTGTTATTGTAAAATTGCTTCATAATTATAGTTTCACCAGAAGTTATGTTATAGCATTAGCAAACTGGGGCACGGAATAGTAAATAACAGCTGTAGGGATTTTTGTAACTTCCTGAACTCTTAGTAATTAACTATTCATAAAAATTATTTATAGTGTCATGTTTATTATTATGTCACCAAATAGTTAATATTTCAGCATGGTAATAACCCAACTGAAAAATGAACTTTCCAGTTAAAAATCAGAGCATCAAAAATACCTTTTCAGTTAATAACAGTATTGCCCAATATCACAGATTGCAACCAGCTGAGGGTTCCTGTGAAGTGGGGTTTCTCAACCATGGGATTATTGACATTTTTATAGTGGGTCATCTTTTGTTGTGTGGGCAGTCTTATGATGGTAGAATTTTCAGTCCCTCTTTGGCCTGTACCCACTAGATGTTATAAGCACCATCTTTTCAGTTATGGTGAAAAAAAATATCCCCCAGCATGGGCCAGTGGGGAGGGCGATGGGCCCAGGTTGAGAAGCATTGCTATAAGGGAATAATTGTTCCTGGTGAATGGTGAATGGCTTAGTTTTTGCTAGTTGTCCCAAGAATAAATTTAGGATTTTATGGCCCCAAATCATACTTCTCCTGAAGTAATAGTGTCTCATCTGACTCATTATGAACATAGGCTAGTAGAAAGCAGTTTGCCCAATTCTTAGGTTTACTAGCTTTGATGACTGAATTATTTAATGGTTCTATGTCATACTGTCTATTGCTTGCTATATACACACTTTAAGAAAATTTAAAAATTTAAATAACTTTTTTTCTAAGCATCACAAAGGGTGACAGATGCTGGGTGCTGACCACAAAGACAAAAAAATTTTAAAGCTGTTTTTGTTTATATATCCAGGATCTGAATCAATAAATAGATGTATTTGGAAGTCACAAGGAAAATTTAGAAATACCAGAGAATGACTTTGCTTACATCTTCTTGGCACATTAGGCTATTTTCTTTCTGGACCTCTTTCATTGACCCACCGTCTTTCTTTAATCTGATTCATTTTTTCAGGGGTGTATTGATGAAAACAAAAGCACATTACCTTTCCAATTTTACTGAAGTTTTTTTACACTGAAGATAAGGTCTAAAGGATCTGGGGATCTGGTGATGGATCTCTTTCTCTCTCACTTTCTCTCTCTCTTTCACACAAACACAGACACATACACACACACATTTCCTGTGGCAATGGAAAGCAAAGGTATATGAAATTTGCAAGAAAAGTCTGAAAAACTTTTTAACTTTTTTTTAAACAATAAAGGAAAAAGCAGTAAGGAATTCTTCCTTTATTAACACTAATCAGATATGAGTATACACAGTATGGCCAATTCAAGGAATAAAGTTCTCCCAAAGAGACACTCTACTGGAAGAGCATTACTCTTTGCATTCCCTATTTTTTTTAAATTGCATATATATTAGACTAAAACTTTTCACTATAGAGTTTTAATATATTGGGCTTTAAAGTTAGCAATAAATGAGGAATATACGGGTGATGTAGATTCCCTTGAAGACAATTACTTTAGATGTATAGTCTGTCAACAGTGAAAGAGCATGAGGGATTCTTTAAGGTCTTTTGCGTGACTACTTATAGAACACCAACAGTGGAGGAGTAGAAGGCAAAGCTGGAGGAAAAAATAAAATAGTTTTTGACCGCCTTCAGTGACATGCCTTGTGAGGAGACGCTCTTACTATGTATTTTGCACTGTATCTTTCTTACTAATTCCTTTCAGTCATTGCTCATAAAACTGACCAGCATGTGCAATCGTTTTTGGGTTAAAATTACCTTCACACACTTCCTACCATTCTTACCACAACCCTAATTTGTGTAATAGTAAACTCCCTTAGAGAAGTTAAGTTTCTTAGTTTGCCAGTAACACATAGCAGTAGGATTTGAACACAAGTCCTCTTGACACCAAATCCCCACTCCCCTTGTTTTCTCTCATCGTTTGTTTTTAAGAAGTCACCTCTTTGGAGCCAGAAAAAAGAGATATCTCATTATTTCTCAGAGAGAGAGGGAGCGAGTCGGGCATGCATATTTGAGGAACTTTTCTCACAGAGATTTATCATAACCAAATTTAAGCTTTCTCTTAGTAAATAGGACTGATTAATATTGTGCAGCTGAAATTCTAAATTTAATATATTAAAAAAATAAAAGCTATTCAAAAAGAAAAGCAGGGAGTTCCTGTTGTGACTCACTGGGTTATGAACCCAACTAGTATCCATGAGCATGTGGGTTCGATTCCTAAACTCACTCAGTGGGTTAATGATGTGGTATTGCTGTGAACTGTGGTGTAGGCTGCAGATGTGGCTCAGGTCCTGTGTTGCTGCAGGCCAGCAGCTGAAGCTCTGATTTTATCCCTGGTCTGGGAACTTCCATATGCCACAGGTGCAGCCCTAAAAAAAGAAAAGAAAGAAAAGGAAAGGAAGAGAAGAGAAGAGAAAAGGAAAGGAGAGGACTATACATTATATTATAGTTTGATATTTATACTATAAAGTTTATTAATTAATGTATAGTAATTAGTTACACCAATTGTGGATGAACAGATCAATGGAACCAAATAGAAATTCCAGAAGTCATTCTAAAGATATCAAAATTTAGTCTATGTTAAAGGTAATACTTCAAATCAGGTTGAAAAAATTAATAATTTGGAAAAATTAGATATCCATCAAGGAAAAAAGAAAGGAAATGGCAAGATGGGGAAGGGTATTAAGAAGTACAAACTATTAAGTATGAAACAAGATACAAGGATGTATTGTACAGCACAGGAAATAGTCAATATTTTATAAATTCAAATGGAGAATAATCTATAAAAATATTAAATCACTATATTATACAGCTGAAACTAATATAATATTATAAATCAACTATCCTTGACTAAAATTAATAGTAAATGAACCATAAAAGTATTTGAAGAAACCATGAAAGAATTGCTTCATAATTTTGAATGAGAAAAGCCTTTCTAAATATGCATTAACCCAGATGTTCTAAAAAATGTTATGACAAATTCAGCTGTCAAACACATGTACACACTTTCTCTTTCTTTCATGTGCACAAATCTTTATTCATAGAAAAATATACCATGAAGAAAAGAAACACATGGAAAACTGGTAAAAGTATTTACAACTAGTACTAGACAGAGGGATAGTTTCTTGATTAAAAACAAGAGTTCCTTGGAGTTCCTGCTGTGATGCCACAAGATCAATGATGTCTCTGCAGCACCAGGACGCAAGTTTGAGTCCCAGCCTGGCATAGTGGATTAAAGGATCCAGCACAGCACAGCTGTGGCATAGGTTGCAACTGCAGCTTGGATATGATCACTGGCCCAGGAACTCCATATGCTGTAGGGTGGCCAATAAAATAAAATAAAAACAAGAGTTACTGTAATTGATAAGAAAAAGAGTAACACACCCAATGGTTGTGAAAACACATTTTATAGGAAATAAAGTGGGAGTGGTTCGTAAGCATGAAAAATCTTGCCCAACCTCATTCTTAGTAAGAGAATTACACTTTAAAATTTTACTTAAGTACCATTTTACTCTTCGGAAACTATTTTAAAACATGTTTGATCGTGATTTTTTTTTTCCAGGATGTGGGGAAATATGAACTCTCATGGTAATGTAACTTGTTACAACGTCTGTGGAAAACCATTAGGCAATATCTGTGAGAATTACAAACACATGTGTCCTTTGACCTAGAATTGCACTTCTGAAAAATATTAACCATATAAACTTTGTGTACGCAAAGTGACTTGGGTACAAGCTTATTTATTGTAGTTTTATACGTAAGAGCCAAAGATGGGAAAGAATCCAGGATGCATCTGGATGGGGCTGGTTGAAAATACTAGGTTGTATCTGCTTCCATAGGAAAGAATGAGGAAGTTCTTTCTGTGCTAACCTAAGTTAATTTCCATGACATAATGATAAAAGTGTGTGTGTGCAAATACATACACTCTCAGATATATATTTATTCACATATTGTACACACAAAATTACTCCAGAACTATACGTAGACAACTTCAACTGATTAATAGATGTTGCCTTTGGGGTAGAGACTGGGTCCTCAGGGTCTGGTGAAAGAGGGAGGTTTTTTTTTATTTTTTTTTAATTAATTAATTATTTTGCTTTTTTGGGGCCACACCCGTAGCACATGGAAGTTCCTATGCCAGGGTCCAGCCTACACCACAGGCACAGCAACGCAGGATCCGAGCCTTATCTGCAATGTACACCACAGCTCATGGCAACACTGGATCCTTGACCCACTGAGCGATGCCAGGGATCAACCCCACGTTCTCTCAGACACTAGTTGGCTTCTTTTCTACTGAGCCATGATGGGAGCTACCATTTTTTGTTTTGTTTTCTTTTGTTTTTTAATTTAAACCCTCTTGTACCTTTGGAATTTTGTGCCATGTGAATGTATTAACTTTTAAAGGAAAAATTCTGAATTTTTTAAAAAAGAATTTGAAATTGGGCTTCTGAAGATGTGAAAGCCCTTCAGAATCCACCATTGTTGAGGTGACTGCGGTGACTCAGAGTCTTCCTGGCATAAAATTTTGTTGCTCCTCTTCTGTCACTCTGAGCTATTAAAGTCACTAAGTTACGTTATCTGGCTCTGCTTGATTTGGTGTGTTCTGGAATTCTCTTTCCACGAGCATCTCAGTTTCTTCAAGATGTAATATTTCTGACTCAGATCCTCCTAGAAAGACTAATCTTGGCCCAGTTATTTACCGTTATCTTTATAAGTCACAGCTTTTTTGCTAGATCATTATTTTCTATTCAGTCTATTCCAATCAAAATTTAAAATTTTTGTATTTTACATATATTTTCTTAAAAATATTCAAGTAATATAAAGTAGAATCTCTAGAAACATTCCCATCTGTCCCACTTTTCAAATTCTAGCCTGCCAAATAGTCCGAGAAGACAGCTGAGAAGTCTTAGAAAATGGTCATTTTCTTTGAATTTGGCAATTTAACAAAACTCCGTGGTGACCATGAGATAAGCAGTCATAGTAATATCACTAGGGGCCAAAGCTTGATTGGCATAGTCGAAGACTTACTAGTATGCATTGTTTCTGAATGTTTAAATTTCTTCTTAAATCAGTTTTAAAGGCATTTATCTACATTCCCACTGGTTGTAAATACATTTTGTGCTCTAAGACTCTACTCAGCATTTAAGAAACACATATATTTTTTTTTCTCATGTGATTTTCTGGTATCCTTTGCAAATAAATTGACAATGAAATGTCTGATTCCTAGAGCACCACTGGCCAATGGGAAGAAACTGAGCAACCGATTCACTGGCATTGCTTTCTGAACAAAAATGCAAGATACTAATTGGACTGGTCTTAAAAAAAAGCATAATTGTGCTATTATTTTATTTAAAAAATTACTTTCAGGTCAAATATGTAAAGACTTTAATCAATATAGATGAGATAGTTATTTGGGTAATTCCTCTTAATTGGTGCGAGGTATATAAATTCCCAGCCTATTTCATCCCAAAAAACTATATCTGTGTATCTTGACTGAAATTGGAATGAGTGCAAAGGGATGTCTGTGATGAGAAAGATAAACTGCTATAAGCTATTAGCATTTATTATGACTATCCATACACACTGGCCAACAGATATTTTTGGAAAAACATAAATTGATGAATACAGGATCGGGCTGCCATGATTTAATGAAAACATATCATTTCTGTTTCCCTGCTGGTTTTTTGTCAATGTGGAAGGAATTGTCTTTTTATCTCATGGAGCCATCCAAAGTAATCATGTGCAGCTTTTATGCCATTTCTGCAGTAAGTCAGGTGAATAAGAATATTACTGAAAATTATACCAAAACACCAATAGCAATCTCCTGCACTTGCAGTGCTTCCAAGGTATCAGTCTTATGATTAATCCCATTAGTAAAGTTGTTCTAGACACTTAGCAGGATGGAATATCAAAAAGTCATTACTTGTGTCCCAGGCAGCACCACTGTTCTTACACCAAGGTAACAAAGATTCGAGATGCTGAGCCACAGTCTGATTTGTTATGAGGTTATATATTATTGCAGGGAGAGAAACATAAAAAAGAAGTGTCTTCTAGGGTCCCTTCAAACAAATCTAATCTGTCGTTGGTAAAGCATGTCAGTGGTTGTATGGGGCTAGATGTTGGATGGTATGTTTGGGAAAGGGCACAAGTAACCCTTTGCAGTGATGCAAAAGTTATTTCTTCTGATTAGGTTGAGGTTACAGAGATGTATAAACTTGTTAAGAATCAATTGAATGCACACTCAAAGAGCAGTAAGTTTTATTGTCTATGAAGTATGCATTCAAAAAGTTGATTTAAGGAAAGATATCCAGAATTATTACAGGTATTAAAGAGATTAAACTATGCTAAAAAGCAGTTTGAGAATAAACATTAATGACCCAGCTGTGTCCACCCCAGCTCTAGAATGGCACCAATTGACTTCTGGCATAAGGACAGTGGTGTTTCATGGATCAGACTGCAGAGCTAATGAGATCTCTTAGAGTTGCTTGGTTTTTGTCTGTTCCAAGTCTTGTTCTCCAGTCTCTTCGCTCCTGTTGAACCTCCTCATATGCAGCCACGTCTTTCTAATTTTATCTTAATTCCATTTTATCTTAATTCTGCCAGAGTCTGTGTCTGCTGCTCTCAAAGGAAGCACCCTGAATCTCATGACAATTTACCTTAGAGAAAACATTATTTAGAACAGAGGCTTCAATAGTTGAGTTGCCAGATTCCCTCTACTTGCACATTCATAAATACAAGAATTAGTTAATTTTTTTTATTTTAAGAATTGTGTTTGTGGGAGTTCCCTTCATGGTTCAGTGGTTAATGAACCCAACTAGCATCCTTGAGGATGTGGATTCAATCCCTGGTCTCTCTCAGTGAGTTAAAGATCTGGTGTTGCCATGAGCTGTCGTGTAGGTCACAGACACAGCCTGGATTCCACATTGCTATGGTTGTGGCATAGGCTGGCGGCTACAGCTCAGATTCAACCCCTAGCCTGGTAACCTTCATATGCTGCAGGTATAGCTCTTTTATAAAAAAGCCAAAAAAAAAAAAAAAAAAGAATAGTGTTTGTGTTATGTAGGGTGTAAAAATTTTTTTATGTCCCACCTTTTGTTTTTAGTGCTTAGTAAAGTGTCTGGCAAATATAGGTGCTGTTTACTTATGGACTCTAGAAATAAGCCAAAAATGTTCCTGCTACACAGGATATCAATAATCGGTTAACAAGGATCAGGAAATTTAAAACACAGATGAAGAATTCTGGTCAATAATTTTTGAACAAAAAGAAGAATTGTCAAATGAACCAAAGTTACAAAGCATTTGGACGTTGTGTTTATGACTTGATTTCTTTGTTTAACTTGGGGGAAACAATGGTGATAGTCATTGAATTCTTTTTCACCATCCCATTTTCTGCATTTCAGAATCATCAGGCCATTCTCATTGTTGTTTGTATTCTGTAAGAGTAAGCAAAGCAAATGTAGGAAGGAAACCATTCTTCTCCTGAGGGTTTGGTTTTAATAAATATTTTTAATTTAATTTAAATTAAATCATTGTCTCCTGCCCAGACTCGTGGCTCCAAACCTGTGTGGTTATTCACCTTCAAACCTCCATTTCAGCACTGCTGACTCTGCATTCAGCTATGCTGAGAAATAAGTTGCTTTGACATTTTGAGGTCTAAGGCTTCTTTTCTCTTTGCGATAATTATGTAAGTTAGTTACATGAGGTTTTGTCTGCTCATACGGTTTCAAAGCAGATGGGTGAATTCTCAATTCAGCAGGATGGAAGAGCCCTCAAAACATTTAGGAGGATTTACTGGTTGAATTTTAACTACTTGTGCTTGGGGGCTGTGGGAACATATGATTCACAATCACGGATATCCAAATCTAGGTAGTGGACAAGAGCAATTTCAAAACTAAAACAAATCAAGAACTCATGGTTCTGTTCCTGATTTACATCAAAGCGAAACTATTTATGCTCACCAGACGTAAGAAAAACTAATTTCACCAACCAGGAGATCTGCAAAACTCCCTTTCTTTGCCATTGTTTGGCTTCGGACATGTTTGCAAGCTGTGGTAATATGATTTCACTCTGATTGTGTTCACCATGGTTATCTCACCATGGTTACCTCACCTTTGGCTTTTTTTATTGCTTATTTTCTATTGGCAATTTGTTTGGTGTAGGAGTAATAGCTGCTGTAGACTTCATATCCTTTCAGTCACAAGATTGGTATTTTACCCATCTCCTGACAATACTATTTCATAACTCCTAGGAGTTAGGGACAGTTTTCTACGCTGCAGTGCAGTCTACAGGGTGGGAACTTCTCTTCAATAAATGTACACTGGGTTCATCATAGATGTTTGCACAATCACTGTTCTTAGTAAGTGAAGAAAAACTGTGCTGTAACCCCTTTCATCTTTCCTTCAGTCTTAATTATAACAGGCGCTAGTGGGGAGTTCCCATCATGGCTCAGTGGGTTACAAACCTGGCTACTATCCATGAGGATGCGGGTTCAATCCCTACCCTTGCCCAGTGGGTTAAGGATCCATTGCTGCCAAGAGCTCTGGCTTAGGCCAGCAGCTGCATCTCTGATTTTGACCCGAGCCTGGGAACAGGTTATATGTCACAGGTGCAGCCCTAAAAAACAAAGAAACAACAATAACAAACCCAAAACAAAGAAACAGGCACTAATGGGAGCATATTATCAATCCAATCATTCACCGGTAAAGTCAGCATTGAGATTTCTATATAAAGTTTAACTCTGCTTTCTTGATACTTCCTTGAAGTGAATCAGAACTATGTGGTGCCTACATGGTCTGTAGTCACATTTGTGATCTGTGATTTTTTTTTTAACAATTAGGATATAAATTAATCCTAAATGAGAGAATGGTTATGTCTGAAGTTAGCAAGATCCCATAGTTTGTATCTAACAAATTTGTGTAATTAAAGATTGTCTTCCACAGCCAACAGCAGAATGGATATAAAAGGAATATGTTGAGAAGTTTAGGAGGTGCTATTAGAAAGCTACCCTCAAAGAATAATTATCTTAGTATTCTGTAGGTCTTCCATATAAATTTTGTAGATAACCTCTTGTAGATTTATTTTTAAATGATTTAATATTAAAAAATTATCCCTATAAAAAGCAAAGATTAGTGAGGAGTTCCCTGGTGGCTCAGTGGGTTAAGGATCTAACATTGTCACTGCTGTGGTTGGAGTCACTGCTGTGGCATGGGTTTGACCCTTGGCCCAGGAATTTCCTCATGCCACAGCCCAAAAAGAAGGGCAAAGATTAATGAGGAAAATTGTTGGAATTTCACAAATGGAAAATTTTCAGTTCTGAGCTCAATCAGCTTATTATAATTATTTAACACAACTGACCGTTCTCCTTTTTAACATACTCGGCCTCTGAGACACTACTGTGCCAATTTTCTCCTACATTAACAGTTACTTCTTAGTCTTCAGAACTTGCTTCTCCTTCCCTTCCCAACTTCTATAAATTGAAATGTCCCAGGATTCAGTCATTGGGTATCTCTTTCCTGTCTATACTTAACTCCCTTTGTGATCACTAATAACTATTTGGTTTTGAATACCATATGTCTGTTGATAGCATTCACATTTCTTTCATAAGCTCCAACCTCTTTTATGACCTTCAGCATTTTTATATTAAATTACTTACTAAAAATTACTTCTATGATCTTCAACAAGTACCTCATATGAAATCTATCCACAATCACCTCTTGATTACCACACTTACCCCAAATCTCTGATTCCTCAGACTTCCTAATCTGTATAAACAACGCACTGCCCTTTATTTTGTTATTGAAACAAAATCTTGGAATCACTCTTGACCCCTTCTTTTATTTTAGAGCACACATTCAATAATCAGTTAATCTTTGTTATTTTTCGAATTGATTGAATAGCTTATCTCCTCCAGTACTAACACTGGAGTGCTAATCTGAACCACCATCATCTCCTACCCAGTTTACAAAAATGGCTTGTTAAATGGTCACAACGCTTCCATTCTTGCCCTCTGCTTCTCCATAGAGAGCCAGAGATTAGTTTAAATAATGTGAATTGATGTTGTCTCACTGCTCAAACCCCAAAAGGCTTCCAATATTTCTTAGAACAAAATTCAATTTACCATGCTTTTAATATACATACACACTGGACATTATCCATAACCATCTCGGGTTTTTTTTTTTTGGTCTTTTTAGGGCCACACTTGCAGCATATGGAGGGTCCCATGCTAGGGGTCGAATCAGAGCTACGGCTGCTGGCCTACACCACAGCCACAGCAGTGCCAGATCTGAGCCATGTCTGCGACCTACACCACAGCTCACAGCAATGCCAGATCCTTAACCCACTGAGCAAGGCCAGGGATAGAACCTGCGTCCTCATGGCTACTAGTCAGATTCATTTCCGCTGAGCCATGATGGGAACTCCAATAACTACCTCATTTACTACTGTTCTTTTTTATTTTATTCCAGCAGTCCACCTTCTTGAGCTTTTTTGAACCTGTCAAGAAGTTCCCCACTTAAGAAAGCCTTTGCTTTTCTATTTCCTGTAGCCAGAATGCTTTGCCTCAGGTATTATTATGGGTTGTTTGCTCATTGCTTTTAGATTCTATTCAAGTATCACCTACTTGGAAGAGTTTTCTTTGACAACGCGATTTGAAATAACATCTACCACCCCATCACTTTATCTTCTCACATTCATTTTGTATTTCTTCTTAACAATGGTCATTTCCTGGTACTTTATGCATGTTTATATATGTATATATTTAGTTATTTATGAATGTCTTTTTGGACTTCCATACTAGAATTTAACCTCTTTGAAGGCAAGGACATTATCAGTTTTGTTCATTTCTGTCCCCAATGCCAAGTATTGTGCCTGACCTGTAGTAGATATTGAATATGTAATTGTTGAATGAATTAAATGCAAAAAATGCAGTGATACCTCCACAGTTATTGTATGCAATGTAGAGCCTTCAAATGACCCTTCAGAAGTACTTT
The DNA here is from genome assembly GCA_004024745.2 of Catagonus wagneri. NCBI lineage: Eukaryota > Metazoa > Chordata > Mammalia > Artiodactyla > Tayassuidae > Catagonus > Catagonus wagneri. Next base: position 14,496,453 of record PVHT020000173.1, read on the forward strand.
TCATGGTGAGTGAAGTGTCCTCTAGCCTTTAGCAGTGTCCTCACGTTGTGAGCAACTGTTGAATCCACCCACCAGGAAGCGCAGTGTCTAATGAAATGGCCTCTGATAATGGAAATGTTGTATATCTTCTTTATTCATTATTGTAGCCACTAGCCACTAATTTAGCACTTGATATATGGCTAGTGAAACTGAGAAATTGAATTTTTAATTAATTTTAATTTTTAAAATTTAAATCTAAATAACCACATTTGACTATCAAATTGGACAGCACAGGTCTAGATCACAGGAGGCAAGTGACTGCCTGCTTTAAACAACATTTCTTTTCCAGCAAAAAGTAAATGAACCTAAATTCCCTGGTTCCATTGTCTTGTTTTTTTTCCAGCTTGTGTGTGCTTAGCTCATACTAGCAATACAAAAGGAGAAAATAGAAAAATATCTCTTTTTAAATGTGCTCAAAGCAGAAGGCCAGTTCCCCAGCATGAGAAAGATGCTGCTGGCAGAAGGCTCCCTTGCAAATGGGGATTAGGCAAGAAAACACAGGGCACAATTGCTTTCAGTAGAGCCAGTCAGCAAAGCTATGGGATTTTGTAGATTCCCACTTAATTATGTATTGCTTTCTTCCTCTAAAGCCAATGCTGATTTGAATCTCTGGATGTGCATGCATTTACTGAACAACCAAAAAAGATATGCAAAAATGAATATTTTTTAACATCTTCCTTATGGTAGTATATGGTTTCTGAAATTTGACACAATATAATTTAAAATACACTTACAACTAAAGGAGCTAATAATTTCTGAAATTTGACACAATATAATTTAAAATACACTTACAACTAAAGGAGCTAATAATTATTTCATAAATAATCCCAGTCCATCTCCTGATAAGAAATAAATTAAAAAACATATTAAAAACATGTACAATGGGAAAAGAGAAGCCAATATCTATATAACTTATTTTCATGTAGAGTGAACACAGGGTAAAGAATGACACATGCTTTTCTTTAAGTCATCTTCTCTGTCCATCCTCCTACAGCCTGATCTACCTTCTGAGGAAAGAAATGAGAGGCCGTCCCGGACTGGTGGAATAAATGTCAAACATCCTAACTTTCTCCCTTTAAAGCAAGCTAATCTACCATTAACCAGATGACACCGCTAAGTAAAGCAGGGTTTCTCAGCCTTAGCACTATTGACAATTTGGGCTGGGTAATTTTTTGTTGTGGGAATCTGTGCTGTGCATGGTGGGATGTATAGTAGCTACTAGCCTCCAGCTAACAGATGCCAGTAGCAGCCACTCTCTCACAGTGTGATTACCAAAAATGTCTCCAGGTATTGCCAAACATTCCCCAGGGGTCAAAATCACCCCAGGTTAAGAGGAGGACATTTCAGCCAATTCTTTTCCTATATTTATCTGGATCTTGACCTTTTTAACTCATCTGTTCTCAACCCCATGTTATTCTCTTGGATCTGAAATTATCTTTTCCTTTAACTATTTGACCTTGGCATTCTCTTAGACTCAATTTTGAACTTGCCTACTGATGTCCCTGAACCATGTTGAACACCTTTGCATCAATATCTAACCAGTCCTTACACTGCAGGACCTGTACTCAGGATGGGTTTTCCTGATCTGTGTCTCTAACTGATCTGCCTGAGATAGCAAAAGAGAGATTATACTGTCCTCTGGGAGGAAAATTATCCAGTTGCTGGTGACCTCAGTTCTAGTTTCAGCTTGGTTATTACCATGCTGCTTCTAAATCACTTTGTATTAGTTAATAAATTCTAAGGGCTCAATTTACTTATCTTCAAAATGGAAGTATTGATTTCTAGTCTAACCATCTCAAAAGTTTGCTAAGTCTAAATAAGATAACCAATATTAAAGTACTTTGGAAAGATAAAAAACATTTTTCTGCAAATATAACTGAGTGTAATGGTAGCAATGTTCCTTATTCCATGGAGGCTTAAAGCAAGTCAAAGGTAAATGAAAGCTGGTAGCTCTCAAACATACTCCCTAGCAGGTAAAGTGAACCCGAGCTTGCTCCCATCTTTTCTCACAGTGTGACAGTGTGCCAGAATTTTATAGAATGGGAACTGAGGGGCTTTCTTTTACTGCCTTGGCAGCACCAAACTAATCTGGTAACATTTAACTTATCAACCCAAGTATCAAGGTCAAATGAGGTTAGTGGGCTGCCTTAGGATAAAAATATTTTGGTTGTCAACATAGCTATCCCAAAAAAGTATAAGCTTCATATTTGGTGATGGATTTTAAATGACTAAAAACCCTCTCTCCTGACTTCTCCATTCCCTAAGCCCCTAAACGTGGAACAATCCTATTTCTCCTCCTGGTCATAGGGTATAAAATGGGGGATGCTGGTAGAGACACCATGAGGCGTATTCCAAGATGTGGTTCTGTGGTGACTAAACAGACATAATAGATTTGCCTCATGAGGGAGTCGCAACATCCTCACCTTTAAAGCAGCTCCACTAGACCCCTGCACAGGATGTGTGTTCGGTGGTGTGTTTATTTATACATGTGCCCACTCAGAGTCAGGATTCCTTTAGGCATTTGGGTAGTGCAGAACCCAGAATATCAAGTATTCCTAGAATATATTTGTGATTTTATAAAAAAAAAAAAAAAAAAGGAGAAGGCGACTTCTATTTAAAAGTCTCTTTCCCCATGAATGATGTTGAGAAGTGCCTCCTAGAACCACTGCATATGAGAAATAGGACTAGATGTCTCCAATCAAGAGACTGAAGAGACATGACTAGCAAAGCAATAAAAGCCAACTCCTCAAGCCCTGTCTGAGCTTGCCAAGAGGCTAAGCCTTTATTTCAGGGTTCTTACCCCACCTTCTTTTACCCAGCTTGGTAATAAAGAAACTATCTCCGTAGGACTCAGATGAGTCATCCTTAGGAACGTGAACACTGAAGATAGCCAAGCAAGGAGAAATAGGTCAAAAGATATTGCACATAGTTAAAAATAGCCACCACAGAAAAATGCCTTTATATTTGGCATCGTGCCTTCTCACATTCACTTTAATTGGCCATTTGGCTCACTGTGCAAAGCAGGGAGCTTTTCACACCTCTGGGACATGGGTTTTATGGTCCTCTGCTGGCTGCCCTAAACCATGCAAATTGGATATCAAGGCCATTATTTCTACAATTGACACAAAAATTGTTTTTCTTTCATGTCAATAGCCTTTTTCCAGTGTGGAAAAAAAATCACCCCCTCTCTGCTGATCACTGTCTGCGGAAGAGCTATCCTTTGTTGAAGACCCTCCCCCCTCCACCCCTTCTTGCATGGTGTCAGATGATGTCACATGTCTAACCTTCCATTACACTCTCTGGCTGAGCCGACACAGCTGGATTCTCAGTCAACCATGAAGTTTAAAGTGGTAACTCCAAATCTGTTCTACAAATTCCAGCAATAGCTGATTTGGCCAGAATTTCAAAATTATCTTCATGCCTGGGAGTTTTTAAAAGGAAGACAATTAACCAGTCTCAATGGTTTACCTAAGAGAATGTACAAACCATCACATTCAACTCTTTTTTATTCCTAAAGAACGTTCCCATATATTTTTTGTCCATTTGCATATTCCACAATTTATTATAAGTATAGAGCCACAAACTTTGCCAATGGCTTAGGAAACTGTGTAGCTGTATTTATGACTAGACAAGTGCATAATGCGAATATACTGTTTTTTAAAAAATAGTCTTCTATTGGAGTTTTGAATTCAAGAAATAAAGAATTTTATTTTGCTTGTAGCAGAGCCATAAATCAGCATATGCTTAACTAATCTGCAGGAAACTGCACTGTTTGGGGAAAATGATCTATCTATGGTAACTAGTGAACAGACCTTATTAAGAATGAGGAGTTTGGGGGCTTTATAAAAAGCGCTTCAGAGAACATTCTGGCATTTGTCCAAAAGGATATAACTGTTCTAAGGATAGCTATGGGGTGTCAGTTGCTTTAAAATACTAGGCTCTCCCTCCGGACTCCTTCTCTGGAGATAACATTAGGCTGTGGCCCCCCCATCTTTGAAAACACATTTCATAGTATCTCCATTCCTGGGTTGCTTTAGACCCCTGCCTGTGATGTGAGTATTACCGAATCCCATGGAATTAGATGGTGTTACCAAGTCATAAGCAATTACTTAAATGTTTTCAAGCAATAACTACAGCTGATGGAGATTCGAAGATTATCTGAGGAGAACTATTGTAAAACTGGTAATGGAATAACAAAAAAGAAACAAGCCATCTGGCCTGTTAAATTTCTTGTTTGGAAAAGGGAATACCTCGAGGGTTTCAGTAAAAATAGAACTTGTATTTTTAAGTGATGAAGATAGTGTATAAGTATAAATAATATTCTATTCCTCATGGTCAAAACAGATACATGTTTACAAAGTATTTCAGGATATATACGCCACTAGGGATCCTAGAAACGGTTGACTTGTCTTGTTATGTCCTCTTTCTTAGTCATTTCACACATTTACTGGTAATATATGCTTAAATTTACCTGCTTATTCATGAGTACCCTAAAAATAATTTTAACCTATTTTCCATCATAGTGATGTATTTTTCCAGCATTTAATAAAATTACATTTTATTTATACAGTAAGAAAAATAAAAGGAAATAAATGAGAAGAAATTAAGGAAATACAAAACATAAGGCCACCCAGAGAGTTAAAGAATGCTAAACTTTCAAACAGAATGTGATGAGGCTAATTTTTCAAAGAGAAGAGATTGCAAAGTTTTCATAGGTTTTGCATCTTTTTATGACTTTTGAGTCATAAACTAATTGTATGAAAACACTCTTCTTAGGATAATCCATCAGCTATTAGTGGTTTGGGAGGGAATGCTTCATCAGGGATGCTGTATCATATTGTATCATATTTAAGATTGTATCACATTGGCTTAGAATATATAACTAATAAGGCTAAGGATCTGACTTGATTGAACACTGCTTAGGCTGAAGGATTGAGAGTGAGAAGAGTGAACTGAACTGTATGAGAAAAATGAGATATTTGAAAGATGAAGTATGGTTTAGAATCAAATAAGCAAATAAAAATAATAGTACTGACATCAACAATTATGATAATATTAATAGCTAATGGTAGTGACTGCTTTATCTGTGCCAGGCACTATGCTAAGTTATTTAAGTCTCATAATACTTTGTATGAATTAAGACCTTTTAGTATCCAATTTTTACACATATATGAGCTAAACTGTAGAGTGTACTTAGTTTTAGACTTCGGGGATTTAAATTTCTATAAGACATCTAAATGGAGACATCCAGTAAGCATTTGGAATATGAGGTAGAAACTCAGGGGGAAAAAATCTGGCCTGGAGAAGGAGTAATGGGAGCTACTGAATTAGAAATTATAATTCAGGTCACAGAAGTAAATGAGATAATTTCATGCCACCAGATGATAAAAGAAAATAGGATGGTAAATTGTCTTTAGATTTAATGACTATAATAAAATCTATTTAGAAGAGAGGAAGAGATAAAAGCCATATTGTACCGGACTAAAAATTGAAGTATAGTCTTCTGAGATGTTTACCAACTACTAAAAGGAGATAAATAAGTTAATGACTCTTTGGTTTTAATAAAATATCTAACTGTGGAAAGAGAGATGTCAAATAGACATTTTAACTGATAGTACGTTTCAAGTGCCATCATCTCAATTTTTGTTAACCAAAGACCTTCATTAACTTTTGAAAGTGATAGAACTGCAGAATTGAAGAGCTGCTATTTAAAATTGTAGCTGATGTTTTCATCTGTCTCATGTTGGCTTAGGAAATATATCACTGAATAACCCCATGACGAAGTGAATTATTAGCAGAGCTTGGATTCTTTTTACACATTCCCTAGCCAAAACAGTTATGGAATTCCCCAAACCAAATATTAACAACGAATAGTGACAGATGGAAATTTGAAGAGCTATGCTCATTAGATGGAGATCATCACCCAAAAATCTCATTAGTTATGAGAAATTATCTCTTTGTTTGCTTTTGCTGAGTTTTATGACAGCTTCAATTTCAGTCATGTTGAGATTCAAGTGCTAAGCAATACTATAATCATATTAGAAAATGACAATTCTTTCTCTGATATATATTAGACACTAGCAGAGCAAAAAATAAACAGTAATTCAAAAAAATCAGTAAGAAATTTTGGAAGAGAAACCAGCAAGAATTTTAAGGAGAGACTTCTAAAATTATATTTCAGTCAACACTGGTAATATAACTCTAAAGATATAAAATTTTGTGAAAATGTTCTGTTTCTAGCTTATTTTGTAATGGGCATTGCCATCTGTTTTGCACAATCAGTTCTTTCATGGTTCTCTTGTAAATGAAAGTAATACAAACTGCCATTGAAAGTATGTAACAAGGAAGAATATGGTCTACTGAATGGAGAAGCAAAAAAATAATGAAGTAATATTAGATTTAGGACCCCAAGATTGTTTTGAATATTAACTATTCTTGGTCTTATAACTTTTCTTAAAAAGAAAACTTTACAAAATTTATCAAAAATCTCATAAAAAGTAGTTCCCATAATGCAATCCATAAGCATCGTTTGCCCATCTAAAAACTACAAGAATATATTTTTTTCAAAATCCTACAATTTTTTTATACCCACTGCTTCCATAATCAAGCCACATGAAAGTAATAAAATTGAAAGTTGTTTCTACAGTTAGGCTTTTAAAAAGCTTTTCCATTCTTATCTATCAATGCCAAATCATTTGATGCTCTACTCACAGAGCCCATCAATTAGAGCTGTTAGCTGTGTGCAGAATGTAATATGTCAGCCAGGTTGAGTTTGATTCTACAAATGATCTACAGACCAGAGGTGAATGGCAATTTTTAGTTTCCCTTAAGTGTCAATCCACACTTTAAATTATAGTGGTTTTTGTTTGCTTGTTTGTTTTTACACCATTGACAGATTCCACTTTCCACCTCAGTTTTTAGTACTAATGAAATCCTAGACCCAACCCTCTTGGATGAATTTTTCTTTCCTGACCACCTAAATTTCATCTCTTTCCTTCTAGAAATGCCAATGACACTTTTAAAAATTGTGTACCCTTCTTCAAAAGTTTTTGGTATATCATTCCCACTCACTTAGTCAACACATATTTATAAGGTTTATTCCAAATTTGGAAACTATAATAGTGTATCAAACAACCAAGGCCCTTGCCCCCACACTGCTTATAGTCTAATGGAGAAGACAGACAAAAACCAGCTTATTGCAGTAAAGGGTGATGATAAAAGGGAAACTGCAGAATATTGTTGACTGGCTGATTAGGATATTCCAAAATAAACCTCCTGGAAGAAATAAGGTTTAAGGTAGAATCTGAAAGGAAAGGAGTTAGCTAGGAAGAGGCAGATGGAGGGATAAGGAGAACATCTCAGGCAGAAGAAGAAATAGCATGTAAAAATACCCAAGGATGACTTCTCCCTACCTCTAAAGTATATGTGTCTCTCTTCTCAACTAAATTGATGTCTTAAGGGCAGGAGGACAAAAGCCACTTTATGCTTCTTTGTATCTCCCACACATTTTGGAACAATATCTCACAATAAACCTAGCAGTTGTTTACTAACTGTTGTAGAATAAGCGCATTTAGAATTGTAAAGTTGTGACAGTTAAGACTCATTACTTAAAATTATACTACAAAGCTATAGTAATCAAACTAATATGGTACTAGCACAAAGATATACACATAAATCAGTGGAACAGAACAGAGAGCCCAGCAATGAACCCGCACACTTCTGTTCAATTAATCCATGGTAAAGGAGTCAAGAATATATAATGGGGACTAAATAGCTTCTTCAATAAATGGATCTGGGAAACTGGACAGCTATAAGCACAAGAACCAAACCAGACTGATTTCTCACATCATATGCAAAAATAAACTCAAAATGGATTAAAAACTTAAATATAAGACCTGAAACCATAAAACTTCTAGAAGAATACATAAGCATATGCTCTTCGACATTACTATTAACAATATTTTTTTGAATGTGTTTCTTCAGGGAACAGAAACAACTACAAACTTAAATAAATGCAATTACATCAAACTAAAAAGCTTTTTCCACAGCAAAGAAACAATTAACAACTGAAAAGGCCACCTACCAAATGCAAGAAGATTTTTGCAAATAATATACTTGATAAAATGTTAATATCAAAAATATACAAAGAACTCATACAATTGAACATCAAATACAAAGACAACCAAATTAAAAATGAAGAGAAAACATGAATAGATATTTTCAAAAAGAAGATATGCAGATGGCCGACAAACACATGAAAGATGCTCACCATCACTAACCATCAGAGAAACAAATCAAAACCATGACAAAGTATTACCTCTCACTTGTCAGAATGGCTATCATCATACAAAAAACAATAAGTGTTGGTGAGGATGTAGAGAAAAGAGGAAACTTCATAAACTGTTAGTGGAGTGTAAATTAGTACAGCCACTATAGAAAACAGTATGGAAATTCCTTAAAAAATGGATAATAAAGCTACCATATAATCTAGCAATTCCACTCATGGATATTTATCTGAAGAAAATGAAGACACTAATTCAAAAAGATATGCACCTTATGTTTATTGTAGCCTTTCTAACACTAACCAAGATATGTGAGGAACCTAAGTGCCCATCATAGGTGAATGAATAAAGATGTGGTATATATTGCAGTATATACATTGTATATGTATGTATATGTACACACATATATATGTCGTAAAAGATCTTACAATGATACGATGGACTAGAAGATATCATGTTAAGTGAAATAATTCAGAGAAAGATAAATACTCTATAATTTAACCTATATGTGCAATTAAAAAAATCAAAAAGGATAATAATCATAAATATAAAGAATGAGCAGGTAATTGCTAGAGGGGAGGAGGATAAATGGAGAACAGAAATAGGCCTAACCAAACTCTTATCTCTGAAATTATTGATATCTACGCTTATGCTAGTTCAGTCAAAAGAATGGAGAAGAAGTGACAAAAGAGGTCAGTACAAACTGGTAATCAAGTACCCGCTAGTAAAATCTAGAAGAGGCTGTGTGTGCATATTTATGTAAACCTTTAAAATAATATTTTTGCTATTGCTAATAAAACTAACTTCACAAACATAACAATAACAGTCTTTATCTCTTCAGGTTTGTAGTAGGAATGCATCTATATTTCTAAAAGAATCCAGGGAATGCTGAAAAAATAGTACCATAGAGAAAAATATCAATCAAGTTGATAGAAAAATCATTATTTAACAGAGATAGTAGGATATATATGCTCACAAATAGAGATTTATCTTGAGCTATAATATATAAGAGGGTATTTAAGGTGCTAAAAACTTCTTCCACGAATTGTTCTTTGCATCTCAGCACAGGCCCTGTGACAGAAGCCTTTTGTGAATGTAGCTGCTTATAAGGGAACAACTTGTTGTCAATGCTTAGCAACAAGACTCCTCAAATACCTTCTGCTGACAATGCCATCTGGCCCAGGATGCCTTGCCAACAAGACCTGTTAATCAGTGCTCATTAGTTCTCTCTCTCCTGTATATCTGAAGTAGATTTTTGCTGGATTATTTTATTTTTTCAATCCTAAGTAAACCTTGGAGTTCTCCGCATTTGACTGTGTACTTTTTCAATGCCCTATGCCTTTAAAAAAGATATCCCTATGTAAAATATTTCATTTTAGTTTATTAACTTCATGAAAAGCAGAGAACATTGAACTGGCATAGTCATGGACATATTCTTTAAAATCATAGTAAATAGAATGTTGCACTTAGTACTTATAATGGGGTTTGCGTTGTGTCTTAGCAGTAGCAAATCCAAATAGTATCCATGAGGATGTGGGTTTGATCCCTGGCTCTGCTCAGTGGGTTAAGGATCTGGCATTGCCGTGCGCTGTGGTGTAGGTCACAGACATGGCTCAGCTCTAGCATTGCTGTGGCTGTCGCATAGGCCAGCAGCTGTAGCTCCAATCTGTAGCTCCTAGTATCCTAGGAACTTCCATATGCCATGGATGTGGCCCTAAGAAACAAAAGAAAAAAAATTATTAATTAATTTAGTTAATATATCCCCTTCTTATTGAGCACCATCTGTATGGTAAGAGACAAAGGTAATCAATTTAAATCTCTATTATATACTCATTAATACACTATTATACAGATAAGAAACAAGATCTCAGAGAAACTGAGAAACTTACTCAACTTCAGAAGAATAGTAAGACAAAAGATTAGGACACAGTCCCTCACCTTGATTGCTTTTGGCTTATTTAATATTTTTTCTGACATTTTAAGATGAGAATAGAATCCTTTTAAAAATTAAAATGCGTTTGAAGCAATATATATTCCTAAAAAGAAAAATATGGCTGTCTTCCATTGGATTTGGTAGAATGTTGTATTAATAAGGGCAGACTAATTGCTGTAACAAATAACCTGCCCCCAAATTGTAATGATTTAAATATAAAGTTTTATTGCTTGTTTATTTTACAGTCTAATATGGGCTTTGGGTGACAGGTGCTTGGCTTCAAATAGACCTTAAAGTAGCCACTCTTCTTTCATCTGAAACTTCACTTAGATCTTACTGGGGCCTAAAAGATTATTTATATTGAATTGAAGTATAGTTGATTTACAATGTTGTGTTAATTTATGCTGTACAGCAAAGTGATCCAGTTACACATGTATTCTTTTCTTTAAAAATATTCTTTTCCATTATGGTTTATCATAGGATATTGAATATAGTTCCCTGTGTTATACATTAGGACCCTGTGGTTTATCCTTTCTATATATAACAGCTTACATCTGCTAACCCCAGCCTCCCTCCCCCTCCATCCCTCCCTCAACTCCCTCTCCCTTGGCAACCATAAGTCTGTTCTCTATGTCCATGAATCTGTTTCTATTTCCTAGATAGGTCCATTTGTGCCGTATTTTTGGTTCCACATTATAAATGATCTCATGATATTTGTCTTTTTTATTTCTGGCTTCATTAGTATAATAAATTCAGGTTGCATCCATGTTGCTGCAAATGGCATTGTTTCATTCTTTTTTATGGCTATGTGGTATTCCATTGTATATATGTACTGTATCTTCTTTGCCCATTCATCTACATTTAGGATGTTTACGTTGTTTCCATGTCTTGGCTATTGTGAATAGTGCTGCTATGAACATAGGGATGCATATATCTTTTTGAATTATAGTTTTATCCAAATATATGGGACTGCTGGATCACATGGCAACTCTAGTTTTAGTTTTTTTAAGGCCTCTCCATACTGTTTTCCATAGCAGCTGTACCAACTTACACTTTCATGAAGAGTGTAGGAATGTTCATTCTGAAAGACTATTTAGAACACAACAAAAACAATGAACTGAAGAATATATATATATATACCTTTTTTTTTTTTTAGTCTTTTTGTCTTTTTTAGGGCCACACCCTCGGCATATTGAGGTTCCCAAGCTAGGGGTCCAATCAGAGCTGCAGCTGCCTGCCTACACCAGAGCCACAGTAATGCCAGATCCAAGCCGCATTTGTGACCTACACCACAGCTCACCACAAAGCCGGATCCTTAACCCACTGAGTGAGGCCAGGGTTCGAACCTGCATCCTCATGAATGCTAGTCAGGTTTGCTAATCGCTGAGCCATGACGGGAACTCCATGAATATACATACTTTAAAAAAAACTTTTTAAAATTGAAGTATAGTTGATTTACAGTGTTGTGTAATTTATAATGTTTCTGTTGGTTATTATTTGGTTAATACAGGTTAATTAGTTACTACAGGATATTGGATACAGTTACCTGTGATGTACTACAGTCTTTATTGTTGTTATTTATCTTATATATAGTAGCTTATATCTGCTATTCCCAGACTCGTAATTTATCCCATCCCCTCTTCTTTCCACTTTGGTAACCATACTTTTAAAGCACCTACAAAATTTTCACCCAAAAAAACCACATATTTTTAGGCATAGATCAAATTTCAACAGTTTAAAAGGATTGCTATCATAAAAAACATTTTCTCTACTGTAACAAAATTAAGCTAGGAAATCTCAGATTGGTGAGCATCTTACACAGTTAGAAATTGTTATATATTTATTAAGTAATCCATGGTCACAAATGAAATAATATTTGAAACTTTAAAATGTTCTGAATTGAGAGATAATGCAAATAATATGTGCCAAAATTGTAAATACAATAAAACATTTCTTCAGTGAAATATAGAATGTAAATGTTCTTAATGAGAACATTTCATTATTAGTGAGCTCAATAGCTATCTTAAAATTTAAAAAAGCTATGTAAGCCTCAGAAAAATAGAAGAAAATAATAGATCGACTTGAGTTACCACAGAAATTCAAGGTTGTTTTAACACTAAATAAATAAGACAAAACATTAATAAGTCAAATAGAAAAATTATATGATTGTCTTGATAATTCTGAAAAAACGTTTGCTGTAATTCACCATCAGTAAATGCCTTTTAAAAGCTTTATAAAATGTTTTTGCAAAAACTCTACGATAAACATCACAGTAAATGATAAAATTACAAATCATTTTCTTTAAGGAACAATTTAAGATACGATTTATCATTACTTCTATTCAATTCTGGAGGTTGTAGCTAACAAAGTAACATAACAAAAAGACATACAAAGTCTAAACTATGGAATGAAAGAGACAAAACTGTTATTCTTAATATTATAAGATTTATTATAGGGTTATCAACTTTTCTAGATAAAATTCAATATAAAAAATAATTCAATTTCCATAATCAATGTCATAATACAATAATTTAAAATACTGAAATATTTCAAAAACTAAAATATTTACAAAAAATCAAAAATATAAAGTGTAACTTTGTGAGTAGAACCTTAAGGGAGAAAAGTATAGAATGTTATTGAACACATTAAAGAAGAGAAAAATAAATGGACTGCAATACAGTGTTCACGTATTGACAGCTCAGCACTATAAAGTTGCCGATTCTCTTCAGTCATTTGTAGTGTTCATTTGTGTGAGTGTGCAGACAGAAAAGAGATATTATTTTCATCTTCTAAGGCTATTCACTATACAAACATCCTTGAAAAGATAGCATGCATCACCAGCTTTCAGAATATGTGCAGAAACTGATCTATGGAGAACTGTCTACCAACAGAGGGAAATAAATGTTCTTGGACAACTCACTAACAACATCCATAGAAACATGGTTGGACCCTCAGGTCACAAAAATATTCATAGAAATTACTTTAAGGAACTAATTGTGAAGAGTAAAATTATTAAAAATTTAGAGAAAATACAGTATCATTATGAACTCAAATGTAAAGGATAGCTTAACCAGGATGCAAAAATCTGAAAGTTATTATGTTGAACTATATGAAATTTAGATATTCAATAATCTTTGGACAAGAGAAATGGCAATCTGTGGTTATTAAAAACAACAAATATAAATTTGGGTTTAAACTAATATAAATGAAAAATACTGGTAAATTCGACTTCAATAAAATGAATAATTTTTGTTTCTCAACATCCACCATATAGAGAATTAAAAACGAGCTATAAATTGGAAACAAATATTTGTTTTACATATCAAACAAAGTTAAGTATCCAGCATGTATAAAGAATTGCTGCAAATCATTAAAGGGCAAATTTATAATAGAAAATTAAGCAAAGACTTGAATAGGAAAGAGAAACCAGTAGTCAATGTCCATATGAAAAGATGCTCAACCTTATTAATAATCAAGGGACTGGATATCTAAACAACAATGAATTGTTTGCACTCACTAAATTGGTAAAAATTTAAGTCTGTTTATATGGAGTGTTGGCTACCATGTGAAGTAATAAGAGTCCCCAAATACTGGCTAGTAGAAATCTACATCAAAGCATTCACCATAATTATCACTACTAGATATATGATAGTATACTGATACAACAAAATACTATATAGGAGTACAATAAACTTCAATTTCACACCTCGAAATTGATGGAACTAAAAAAACTAATATTATGTGAAAAAAGTCTGAGTGAAATAATAAAATCTGATTGCACTCATATAAAACTAAGTAATCAAAATTAAAAAAATATATTGCCTAAAGAAACATATTTCAGTAGTGAAACTATGCATTTTTTCAAAAAATCAAGGGAATGATTTATAAAACTTCTGGGAGTGTCCCTGTGAAGGAGGCGAGAGAGGAAGAGGTATGATGAAGAACCCAAGGGGACTTCTCAGCTTGAAGGAATGTTCTACTTTTTTATTCAGCTGGTAAATGCACAGATTTACATTTTTATTACTTCAGCATTTTCGTGCCTTATATATTCTTCAGGCCCTATTTTATCGAAAAAAAATTTAAGTCCAAAGGGCCTTGACCTACCAGTTAAATGGTCATCTTCAAGATCCCACAAAGGCCTAAGTAATCCCATCACTGACCTACAAATATTTCAGCAGGAAATGAAGTAGTAAACATTTTTTAAAATCTTAACTATGAACCCCCTTGAAAATAAGAATCAATAATCAATTCTATATCAGAAATTATGAAGTGTCCTAGTCACTATACAAATTAACCAAAGAGAAGATGCGGATACTACATGTAGTGTCTAGCCAGTCAGCTCCTACTTATGTTAGGAGTCCCTCACTCAGGAGAACCTGACTTTCTCCTCTACATGTTTTCTTCTTTAGTTCCAATGTTTGACTCAAATAGTGTCTATGGTTCAGTGAGCTAAGAGGGAGAACTAGTAGCTCAGGCTGTGGTTGCCATGGCAGTGGTGTGTTTTCGACTCCAAGCAAGTGAAAGGTCAGTACTTCAAACTATCCACCTCCTCTTCCATCTGTGAGGCTATTAACATAGACTACTATTTCTCAGGATTCCTAGGCTTAAGATGTCAGTGGGAGCGAAGGAAACAGAGCAGAACTGAAAATCAACAATCTTGGTCTTAGTTCATTGCTCATAGCTTGCTTCGAGACATCATTCATCCTCTCTGGGCTTCATCTTCCTTATCAGTAAAATAATTAATAATAATAATAATAATGCTGTCCATTGGCTTAAGTGATCTCTTTCTAAGCCTCTAGGGTCTTTGAAATAGTTCTCTGAAGTCTTAGCTAATCTCATATGGACTATGGGGGCGTATGGCAGGATTTAAAGCCATTTAAATTTCTTCAAAATTATTCTGATTCAGAAATGTTCGGGCATCTTTCTTAGTATAAAATATTAAAGCCACAACTGGGTTTTGACCAAACCCCTTCTCATGTGTTTTATCTCATTTGAAAATTCAAGACCAGATTGTTTGTTTGTTTGTTTTTAGTTGCTATCCCCTTCTGGGAAAGGACAGACTTTGAGAGAGAATAAGACCAGCTGTTCTACTGCTGTGTGACTAATCCTAACACTATTTGCTGTTTCTGAGTAAATCTTTGCTGTTCCAAAGAAAGGTATCTGAAGAAGGACAGTATAAATTGCTCATTGTAGCCTTACCTTTTATAGTTTACACATGCCCCCAAGGATGTATTCAGACTCGTTTCAGTTTACATCCCTGTGGCGGAAGATGTCGCAAGGTCTGTATGGTTTTTATTCTCTTAAGAGAAAATAAATTTATTGGAACAACATTAGGAGATGCTTATAACAAAAGAGAATTTTTTAAAAGGTAAATGACAGTGCCTCCCCCTAGCTGGAATCAGTTATTTACTTTAAAATGAAGCCAAAAAGATTTGTTAGTAGGTTTGTTCCCTATATAATACCACATCATTGAGTCAGAAACTTGTCAAATTTCCATCAAGCCATTCTTTTCTTCATGGAAACTCAGAAAAATGAGGATTGGGGAAAACCAGCTGACAGTCATTAACCACAAGGCTGCATTTTTTTAAGACTCTGCAATCCTAAATTAGAGAACAAAGTAGAGGTCATTTAATGTGTCAGCACCAATTTCCACTTTGTCCCTGACTTACTTTCCCAAAACGTAGTTTGGCTTAAAAAAGCATTCTGTGAATTGTCATCAGACTCATGTAAGTTTTGAAATAAAGGCCAAGTCTAATTATTGAGAGTCAGAAAATAATCTGATACTCAATTTTTCCTTGTGTCATTACACCAGAGTCTTCATTTCCTAGCCAATGACTAGTGATCTGTACCTCCTGAAACCCCCAATTTCCACTGGGTAATGGCAGTAAGAACCATAGCAAAAGGAGATAGTCTGTGTCTTTAAAATGCTCGGCTACGTAACTTTCAAGAAAGAAAAAGACCAACTTTTCATACACATGCTATGCCATGGATGCCAATATATTCGGATATAATCAGTTAAGTTAGAACAGGTTGTAATTTAAGACTTAGAAGAAAATTCAAAATACGGAAAAATTAATGGTGATAGGATCAGATCTGAAATTCTTACCAGTGAGGTGTCTTAAGACAATAGAAAAGAAGACTTTTTTTCCTCTTTAGAGAGCATTCTTACATAGAATTTATTTTATTTTAATATGCTTAAACCATGAGAAGTCATATATTGTGTATATACCTTATATAAAACATTTTTCTTATATTTTCAAAGATATGCCTCCAGGGTTATATTTACCTGATATTTAAGCCATTTTGAAGTCTTGCACGTTATGCAGGGCCCTTACAGTGAATTTAATTTGAACAGTAGAGTTCCATTTAGACACGATGCTAACTTGAATCCTGGGCCTGATTGGATTCAATGTTAATTTTGTGGTTACAGTGTTCATTCACAAGTCCTGTGGGTTTTTTTAAAGGTTTTAGAAAAAAAAAGTGTAGAGGGATTATAACAAAGATGGAATAATTATTCCTGAAGGATGACCTCGCAATTGCAAGTGTTCAATGTTCCTGTAAACTAGACTCTTAAAGATCATTTTCAAAATCAATAAAAAACATATTTTACATACAGAGAGTGTAGGCATTGTAGCTATAGGCCCAGCTGATGTTTCACTTACATGCACCACTAAAGTTGAAACAGTGGGCAAAATATGGAAATAATTCTATGGCTCATAACTATCTATTGCTGACTCCCAGTCCTGCCCTGGCTCCTCCCCTAGGACCCTTTGAACCACCGTATGACCCAGAAACAAAGGAGAGCATAGTGCTTGGCTCAGAGGGGCCTCTAGAACTCTGTTTCAGCAATGTGGTCATTTATTTCCTTACGGAGCATGAAATAACACTTGACAGATATTTTCTAATACAGCCTTTAGCTATAGAGAGATGAAACAAAGATGATGTGATGATGGTGCTGGTGGTGGTGTATAGTTAGGTACTTGGAATATAAAATATCAAGTACAAACCTGAAAGCTTCTGAATTTCAAACAACTTAGAATGAGCATGAGAAGCACTTTAGAAAGGTGTTAGATGAATTCAGAAATGGCTTCATTCATTTTTCATATTCCACCATTGAAGCTGAATAAGAAAGCTTGAAATAAACTTGATTTATAAATGTAAAGAGTAGACAATTAATATTTTAATTAATTAATTAAAATTAATGTTTCTAATCACTTAGCCCAAATGTTTTGAGATGAGTAATATTTTGGAATTCATACTTAAGAAAGTGCATATACTTTATGTTGTGTCACCTGCATATACTTTATGTTGTGTCTGGGGAAAACTCTGTAGTCCAATAATAACGTTTATGGAAATAAACTTATGAATTATAAAATCTTAGTTCTCATATCCTTATAGAATTTGGATATTGATAAGGAATTGTAGAGCCATGTTTTATTTTATATAATGTGATTTAAAATATGTATATGTAAGTGTATGAACAAATAAACATTTGAGTGTTTCATTTGAATTTCTAATAATTTTTATGTCTATATAGGCCAGTATTGTTTTGGAAGGACTTTTTTCATTAGTAAACTAGAATGGTTGCTTTACATTTTTGTATATATTTCTTACATATATCGTTGAATAAACGTTTATTTTTGCACCTTCTATGTGCGAACAGTATTTGCACATAGAAACTGGGAAACTAGACATGAATACAGCCAGTATAAGACCATGTTATAAGACTTTAAGAACAGACCTCCTGTCTACACTTGTACACGTTATTTCATCCATATAGCATGAAAACAAATGTTTAATGATTTCATTTAAATAAAAGAACTATGAGCAGAGTCCTAGGAGGACTCCAGAAATAATAATTACTCATTCTGCTTAGGAGTAGGTAATACTTGAAACGTGTCTTTAAAAATTGCATGGGAGCCCTCTTCAAAAAAATAATAATAATAATAATAATAGCATTCTAGGAAGGGGAACAGCATGTGCAAAGGCAGGATATTCATAATCAGCTGTACTTCACTGAGACAAAATGAAGCAAATGACAGACTCCCAGTTATTTCTACAGAAGGTAAAAAGATGGTTTATTTGCAATCTGCAAAAAATTGCAATCTGGAGTCTTCAACCACGGGGAGTCACGTGCACGTCCTCACAGCCACAGCGGAGGGAAGACGTGTTTTACAGAGGGGGAAAGGGGGTTGGCTGGGAGTGGGGCATGTAAACAGAGTCCTTGGCTTTTCATTGGCTGAGCTGGTGTCAGAAAAGTAGTCTTTTCTTCCTATTGGACTCTATCATTGCAGAGCATGAGAGCTCCCCCTTCTGGCTTCCCAATTCTGTTTAATTAAGGTTTCTATTTATTAGCTTTTTATCTCTGCTTGGAATAGCTGGGAAATCAGGGCCAGATACCTATGAGTATGAGTACTTGGGAGGACAAAGAACTTTTTTCTAGATTCTCAGACCTTATTCATCTTATAGGTGAAAATATGTACACTTTTACCAATCTCTTACTGTTTCTTCTGCTCTCCAACCCCTGGAAACTACTTTTCTCCTCACTTCTATGAGTTTGACAGTTTTCATTCTTTTAAATTTTTTTTAGATTTCACATATAGGTGATACCATACATTTGTCTTTCTCTGTCTGGTTTATGTCACTTGGCATAATGATCTAAGTTTCATCTAGTTTGTCACAAATGCAGGATTTTCTTCTTTCTCATAGCTGAATAATATTCCATTGTATATATACCCCAAATCTTCTTTATCCCTTTATCTGTTGATAGACACTTATATTGTTGCCATATCTTGGCTATTGTGACTAATGCTGCAATAAACATCGGAGTCAAGATATCTCTTCCATATCCTGTTTTCATTTCTTTGACTATAAATGCCAAAGTGTGATTACTGGACCATATAGTAGTTCTATTTGTAACTTTTTGAGTAACATCCATACTGTCTTCCATGGTGGCTGTATCAATTTACATTCCTACCATCAGTGCACAAGGGTTCCCTTTCGTCCACATCTTTGCCAACATTTGTTATCTCATCTTTCTGATGACAGGCATTCTAACAGGTGTGAGTGGTATCTCATTACGGATTGGATTTCCATTTCTTTGATGACTAAACACCTTTTCATGTATCTGTCAATTATTTTTCTTCTTTGAGAAAATGCTTATTCAGTTCCCCTTTCCATTATTTAATTTGATTGGCTGGTTTTGTTTTTCGCTATTAAGTTGTTTGAGTTCATAATTTGAATATATTTTCAAATATATTCAGATACATAATTTGAATATATTTTCTCATCAGATACATAATTTGAATATATTTTCTCCCATTCCATTGGTTGCCTTCTCTTTTTGTCGTTGGATCCTTTTCTGCACTGAAGCTTTTAGTTTGACTTGCCCTACTTGTTTATTTTTGCTTTTGTTGCCTTTGCTTTTGGTGTCAAATCCAAAAAAAGTCATTGCCAAGACCAGTCGTCAAGAAGCTTTTTTTCTATGTTTTCTTCTAGGAATTTTAATATTTCAGGTCTTACATTCAAGTCTTTAATCCATTTTGAATTGTTTTGTGTGTGTAGTGAAATGTAGAGGTCTAGTTTCCTTCTTTGCCTGTGGCTGTCCTGTTTCCCCAGAACCGTTTATTGAAGAGACTGTCCTTTCCTCATTATATATACTTGGGTCCTTTGTCATAAATTCACTGATTTTTGTCTCCTGGTTTTGAACTTTGCCATTTAGGGTCTCCACAAACCTATGTTGAGAGTAATGACTTAACTTTCAACACACGCTTTTGCCATGATATATATATTTAGAAGAACAAATTAATAGCATAGCAAATAAATCCAGTACAGTTTTATTTTTATCAATTGAAAAATTTCTGGCCTATATAGGAATGATTTCTCCATATAACTCTCCAAGTCATTTTGCACCCTATTTTAGTCTCTGTCATATATATATATTTTTTTTTCAGGTTTGGCAAGCAGTCCCTAATTGCTTTTGTCACATATGTTAACTCAATTCCTAATTGCCTAAAAGGTTTCAGTGATGTAAAAACACATTTTAAGGCAAAACATTATGGATAGGCAGACTGTTTATAGTTCCTAGTTTATGCTTGGCAAAAACAAAAAGAAAAATCCCACACACTCTCAACCCAAACAATTTTGGCAGTGCATTTAAATACTGAAACTGTTTTACAAGCTAAAATAACAAAATTACAATTTGGCTTACTTCTAGAAATTTAACTACATTGTTATTTAAATGCATGTACTTCATAAATTCACCCCAAATAATTTAGAACTACCTTCATAGATTTTTTTTATGGGTTCTATATAATGTGAGAGGTTATTACTAGCAAGCCACATGGACATGAAGCACAACATATGAGCATTGTCAATAGCAGTCATAACTGTCACTGTGTTCTCTAGTGCCGACCTCTGTTACTGGTATTAATTTCATTGTGGGTTTTGAAACCAAAATATCTACTGACACTAAGTTTTAGTAAATCAAAACACCAAAAAGCTAGCAAAATGATCAATGCATTAGCAAAAAGGAAACATGTATCCTGATGTTCTTTGTGTACCCTCAATGGAGAAGTGAATGTGTTATAGGACCTGATAACTAAAAACTCGTTTATATTTGTTTTAAAAATGTGCCTTCATGGTATATATTTTTTCTCTAATTCAAACATAATATAACAGGAAAGAAGTATGAGACTGATTTCTAAACTATTACAAGTCACAAAAGAGTAGTCCTTTACTTTTTTCTTTTAAAAGTATACCTGAAGAAAGCTTATGAGCAATCAGTAGACATATTGATAACTAGAAAGAGAAAAAGAGAATGAGTAGGTTATTAAGATTTTTACATAGCACAAGAGAAAACACAAGTGGTTATAATATCTAGTATTCTTAAAAATAAGTCAGCTTCAGTAGAAACTCTAGGGGAGAATATTATGGGTAGTATAGTATAAAATTATAAATAATTATATTAACTAGATCTTTAAAGAAGATGATCAGAAAGCTCTAAGATATTGGTATCCAAGATTATGTATTCACATAACATATTTTTAGAGTACACTGACCATGAAAAATCTGTTCTTATAACTAATAGAGACCATTCAGTAAAATAGCTATTGGCCAGAAACCAGAAAATTGCTCTGGGCTGTTAGTCTCCAAATTTATATCTACAAAATACATGTGTCTAAGAAAATCCTTTTGCTATTCAGATCTATATAGCAAACTCCTATGTATCCATGTGCTTCTTTTTTTTCTTTCCTTTTTTTTAATATATCTCCTCTTTTGAACTTTAGCTTAATGAGACAAACACTGTTACTTGAGTCCCTGTGTAACTTTTGCCAGATCACTTTCTAGAGCTCAGTCCCCAAGTATTGCCATGCAGAACCACTGAGAGTTCCCATGATAATCTTCGTATGTTTCCATCTGAATATACCAGGGAGTCCCCCTGCTTTAGACCAGAGGTACTTGACAAAGGTACACAAAAAGCAAGTTCAGGGACAACATTTTTAAATAAAGGAATTTTATTTAACTCCTAGGAAAATGACTTTTTATTTGGAGATAACTGTTTATTATGGGCCATGGAGAACCCATGGTCAGAAGCTATATCAATGTCTCATAATGTATAATGTCTTATTACACATTATGAGAAATAATAAATACGTAAAAGCAAACTGACAAATCCAGCTTTAGGTCTACAGAATATACGTACTGTCAAGACTCTGATTGCAACTGACAGAAAATTAACTCAAACTAAATCAGACACATTAATATAGCTTCTGACCATGGGTTCTTCATGGCCCACAATAAACCGTTATCTCCAAATGAGATATGGTCAGAGACATAGTGAAAGATCAAATAATCTGGAACCTATGGTGTCCAAAGCAGACAAATCTCTCTAGCAGCCAGCACAGGGCTGTCATACCAGGTTTCCACGGAAGGGCTTTCTGTCAGCTTTAGAAACATGATGAGTAGAACAAAATGATTCTAAGACACATGGTCTTCAAAATTTGGAATATTATATATTATGAGAAATAATAAACTGGATGTATATCTGTTGAATGAGGGCACTGTTCATTGTGTATTGTTAAGAAATAAAAGCACATTGAGATATACATTTGAACAGTCATGGAGAAAACTGGATGATTGATATAAGGCAATTAATATTCATTTACACAGGAAATGGTTAGAATAGGAAACACATACTGCAGTAGGAGTTAGGGTAATAAAGAAGAGTACATTAGAAAAATATACGTAATATAATATTAAATTCAATAGTGGAAAATATGGCATTTAGCATTACCACTACATATGTTAAAATAAAATATCCATGTAGACAAGAATTAAAATTAACATGGACATAAAAAATTTGATTTGAATTAAAGACGGAATTTTGGACATTTTTAATTTAAATTTCTCTTGATATGTTAACATATTACATCAAGTAAAGAATACTATTACATCAAGTAAAGAATACTATTAGAATCCTTATAGGTAGGAGAACCAGAAGCTTTCAAGACTATTTGAAGACATGGCCTTGCTTAAGGTAAACGCATAGGATCCATATATATACATATAATCAAAATTTCCATCTTTCCTTCTTACAATTATTTTAAACCCAAGACTGTCAGTTTTAGGTTTGTTAGAATGGTCAGCAAACTCTGCATTCAGTTTAGCAGAATTACATGCATTCAACAGAGAGGGAAGAACAGTACAGCCCACTAAACACATTAATTATTTTTCTTAAATTGTATATTAAGAACTATCATAGGAAAACTGTGAATGGAAAATGCTCACTCTCCTCTTCTCACTTGTTAAGATATTTTAGACACCTTAGCCATTGCCATGAACAGCTAATTCTTTTCTCTTTGTAGCCTCTGAAAGAATTTTTTAGCTACTTCTTTTTTTATTGAAGTATAGTTGACTTGCAATGCTGTGCCAATTTCTGCTGTACAGCAAAGTGAATGAAAGGCTGATTCTTAATAGTTGCTTCATTTTCCTTTGCATAAAATCTGTTTTCCCCAAACAATATGAACTTATTATGCCAAGAAGTAAGTGACTCAAAATGTTAGTTCTTCTCCCTAGATTTCAAGAATTTCAGATTCAGTGGTCTTTTGATTACCTAATTTGCCACCCTCCTTTTGGTAATCATGAAATAGTTAAGGGATGCACCCTTAGCTTCTGCACTCAATATCTTACAAAGGAAGTGACTTACACCTTCTTGTGGACAGAGGGTGCTCCTTTTGAGCTCAAACAGGTAGTAGGTAAATTACCTACTACTTTGGTAAGTAGCAGAAAGAAAGAGACAATCAACGATATTAAAAGGGGCACAGGATTGAGTTATAGAACAAGAAATTTTTCCTTAGAAATTCTTCCTTCCCTGTGAATAAAGGAGCAGACTTAGTGGACCATGGCCACCTCAGCCATCATTTAATAATTTCTCTGCATTTGGGGTGAAGCTGTAGGACTAATCAAGAATGATGATACCCTACAGTTTTTAACATGAAAACATTCCACTGAAGACCAGCACAAGTCAGAACCCAAGGGCCACTGAGATAGGAAGCAAAAAAGATGAAAACGTTGAACTGAGCCATTTATGAATATTTCCTTATTCTACTTGGCTAATTTTTTAGAATGGAAAGAATTAAATATTTGCATCAAAGCACTTCTAAATATCCACTTTTATTTTTCTTGTATATGTTATATTTATGATGTGGTAAGCTATGAAATTCTAACTCTACTAGATTTAGAAGGATAAGTAGGACTAAATGAGTCTTTTTGTTGCTTTTACAAAATCCCAAGTTGTGGAAACTGCAGGTACTGATGTTTATAGTCTTGCTCTATTTTGTTTTTTTGCTGTTGTCATTGTTTTTCAGTTGAATATGTTCCCAGTTTAAGAATGCTATGAAAGTTCTGTTATCCAGAATGGGCAGCCAGGCAGGCAACCCCACCTGGAAAAATGCTGCCTTAAACCATTTACTTCTACGCAGTTCCTCATTATAGACACACAAGCTGAAGGAATAGAATTTCATTTTGGTATATTAAGGAGCAGTGAGGAAGCAAGGAGATACACGGGTTTCCTAGGAGAACAATTCCCTCCTCTGAAACAGAATAAAAATAATCAATTTCTATGACTTTAATACTCTTAGCTGATTAAATAGAATACTTATTTCACTTTATGAGAAACATAAAAAGTACATAAAAAAGTGCAGCTTTAGCTCTACGGAATATACTTATAGTCAGGGCTCTTGTTGCAACTGACAGAAAATTAACTCAAACTAAATCAAAGAAATAGGAAAATGTATCACTTCTTGCAACCAAACTGCAAGAATTGCTGCCTAGAGCCAACCTCATGGTCAGTCAGAACCAGGGCCTAGAATCTGGGAGAATTATCTCTGTAAACTTTAATTTCGGCTTCTCTTTGTGGGTTGCTTTTACTTTCTTCAATTTTTCTTGCCTAGCTGGAACAGCCATGAACAACTCCATATTCATATATTCTGAATGGATAAAGACTAAACTCATTTTAGTTGTTCCCAAGTTTAAAACTACCTAGGAAAGGATCTGATTAATCTAACTTCAGACAGGTTTCCATACCTGGATCAACCAACCGTGGCCATAGCTGCAGGGTCTGAAAATGGGACCACACACTCTTGAATCATATCGTTAGCAGGAACATTTCTCAGAAGGAGGGTGGGAAATGATAACATCCACGATAGGTTATTATGTTCCATACATGAGAAATGCCCCATACTTATCCAAAAAGTTTTTTAAGGTAAGTTATAACAAACTAACAAACCAAGAATTGGAAACTTAGGAAATTCTGTCTGTCTGGATGCTAAGTATTTGTTGTTATGTGTATGTGATTCCGTGTCGCGTGTGTGTGTGTGTGTGTGTGTGTGTGTGTGTGTGTGTGTGTGTGTGATGGATGA
The DNA here is from genome assembly GCA_004024745.2 of Catagonus wagneri. Classification (NCBI taxonomy): domain Eukaryota; kingdom Metazoa; phylum Chordata; class Mammalia; order Artiodactyla; family Tayassuidae; genus Catagonus; species Catagonus wagneri. Next base: position 14,521,628 of record PVHT020000173.1, read on the forward strand.
ATGATAAGAACAGGGTGAAAGACAGAAGAAAAGGGGAGAGGGGAGAGGAGAGAGATGGGGAGAGTAGATCAATAATGTCATTAAAGAAAGCCCATATTCAGCATAGTTGAGTACTATGAATGTTGAGGAATCATAGGTGTGTTATACTTAATGAGAAATAGATCATTAAGCCAAATGGAGTTCAAGCTGATTACTCTAGTAAACGGAATAAGTTCCATTATTAAGTGATAAAATATAAGTACAGATTTCAGTAAATATCTTACAGTAATAAGGCACAGTCCAAAACTGAGAATATTTTAAAATGAATTCATTCATTTGTAGTGTTTGCATTGGACTTTTATCCTTAAAATAAAAGTATAAAATACATTGGTTTAGAGGGCACTGTAGACTATACTTTTATAATTATTTTACACTTATAAAAGAGAAATGGATTCTAAATCTTGCTATCTCATTTTTAAAAATAGTACTTTCCTGAACATATTGTTGGTGCTTCTCTACACACCTGCCCAAGCACAAAAGATTTAAAATACAGTTTTCTGCCAGTTTAATTATTATCTAAGTGCCTCAGTATGCAAAACATTGTATCAAGCACTGTGTATAGTTCCTGCACTGGAAGTTTATAAACTACTTGGCTAAAAAGAACCAACATGATATTCTCCTTTATTTCCATTCCTGTTGTCAGGTCTGAAAATGGAAATTTGAGATCTATGAGCATACTGATAACAACTGAAGAGACAGGAGTAATGAGATACCAAGGGAGATTTTGTAGATTGAAAATAAGGGAGTAAAAAAACAAGAAATATGGAAAGTGAACCCACCTAAGGTGCTTTTCAGAGACTAAGAAGGAACTGCCAGAGAATTAGAAAGTAATCCTTAAAACACAGGTGTCAGGAAAATACAGTGAATGAAGTTTCTTAGGGCCAAGTGTGGTCAATTATATACAACACTACAGAGTTAATGGAAAAGAAGGACAATGACCATAGAAAAGTAAAGGGAAGTGGGATTGCAGCTTAGTTCCAGAGGACTGAACAAAGCTGAAGCAGTGAATATAAGCTGTGCTGTATTGAGTATCTTGGTTGTGAATAGAAGGGAACTAAGAGAGCGGACATTGGAAGGGCATGTAAACATGAGGGATGTACATGGAGCTACAGGAGAATAAAGAGACTAATAACAGCGCTAAGGACCTTGAAGAGGTGGGAAGAATGGCATAGAGAAGATGGGGGCGGGGAGAACCTATGCTTGAAACAGAGAAGGGAGACACCTTCCTGAGAGAAGGAAGAAAAGAAAGTAGGAATGAAGGCAGAGACATGCATTTGTGAGTATTTGAAAATAAGTAAATTCAGACATAAGTATTTCAAATTTTAGGGGCGAAAAATAAGATTATCTTATTTTTAAAGTTAAAATAAGACCATCTTAACTATGAGAGAGGAGAAATTTAGTATCACATTGGTGTTACATATGTTTCCTACTCATTGTAGACAATAAGAGATGAATCTACTTATCTGCCTTCCTGTATGTCTATTGACCTAGTAACTGCCCTGAGTGCTCAGCTGACATTGTTTGGGGATGGAAGATTGAAATTGCTGTTTACGATTGAAATGATACCCAAACCCCATAGGTACTAAGTTTGAAATGGAAGTGAATAATAATAACAAATGAAGGAAGAGAGAAGAAATTGAAGGCATTGTTAATGTTGAAAAGCTATAAAACAGGTAGTAAATATTAGGCACTAAAATATAACACATTGGGAGTTCCCATTGTGGCACATCAGAAACAAATCTAACTAGGAACCATAAGGTTGCAGGTTCGATCCCTGCCCATGTTCGATCCCTGGCCTCGCTCAGTGAGTTCAGCATTGCCATGAGCTGTGGTGTAGGTTTGCCGACACGGCTCGGATTCTGTGTTGCTATGGCTGTGGTGTAGACTGGCAGCTGTATCTCTGATTCGCCCCCTAGCCTGGGAATCTCCATATGCCACAGGTACAGCCCTTAAAAAAAAAAAAAAAGATAAGAGAATGGCTAAAATCCAGTAAAGATAAAAATAATTGGAATCTCGGAGATCAAGAATTTTGAGGTTAAAATTTCAGCTGGGTCAAGCGTATGGATGTTGAAGTTACCCAATACAATCTACAGAATAATGGGGAGAAAGAATGTAAGGCAGATATCAAAGTCCTTGGAGATTAGGAAGCATGAGAGATCTATAGATGGCAATAATAAGGAAGAGTAGTGAGTGAGTGAGAGAGAGAGGGAGAGAGGTATTGCTTAGGGGATTAGTCTCTCAAAGAGGAAAGATTTTGCATGAGGGAGAAAGATTATTGAGTTATTGAGCTGGTAGTGTTAACAAAAAGAAGTAGGAGCTGGAAGACTTGCTATGATATCTGGGCTCCTTAGGAAGTGAATGGACTCTGAGAGGGCCCTTGGGTAGAAAATGAGCCAGGATGGAACAAGGCAAAGAGATAGAAAGATTAAGAATGCTGGGAATAGTTTTTATTTTTACTTTAAATTTATTTTTGCCACTTTTTGTAATGGTATGAGGATACCCAAGACATAAAATGTTAGAAGGGAAATCAGCACACACATACATTCTCACTAATTCTTCTTGGTGGGAGTAGAATTTTTCCCACAGGCATTTTGTTTAATCTCTCTACTGGTGTGATCATTCCTCACCTGGTAGTATCTCAACATTTTGTTGGGGCTTCTTTTATTAATCAAACATTGTATTAGAATTCTTCGATTGTGTATAATGTAAAAATCATTATATTTTATAGAATTTTTAAACAGATATATGCTCCTTGATGTCAAAGCTAGCTTATTTATCTTTACATCTCACAGCACGTAAGAGTTCCCTGCATTGTAGTAAGCACTCAGTAATTCCTTACCAATTTAATTTAAAGCATGTTTATGCAAATAATTTTAGAATATATGCAGAGTCAATTATTAACAAATATCGGTCCCTAATAAACTTAAAAACTTTTGCATAGCAAACAAAACCATCGACAAAACAAAAAACAACCTAATGAATGGGAGAAAATATTTGTAAATGATATGACTGAATAAGGGGTAAATATCTAATGTATACAATAACTCGTACAGCTCAATACCAAAAAATAACCCAAGAAAGAAACAAGCAGAACTTAATAGACATTTTTCCAAAGAAGAGAAAATGCAGATGACCAAAAGACACATGTAAAGATGGTCAACAATGATCCATCACATAAATGCAAATCAAAACCTCAGTGAGATATCATCTCACATCTGTCAGAATGGCTATCATTGAAAAGAACACAAATAACAAATGTTGGCAAGGATATGGAGAAAGAGGAACCTGGTACACTGTCAGTGGGATTGTAAATTGGTGCAGGTACTGTAGAAAACAGTATGGAGGTTTCTCCAAAAACTAAAAATAGAACCACCATATGATTTAGCAGTTCTACTCCTGGACATGTTTCCAAAACAAAAACAAAAACACTGATTCAAAAAGATACATGTACCCTATTGTTCATAACAGCATTATTTACAATGGCCAAGATATGGAAGCAACCTAAGTGTCCATCAATATATGAATGGATAAGGAAGATGTTATAAATATAGATATATAGATATGTAGATTTATAAAGGAATACTACTCAGTCATAAAAAAGAATGAAAATTTGCCATTTGCAGCAATATGGAAGGACTCGGAGAGTATTACCCTAAGTGAAATTAGTCAGACAGAAAAAGACAAATAGTGAGTGATACTATTTATATGTGGAATCTGAAAAATACAACAAACTAGTGAATATAACAAAGAAGAAAGAACAAACTAGTGGTTACCAGTGGGGAGAGGGAAGGGGAGGGCATTGTAGGGGTAGGAGATTAAGAGGTAAAAACTATACTGTATGAAATAAGCTACAAGGATATATTATACAACACAGGGATATAGGCAATATTTCATAACTATAAATGAGCGTAACCTTTAAAAATTATGAATCACTATATTGTACATCGACTATTCATCAATTAAAAATAATAACATTAAAAAAACAAAGAATAGAAATAGTCATCCTTAGTCTTCCTTAGAAATAGTCACCTCCACTTAAAAGAGGAATCTGGCCATTCAGAACAGAGACTATTTTTCTCAACCATATGACCATGTGATTAAGTTCTGGCTAAAAGAGGAGTTCCTGTCGTGGTACAGTGGAAACTAATCTGACTAGGAATTATGAGGTTGTGGGTTTGATTCCTGGCCTCACTCAGTGGGTTACAGATGCAGTATTGCTATGAGCTGTGGTATAAGTTGCAGATGAGGCTTGGATCTGGTGTGGCTGTGGCTGTGGTTAGGCCGGTGACTGTAGCTCTGATTAGACTCCTAGCCTGGGAACCTTCATATTCTGAGGGTGCAGCCCTAAAAAGCGCGCGCACACACACACACACACACACACACACACAAATCTAAGTTCCGGCCAAAAGAAATCAAGCAAAAGTTTCTCATGAAAATTCTAGGAAGTTTCCTTAAAAGGGGAAGGCATGCCCTTCTCTGTTTCTTCCCTTTTCCTTCTGGCTCGAATGTGGATGTGATGACTTGAGCTCAAGCAGGTTTTATCATAGGGCAACACGTGTGAACTTTGTGAGAAGCCAGCTAGAAAGAGTAACCATTTGTAGAACTGCCACACTACTCCCTCTGTGCATTTCAGAAATTTTTTTTACAGTAGTTGCAGCCAAATACCATCCTAATTGATATCATGGATAACTTTGGGTTTATCTAGCTTAACTGTAGTTTTAACTTAAAAAAATCAATTATCAGGCTAACCTGTACAGCTTTTCATCAAGATTGCAATATACAACTTTGTTTCTTTTTAACATCTATGGAGAATTATTTCCCTCTTTCTGTTGTGAAAAAGTGCCCTGTGACTTGTGCTTCAATAGTTTTCACTCTTGTGTTTGAGACAAAAACTCTTCTCTTACAATTTTTTGGTAGCAAAATTGAAATTATAAAATCAGCTATGGAATCCCATTCAAATTTAAGTTCTAGGAAGCTAGTCAAAAATAAGAAAGCAATGGAGAGGAATAAGCTTAAAACAAAAAATGAAAAGAAAAAAAAAGAAAATCCTCTTGAGTATTCTCCCTCTGATGATCATACTTACTGCTTTAACACTGAATTTGCTGCTTTTAAATATTTACCTTTAGAGTTCCAGCTATGGTGCAATAGGTTAAGAATCTGACTGCAGCCACGCAAGTGACTGAGGAGGAAGTTCTCCCCAGCCCAGTGCAGTGGGCTAAAGGATCCAATGTCGCTGCAACTGTGGCTCAGGTGGTGGCTGTGGCTTGGATTCAGTCACTGGCCTGGGAATTTCCATATGCCTTGGCTACAGCCATAAAAAGAAAAAAAAATTTTACCTTGGATTTACAAAACCTTCTCATATACTTCTTTACCACTCGCACAGCTTTTTATATTCTCAAACACATTAGACAAGGAAATTTGTTAACACTCTTGATATGCCTATAAAGGCAATTATTAACTTTCCTGATTTGCCTATGAAGTAGGCAAATATTCTACTATTTCAAAAAGTCTAGAGAGGTCGGACACCTTCCTTAGTGGAATTGGAGTGGCTGCTAGCAGGATCAGGGCTGGGGCTTGCCTGTCTTGGTCATCTATTATTATGTAACTACTAATCCAAAGCTTAGCACTTAAAACAGCAATGTTTTTATTATTTCTCATGACTGTGGGTCAGGAATCAGACAGGGCACTGCAGGCATGGTAAGTCTCTGCTCCACATGACGTCTGCTGGGGCCCTAAACACCCTAAATGGCTTCTTAGCTCACATATCTGGTGTCTCCCCTAGGATGGCTCAAATACTTTTATGGCTGACTGGGGTATTTCAACTGGAGTATTATGTCTAGGGCCTCAGTTCTTGGTGTCAGCTGGACCAACTTCCATGTAGTCTCATCACAGTAGGTGGAATTCATATATGATGGCTTAGCACCCAAAAACCACAAAAGCAGAAGCTGCCAGGTCTCTTCAAGGCTTAAGCCTGAAACTGGCAATAATCATTTCTACCATATTCTAGTTTTAGCAAACCACAGCCCCAACCAGATGCAAGGCATGGAGGCTATACAAGTGCATGGATTTAAGATGTGTTTCATTAGGGACCACTGCTAGGGTTGCCAGATAAATAGAAATAGAATTTAGTTAACTTTGAATTTCAGACAAATAACAGGAATTGTTTTAGTATAAATATGTTCCATGCAGTGTATAAAACACACCTATTCTGAAACATTATTCCTTGTTAATCTGAAATTCAAATATAACTGAATATCCAGAATTTTTATTGTCTAAATCTCCCAATCCTGAAATCTACTAATGTAACAGACTCTCAGTGAATATAAACAGATATCTCTCTAGGTGCACATTCGTAATGTATAGCTTAATGAGACCTCTTGCCAGCCCCACCGGTATCTCCCATTTCATTCAGTGTGTATATAGGTACTTAACTCTAGGAGTTCAGTAAAAGTGATCATAATAGAGGAATTACTCAATGAAATGGGGTTGACCTACTGTGAAGAAAGTTGTCACTCTCAAAAAAAAGTAAAGAAACTGGAAAGATAATTTAATATAGGTCTATACCTGGATTCGTCTGAAAATTTTCCTTATGTCTGATAATTATTTTTCTGGCAACTTTTGTATAAGTACGAGGTAGTATCACAAGACAAAGATATATTTTGTTGTTGCTTTTCCACTGGAAGTGAATGAGGGGAGTTCCCATTGTGGCTCAGCTGGTTAAGAACCCAACTAGGATCCATGAAGATTCATGTTTGATGCCTAGCCTTGCTCACTGGGTTAAGGATTCAGCATTGCCACAAGCTGTGGTGTAGGTCGCAGATAAGGCTCAGGTCTGGCATTTCGGTGGCTGTGGCATAGGCTAACAGCTTCAGCTGTGATTTAACTCCTAGCTGGGAATTTCCATATGTCACAGGTGTGGCCCTAAAAAAAAAAAAAAAAACTTGAATGAGATTACATAGGAAAAATAGTAACATTATAATTGCATGAGACTTATAATTCTTATTAAATTTAAAACATTTATGTAAAGAATTTAGTGCCTTTGTTGCTCTTACTCAAGAAAAGCTCCTAATCCTGAAGGTTTTTTTAAATTATACTTGTAATAAACTGAGTTAGAAATCCTGCTTTCAAAGGTTTACAGAAGCGAATAATTACTCTGTCAGTAATTTGATCTATCCAACACTGTTTAAATCACCAGTGATCATTAGAAATCTACCCACCTCTGCCAAGAGCCTCTTCACCATGTGATGTCACAAGGTCAGATGCCTTAAAAATTATGTGGGATATTATGTATAGTTTTTTGGCACTTAGGTAAATTTGACCAGTTACTTGGCATTTTTAATTTAAAATATAAAATACATCTATTAAAATACATTTACCACCCATTAACATACATATTTATTCTAATATTTATCAATCATCCCCCATTCTTGACTCAAATTTATTGGTAACCACATTTTTAGAAGACACGGTGTTATATAAAAAGAACAAAGAAGAAGCTTGAGCTAGCCTAAAGCCTTTTCTAGGCCAAAATTATCCTTTCTATATCTTCTAGTCTTACTATATTTCCTATGCTTCCTGTTATGAGTTGGTAAGTCTGGGCTCAATATTTAAAAATATTTAACTAGCTATTGCAAAGGAAGGAGGGATAAATCGGGAGTTTGGGATTAATATACACACACTTCTATATATAAAATAGATAAACAACAAGGACCTACAGTATAGCACAAGGAACTATATTCAGTATCTTGTAATAACTTAAAATAGAAAACAATATAAAAAAATAATATATATGTATAACTGAATTACTTTTCTCTATACATGAAATTAATGCAACATTGTAAATAAACTATGTTTCAATAACAATTTCTTAAAAAGAAAATGGGAAATCTTTTTTTTTTAAAACATTGGCTATTGGGGAGTTCCCGTCATGGCTCAGCTGGTTAAGAAACCAAATAGTATCCGTGAGGATGCAGGTTTGATCCCTGGCCTTGCTCACCGGATTAAGGATCCGGCGTTGCTGTGAACTGTGGTGTAGGTCTCAGACGCGGCTTGGATCCTGCACTGCTTGCTGTGGCTGTGGCGTAGGCCGGCAGTTACAGCTCAGATTCAACCCCTAGCTGGGTAACCTCCATATGCTGCAGGTGTGGCCCTAAAAAGAAAAAAAAAAAAGTGGCCATTGGGCCTATGCACAGGAATGACCCACCTTGAGCAGTACAATCTCCCTTTTAAACATGGAGCCTCCCCATCACTCAGAGGATTTGGGAGTAGGAACATACTGCTGTATTATATTTGATTCTAAAGGGATTCTTTGTGAATCTTTCTCAGTTTGTTAAAGACACAATCTCCCAAATATAATAGCGAAACAATTCAAGTGCAATGATACAAGAAGTTATAGAATTTTTGATAGCAGTAGGTTCTGAAAGATTATCTGACCCAGATGTGTGATTTTGCTAAAGAGGAAAATGTCACTCAAGGATATTCAGGGACTCATCCAAAATCATACCAACAGTAAGCCCAGAAGTCGAGTCATCTTCAACCAAGTGCTCCACTCTCTCACTCTCACAGTACCTACTTACTGAAATCGATACTTCTATAAGGTCTTTTGTTTTAATGGCTACATGTTTCGTGCCTTCATAGAAAATATCTGAGAAACACTCATGAAACTCTTGTGTCCATAATTTTCCATTCCTTTAAGGTTGAATTTAACACTACAAGCATATAGCAATCTGTTTCCACGGTGGTATTTCATTGTAAATATGTGCTAATTTTTACTTAACCAAGCTCCTCTTGATGATCATTTAGGTTTTCCCAATCTTATTCTATTAAATATATTGTTTTACATATATATTGTTTTACTTATATGGAAATACATTAACAGTTAAATTCTGAGAAAGAGAGTGTACACTAATAATTAATTTAACCTGCTCTACTTGATTTTTGGAATATTTGAATACTTAATTAATAACTGTAATTTTTGATGATGATATTTTCTTTTGGCTTTATTTAGGGCCACACCCATGACATATGGAAGTTCCATAGCCATAGCAATGCCAGATCCAAGGCATGTCAGCAATTTACACCACAGTTCACGGCAATGCCGGATCCTTAACCCACTGAGTAGGTCCAGGGATCAAACCCTCATCCTCATGGATACTAGTTGGGTTCATTACCACTGAGCCACAGCAAGAATTCCTGATGATGACGATTTCTACTTGAAATGAAAAATGGTCAATTTTTTTCTCCTTGGAAATATGAAGCATTTAAACACATTTCCTGTTTGAATTACTGTCTCCATTTGGTTCTAATTATTCAACAGGTAAACCAGCTTACATGGAAGTAGCACTGTGAATTTTCATAGCTCATGAAATATGGAAAAATGGTCATCAGTGATGGTACAAATGGCCATTCATTTCAGAACTGACTTTGGATAGAAACTCATTCAGTTCTCAACTCAAATTAAGTGACTTTTATATGACATAGCAGTTAAAATCAATTTAAGAGCTTCCTGGAATACCATTTAGAGCAAGTATGCAGACATCTTCTTATTTAAAACCTGGAACACTGACAAACTCCATCAGATTGGGTCTCATAGGCATTGAAACTGTGGAAACATGCACAATTAACAGTAGATCTGCTTTTCATTTTTTAGGTTCTCAACCATGGTTTAACCATGAATATGATGCATCTCTATGCTTAGTTGAATCTATTTATTAAAATAAAGCTTTGGGTTAATTGGGGATTTCAGTTAAGTATTCTTTCCTTCTTTAATTAAAAATCTAATTTATCTTTATTATAGCCATATTTGCCAAGTATTTTACAAAATGAGAAAAATAATAAAAGAGGACAGGTTGGCATATGTTATTACAATTTAGAAATTTAAAAGTATTTAACCACAAGATAAAAGTTTTTGAAAAACTAGATTTCAGCATTATTTACTTCAGATAATTAACTCATCCATTTAATATAAATGTATTTATTTTTAAAAGAAATGGTCTAGTTTCTTCCTGTGCTTTTCAATTTTATGCCCTTTTTTTACCAAAGGAAAGGAAATATTATTTGCCATAATTTTAAACTGTATCCCAGTTCAGACAGCATTCTACAAAGCTCTGTTTTATTGAGTTATCTCATAGAACATCAGCATGAAGAGATGCTTATGTAAAAAAGAGAAGTTTCTGGGATTAAATGTGTTTGAGGAACTGCACATCATAATAAAATCATGGAAAGTCTCAGTATACATTAGATTTGAACTTCTAACAATTTCTCAGCTGATGCTTTTACAGCTGATGAAAGGTCTATACTCTGAGGGCCATTATCTGCAGACTTCCTTCTCAGAAATGTACTGGATTCCTAGATATTCCATGGAAACAAGTACTGTTTAACTAGCTAAGAAGAGCAATCTTGCTACAGTGTGGAAGTGATGGATCGGAAACAGAGGTGCTAGTCCCCTGTGCCAGACAGTTACTATCTATAGAATCTGAGCTCATTATTTCTGTCATGCTCCAGGAAGGTCTGTTCTTCATTCATAAATCCTGAATGGCAAAATAGGACTGGAAGCAAGGTTTCCACTACGTCATAGCCACAGCTTCAGGGCTTGAGTCTCAGTCTCTCATAAACCATAGGAGGGGTAAGCTGTTTGCCAGTAATAAATTAAGATGGAAAAATTGGGGTACAGGCCAGGTTTTTTCTTTGTGCTTTTACCTGTTGGCTTTCAGCTCCTGATTATGCCTCAGAGCCATAGGCTAAAGTCTCTTGCTTAGTCTAATATCCACTTCTCCTAAGTGATGTATCTCATGCCAATCCTGTTTTATGCAATACTTGGATATGGGGTGTGCACCCCACAAATATCAGAGGGATAAATATAATCCACCTGTGCATAAAATAAGAAGAAAATTAAGGAACATAGCAAAAGTAGAGGGCAAGTTCAAACCCACCATGTTTCCAATTCACTATGAAGTTAGAGTAGCAAAGAAGTTATCTAGATGGAGTTGTTCCCAGAGCAATCAGCAACCAACTGATCTGATAATCTGAGAGCCACTTGATAATTCAGATCATAAATTAAAGATTTTATTTTTCTAAAAGCAAGTGTCTCCTACATAAATTCAGCATTAAAGATATGATTGCGTTTACCAGTAACATATATGATATTACCCGAATAGAATATAGAAGTTTCTATGCAGTTGTGTTGATTATTCAAACACGTATGTTTCACATAACCAATAATCCTGTAAAATATGAATTAACCAAAAAGGTTGAACTGTTGTCTCCTACGTGGAGGATAGGTAAGATATTTTTCCAAGGTTTTGGTGTCACTCTTGCTTTCCCTTGCCTAATTTCTGTAGTAAACATTCTTCAGTGTTTCTGACAGTTCTGTTAGCAGCTATAATCTCAGATCCTATGTGTTAATATGGTTTAAGTTGATCAAAAAGTAGAGTGTAGTGTCCAACCCTTTGATTAGGAAGCTGATTTGATTGATTCACTGCAAGTAGGACTCTCAGAGAATTGACTTTTGTGTTAATATTTATAGAACTATACATAAATGAATGTTAATTTTACTGAATAGTAATTTAATAATATATAGAGCATCGCTTTTTTCTTCCTGCCTTTTATATGCTTTATTATCTTTTATTGACTTACTGTAATGGATAAAACCTCCAAAACAATATTGAATAGAAGTTGTCAAAACAGACATTATTGTCTTTTTCTTGATCCGAGGAGGGTGGTAGTGAATAATTCAATCTTTCATGAGTAAGTTTAATATTAGCTTTAGGGTTTTTGTTAGAAGCAATTTCTCCAGTTCAGAATATTCTCTACTGGAGTTCCCATTATGACTCAGTGGGTTATGAACCTGACTAGTATCCATGAAGATGCAGGTTCCATCCATGGCCTTACTCAGTAGGCTAAGGTTCTGGCATAGCTGTGGTATATGTCGCAGACCCGCTCGGATCTGGTGTTGCTGTGGCTGTGCTATAGGCTGGTAGGTACAGATCCATCGGACCTCTAGCCTAGGAACTTCCATATGGCATAGGTGTGGTCTTAAAAAAAAATTCTCTACTCTTCGTAGTTTATCATGTATTGCTAAATATTTTTATGCATACATTAGAATTATCATATGGGATTTCTCCTTTTTCTTGTTAATTCTGAGGATTAAATTTTTGATTTTCAAATGATAAGCCAACCTTGTGTTCCTGTAATAAATACCACTTGGGTTTATAATCCCTTTCATGTATTGTTGAATTTGATATGCTTCTTTGTTGCACACAAGGTTTTTGTTGTTGTTCTTCTTTTTACTTCTGCACCTGTGGCATATGGAAGTTCCCAGGCTAGGGGCTGAATCAGAGCTGCAGCTGAGGCCTATGCCACAGGCACAGAAATGCCAGATCTGAGCTGTATCTGTGACCTATACCACAATTTGTAGCAATGCTGGGTCCTTAATCCACTGAGTGAGGCCAGGGATCAAACCTGCATGCTCATGGACACTATATCAGTTTATTAACCTGCTGAGCCACAATGAGAACTCTGATTTTTTAGATTCATCCATGTTCTTGCATACACTAATAGTTCACTCACTTTTAATGCTGAGTGTTATTTTACTGAGTGAGTATATTGCAATGCTTTTAAGATATTTTATCCAGATGGATATTTGTGTTACTTATAGTTTGGCACTAGTACAGATAAATGTGACAAACATTTTTGTGTAAGTCTACCATGGATAAATTTCCTCCTTTATTTGAGCAAATGCCTAGGAAAGAATTTCCGAGTCATACAGTAGGTACATGTTAAACTTCATAAGGATATATCGAGTGGGACTAATGGAGGTGAAACCCACAGAAATTGAAAGATTCTAATGAAAGTCAACCCATAACCTGATAGAGGTATGCTAAAGAGGAGGGGTTGGAAAATATAGCCCTTGGACAATCTAATATTCTGCCTATTTTGTATGGCCTGTAAATGAATAATTTTTACCTATTAAAATGTTAAATAACTCGCAGCCCTTAGGCAATAACAGTTGCTTGATTTTGCTTCTTGGGCCCCAAATACATAACTGTTTACCACTTAACTCTTAGAGAAAATTTTTCTGAACACGGGGCACAGCTGCAGAAGTAATACAAATGACTATTTTTTTTAATTTTTTCCTTTTTTTAAAGCTTTATTGAAGTATACTTCATTTACAGTATTGTTATAATTTCTGCTGTACAACAGAGTGATTCAGTTATACAGTTATACATGTACACACATCCATTCACTTTCATATTATTTTCCCACATAGATTATCACAGAATATTGGGTAGAATTCTCTTGGAGATACAGCACGTCCCTTTGGCCAATCATTCCATATACCTCATTGTGCATATGCCAGTCCTAAACCCCTGGTCCATCCCTGACCCACCACCTGTCCCCTTTGGTAACCATAAGTTTTTCAAAGTCTGTGAGTCTATTCTGCAAATAAGTTCATTTGTATCCTTTTTTAGTTTTTATTGTTTTAAATTATTTATTTCTTGTTTGTTTATTTGTTTTTGCTTTTTAGAGCTGTTCCCGTGACATATAGAAGTTTCTAGGCTAGGGGTCGAAATGGAGCTACAGCTGTTGGCCTTACCACAGCCACAGCAATGCAGTATCCTTAACTCACTGAGCAAGGCCCGGGATAGAACCTATATCCTAATGGATACTAATTAGGTTCGTAACCCACTGAACCACAGTGGTAACTCCCTGTATCCTTTTTTTGGATTCCACATATAAGTGATATCATATGTTTATCTTTCACTGTCTGACTGACTTCACTTAGTAAGATAATCTCTAGATCCATCTGTGTTGCTGCAAAAGGCATTATGTCATTCTTTTTATGGCAGAATAGTATTGCATTATATATACTGTATGTACCACATCTTCTTTATCAGTTCTTTTGTCGATGGATATATAGGTTGCTTCCATGTCTTGGCTATTGTACACAGTGCTGCACTGCATATCGGATGCATGTATCTTTTGGAATTATGGTTTTCTCCAAATAGATGCCCAGGAGTGGGATTGCTGGATCATATAGTAGTTCTATTTTTAGTTTTTTGAGGCACCTCCATATTGTTCTACATAGTAGTTGCACCAGTTGGTGGATTACAATTCCACCAACAGTGTAGGAGGGTTCCCTCTTCTCTGCACCCTCTTCAGCATCTATTGTTTGTAGACTTTTTGATGGTGGCCATGTTGGCTGGTGTATGGTGGTACCTCACCATAGTAGTTTTGATTTTCATTTCTCTAACAATTAGTGATGTTGGGTACCTTTTCATGTGTTTTTTGGGCTATCTGAAATATCTTCTTTGCAGAAACATATATTTAGATCTTCTGCCCATTTTTTTATTGGGTTATTTTTTTTTATATGGGCTGCATGAGTTGTTTGCATAGGAATTCCCACTATGGCACATCAGGTTAAGGATCTGGCATTGTCCCTGAGTTTTTTTGTATATTTTGGATATTAATCCCTTGTAGTTGTATCATTTGCAATTTTTTTTCCCATTCTGTGAGCTATCTTTTCATTTTGTTTATAGTTTCCTTTGCTGTGCAAAAACTTTTAAGTTATATCAGGTCCCATTTGTGTATTGTTTTTGTTTTTTTTAATTTTCATGACTATCAGAGGTGGATCTGAGAAGATACTGCTGTGGTTTATGTCAGAGAGCATTCTGCCTATGTTTTCCTCTAAGAGTTTTATAGTATCCAATCTTATATTTAGGTCTTTAATGCATTTTGAGTTTATTTTTCTGTTATGGTGTTCAGTAAGTGGTGCTGGGGAAACTGGACAGCTACATGTAAAAGACACAAGTGAAGATTTTCTTTTTAATTCTAAGAATGGAAATATATATTGTCCAAAATAAAAAATACAATTTTAAAGCAAAAAAAAAAAGTATCATGGGTCAGATATATTGATCCAGAAATAATTAATGAAAAATTGTATCCAGAGTTACAGTAGATGGTCTAACATTAACACCAAACCAGAAGTAGTAATCATTATGGAAAAATAAGACATTATAAAAGGTGATAAAAAAATAAAAATTATTAGAAAGAGGAGAGTGAAACAGAAAGACTACCCAATTAAAAACACTATATCCAGAGAACACTGTGCAAAAAAAAAGGGAAGATTTTTATATATTATTATTATTTTTTGCAATAAGGCCCAGATTCTAAAACATAAAATAGAAGCAGCTATTACTTATAGAAATTATAACCCAACACAAGTAATTCAGATTTATGACAAAATTATTGGAAACCATTGTCGATACTTCAGAGGTAGCAATGACTTACCCACAATTTATGGAGACAAATCATGAATGCCGTGCTAATGGAGATTGGGGTCACCAAAATGAGATAATATGGAAATTTTACCTCTCACATATTTCCAATAAAATAAGAATCATTCAGAGACGGAATGGGATCCTAAAGTGCAGGTAAAAAAAAATGGTAAAGAAACTACTTGAAATTTAATGATTAATCAAGTCAGTGAAACAAACCCCCCAAAAAACCAGAATAAAAGTAAAAATTATACACATGAACATTTGGTAATCACTTTCTATGATATGAAACTATAAGATAACCCAAAGCAAGAATCTCCCTGCCCCTAAGAAAGGTAAAATCTGGGTTAAGGCAAAAGGAGAGTACCTATTTTCAGGGGAGATAAAAGCTAAAAGTATTCCCAACATCAACTGAGTCAAAAGTAGAAGAAAACAATCTTACTCAAATTAAATATGTGTTATTCTTGTCTTGACAATTTCATGAAGACATATGGAAAACTGTTAGATTTATTATCCCACTTCTTCTAACAATGTTTTTCAGCTTAATGTCCATGTTTTTTTCACTACCTACTTTTATGACTGTTGCAAACACTCCTACTCTTACCATTGTTTCTGCTCTCTCTCTGATGTTGCTGAATTTTTTTTTAATTTTAATTGAATTATGGTTGACTTAAACTATTATATTAGTTCAGGTGTGCAGCAGAGTGACTCAGTATTTTTTTTACAAATTGTACCATTAAAAGTTATTACAAGATAACCTGAACATGAGTGAGCAGGCACAAATCTGGTTCCGTAATAATTTTGATGGTCTTTTTATAAAAAGCACTTTTGAATTTGCTTTTTAAATTATTTGATAATAGTAAAAATGATTACAATTAAATGTTTGTCTTGACCCTATAACTATAGTGTTCTTAAATTTGCCTTTTAATTGTAGTAGTAGATTTCTTAAGATTTAAAAATAAGTGATGATGACATATGTATATAAAGATAGTTTTACTTTTTTCTATCCAATTTTTTGGATTTTATTTTCTTCTGTCTGTTTCCTTTTTATTATTTTTTCATTGCATTAACTAGAAGCATCAGAACAGTGCTGAACAAAAGAGATTAAAATGGGTAACATTTTCTTTTTTCCCAAGTTTACCAAGAAAGCATTCAATATTTCACCATAAATTAAGATGCTGGCTATAGATGCTTTTCATAAGAATAAGGGCATTTCTTCATATTGCTAGTTTTCTGAGAGTTTTTAACATAAATAAGTGCTGAAATTTGTTACAAGATTTCTTAGTATTCATGGAAAGGATTATAGCATTTTCCTTTTTATTCTATTAATAAGGTAAATTGCAGCATTTGATTTTGCAATGTGAAGTCAAACTGGCATTATAACAAAAAACTCACTTGCTTAGAGTGTTTATTATCTGCTTTATATATTTGAATCAATTTTTTTAGATTTAGTATCTAAAATATGTTTATCCTGCTATTCTTTCTTTCCTGTCCTTTTTTTCTTTGTTATTTTTTATGGCCACACCCATGGCATATGAAATTTCTCAGGCCAGGGACAGAATCTGAGCTATAGCTGCAACCTATGCCATAGCTGCAGCAACGCCAGATCCTTAATCCACTGCACCAAGCTTGGGATCCCTGTGCTGCCACAGAGACAAGACTGGATCCTTAGCCCACTGCACCATAGCAGGAAATCCCCTGCGTTTCTTCTGTATCAAATATTTTTTTGAATTTTATTTTAATTCCTATACTGACTTTTGAGATAAATCTCCTTTCTCTAAGGAATACAATATGATTATAATTTATCACAGTCAAATTGGATTTGATATTGTACAACATAAAGTATTATTTTTGGCATATAATAAAAAATTTAACCAGTTATATATGTCACATATTCTATATTTTTTATTTCAATGACTCTACTTTAAAAAAAATATCAGAAAAGCATTGTGTTTTATACTTTACACATTTATCATTTCATGTCCACTTCATTGATTCCTGTATGTCAGAATTTTCATTTCATTTTAGCTCACTTCACCCTGTTTGCCATTTATCTCAGTCTCTTTCTATATATCGCTTTTCTTTTAATTGCAGGTAATATGTTCTCTTTCTTTGCAAGTTTAGTAATATTTATTAACTGTTGGACTGTTTGTTTTGGTGTTAGAAAAGAAATATTACTGGTGAATTACCTTGAATACACAGCACTTTAGCCTTATGTTTTTTAAACGAGTCTTTTTTGCTTTGGTCCTTAGTCAAAAACTTTTTTTTGTTTTTTTACCTTTTCTAGGGCCGCACTCGCAGCATATAGAGGTTCCCAGGCCAGGGGTCTAACATGAGCTGTAGCCGCTGGCCTTCGCCACAGTCACAGCAACGCGGGATCCGAGCCGCATCTGCAAGCTACACCACAGCTCACGGCAATGCCGGCTCCTTAACCCCCTGAGCAAGGCCAGGGATCGAACCTGCAGCCTCATGGTTCCTAGTCAGATTCGTTAACCACTGAGCCACAATGGGAATTCCTCCTTAGTCAAAAACTTTTTTGACTAAAAGTTTTGTCCTTAGATAATTTTTTAGTCCTGTTTACAGTATTTAGTGTGAAATTCTGGCTTTCTGTAATTTCAGTGGAAGTCATGAAGTGTATAAAACAAGACTCAGATAATACATTCTGTGTCTTCTCCAATTGACAGAAACTAAGATACCTGCTTAGCTTTTTCACATATCCAGGGTTTTTTTTTCCATTAGACTTCTTGGAATTTCTCTGGCATCCAAAGATCAGCCAAGGATTTGAGGAAAATGTACATGCTGAGTTGGAAAATTGTCCCTCCAGTGCTTTCCTTCTCAGGATATTAGCATTCAATTTACAGCTCATCTAGTAGCCCAAGTTCTGTTCTCTGACACCTCAACCTGATAAAACAGCAGATTTCTGCTTAATTTATAGCTCCTTTGTGCCATATGAATTGGGAAATGCCTTGAAGGAAGTCATCGAACTCAGCGGTCATTTATTCTTTCAAAGGTTGAAATCTACCATGATTGCTGCCTACCTTTGGTCATTCTAAAGTACCTTCAACTTGGTTTATATATTTTTTGTGGTAATAATTATTTGCAGGAGAGTTAGCCTTATATAAACTACTTATCTTTACCACAATCTGAACTCAATTTTCTCTCCAGTAACATTTCTCCTTTGCCTTCTAGTATTGAAAGTTCCTTTGAATCTGAATAAATTTTATCCATCATAGTTAACTTGTCTTTTGGTCTTGACTTTAAAAGGACTCTCTCTTTTTTGTACTCAAGGAGACTGACTTGATATATCTTGGCACATGTCATAGCATAGCAGCTCATTCATGCTACCAATTTTTGTAACCTACCATGTGCAAGCTATTAAAAAATTGTTGAGGATACAGCAGTGAACAAAACAACAAAATTACATGACAATAGGAGACATGTTTTATAGTGAGAAGGAGAAAAATAAGTGAAAAAGTAGTAAATGATCTTAGGAGAAAAGTACTATGGAGAAAAATAAATTGGAGAAGGATATTTTGGAATACGTTTTAATATTTCTTTTACCGTTTTTCTTACTGTCACTGTGACTTTATAAATACATCATAACTGATAATAATTCACAATACTAGGCTATTTCTTTTTTGTTTTTATCTAAAAGAATCTTAATTTACCAGTAGCATCAAATATATCTATCCTTCACTGCTGTGCCATTTGAGTGTTTTATGAAGGTTTTTATTTCTGAGTAATATAACTGCCTTCCACAGAAATTTTTATCCCATGACTTTTAGAAAAGTTGATATTTCATATTTTATATTCTTCAATCCATGCATGAATATTCATCAGTATTTCTTGAACGAAATTCCCATGCTTAAATCTATATTTTTTACTGTGCTAAAAAAGTCTGCCTTTTTCAAAACAACAAATAAGATAGTTCTGTTCTACGGTTCTGTTCCATGCTTACAATGAAACAAAGTGAAATTTCCAACCAAGTAGAAACAACTACTTCCAAAGTTACTAGGACTGATCGATGCATGAATATAAATGGTCACATATCAGTTTTAAAAGAATGTCATAAAGAAATTTTCTTTGGAGTTCCCTTCTTGGCTCAGTGGTTAACGAATCCGACTAAGAACCAGGGTTCGATCCCTGGCCTTGCTCAGTGGGTTAAGGATCTGGCGTTGCTGGGAGCTGTGGTGTAGGTCACAGACGCGGCTCAGATCCCACACTGCTGTGGCTGTGGCGAAGGCCGGCAGCTACAGCTCCTGTTAGACCCCTAGCCTGGGAACCTCCATATGCCGCAGGTGTGGCTCTACATAAAAGGCAAAAAGACAAAAAAAAATTAGAAAAAAAATTTTTCTTTGGCTTTGGGATAGACAGCATGTTTGCGTGGGTATGTGTGGGTTTGTGGGTGTGTGGATGTGAGTGTGTGTGTGCGCATGTGTTTAGCACGTTTTCCAACTTAGCTTTCTTTTTGCTTCACATTGAAAGTTAGTGCCGATATTATGAAACTTCACAGGGTCAAAATTAATTTTACATTGGGACAAGTAAGATTTCCTTACTCTTAGTGATGAATAGTGTGTTGATTGCTGTAGTTTTCATTTTTTAGTCTTAAATCACCCTTTCCTTCCATCTGCCGTATCTTTTTTCTGTTCAACATTTCTTTATTCTAAAATAACTTTTAAAACAGAGAGGAGTTCTCTGGAAATCAGTATTGTATCTGGGACTCCTATGTAGGGTACTGCTTCTTTTGCTGTTTTCTATCTCTGGACCAAAAAAAGTCAAAAGTTCTGTCACTAACTCTCAGGCTAGTTGTCCACATTGTACTAGAAACAACACGGTCAGTGTTGCCAAACATCTGGTAAATTCAGTCACACCGTGAGGCTAAAAGATAACTGTTCTATTCATTGGTTATATAAATGAAGCTGTAAATGTAATAACACAGAATAGATACTGATTCAGTCTGAGCTTAAGCTTAAACTGTTTAGGAGCACACACCTGTTAGCCCAGGGATTCCAGTTCCAGTCGCTTGCTAATTGCCCTCTTTCAGTCTTTGCTGGATTATCTCTACCACAATGCCCTGAAGCTAATGGGGAGTCTTAAATCCTATTCTTTTGTTTGTTTCAGTTTTTAAATTGAAGGATGAAGATAAGAATGTAAGGTCTTTCTGAACCTGATAATCAGAGTATCATAGAATATTAAAGCAGGAGTAAAACTGATGTTCATCTTTTTCCTAACTTTGATTAAGCTATGTCTAGCTTTTGCTCAGGGTTGTCTCAGAGGCTGATAGGTTTGTGTGCATAGTCATGGTGGTTGAGAGTAGGTGTGACTCAAGCATGCCTGATAGACTGCATTTTCTGCCTCTCTTGGGGGCACAAACCCCTACACATAGACATGTAGACCCATTTCATGCACCATTTCTGGTTTTATCATTTTTATCTAGTGGATTTCCATAAGAGATTATTTTTGAGAAAGTTTCTTCTCTTAAGAAAATATTTTAGCACCAGTGATTTAGTTCAAATCCGTCATTTGACAGGCTGAGATACTGAAAATCACAGGAATATGACTTTCCCAGGGTCATGCTGCTATTTAATGGTCACACTACGCCTTCCAATACTAAAGAAAAGCTCACTAAGTCTCTGAACCAAATCACAAGGACTTTCTGGGGAACATAAAATAGGAAAACTAAAGAAAAGCTGAAGATTTTCATTTAAGTCATATGCTTACAGTCAGTGTCAGAAATTGCTCTTGTTACCTCTTCGAGTTCCGTTAAACACTCATTTCGTTAGGTCTAGATACTCATTGATCCATTCATTATGAAAAGGTTGATCGTGTGTGTGTGTGTGTGTGTGTGTGTATTCACCCTGTCCCAGATGTTGAGGACATAACTCTGAGAAAAAAGTTCTGTCATGGCTCAGCAGAAACGAATCTGACTAGTATCCATGAGGACACAGTTTCGATCCCTGGCCTCACTCAGTGGGTCAGCAAACCCATGTTGCCTTGAACTGTGGTGTAGGCTACAGACGTTGTTCAGATAGGGCGTTGCTGTGGCTGTGGCATAGGCCTGCGACTACAGCTCCGATGTGACCCCTAGCCTGGGAACCTTCATGTGCCTCGGGTGCAGCCCTAAGATAAATAAATAGGAAAAAAAAAAAGTAGTAACTACCTTTATAGAGCTTACAAGTCACATGGCTGTGATTCTAAGCATCTCAGTCTGTAAACTGACAGATTTGAACTAAATCATTCATACTAGAATATTTTCTTAGCAGAAGATAAACTGATAATTAAAATTATATGCATATATACTTTAGGGCATACAATTTTGTATTATAATTCAAACAGTGATAAAAGTATTATTTATTGAAAGTTGGGGGTTATATCAAGCTACTTAAGATACATATTTTTATCAGTCTACAAGATAGGTATTATTTCCATTTTACAGGCACTTAGAGGGTTAGTAATATATCCAAGACCATACAGCTAATTAAATGCTACATCCAGAAGTGAAATTCAGGTGGGTCCACTAAACTCTCATCTTGGTGTAAGGGAATTTCTGTCTTTAAGACTCTCTAAAAGAATTCTTAATAAGGGAAATTTTTTAGTCTTTAATTGACACATAGGGAAGGTAAAGGGAAGGTATAAATCGGTGCAGTGTTACATCAGGATTTGAACATTAAAAAAAGACAATAGGAATGTTATGAATACAAAACACTTTATCCAATTCATATTTTTTCCAGCAAATTATGCATTAAAAAGCAAAGTTCTTATTAATAATTAAATGTCTTTCAAATATGCCAAAGTATGTAACATGTAAATCTGTAATGAACCAAGTTCCTAATTTCAACTTCTAGAAATTAAATATTAATGATAAGGCTTTGCTCCACAAATGCATTAAATTTTCTGGAGATGCTGTACCCATTTGCAAGATGTAGTTAAATCATGGCCCTTTGAACACATTAACACTTTTATTTCCCTTTGCTGTCAATTCTTAGTGTTCAATATTCTTAACAGGAAACAATTACGGATGAATTAGTTAAACCTTTATTCCCAGACACCTAAAACAACTCCTAGATCTATAAATGTGAAGACTCTAGCAGGCAACGAGAAAGAAAAAAATATTTTAAGGCCTGATGAGAGGATTTTCTAGATTCTTTTTTTATTCCTTTTGCTTCATCCAAAAACAACTTAATCTAAAATTAAGGTTGAGATGACATTAACCTAGCCTCTGATGAGTTTTCATCTGTTTTAGAAATATATCCAGAAGTGGGATTATTGGATCATGCAGTACTTCTATTTTTAGTTTTTTAAGGAACCACCATACTTGGAATATCCGATCTTATATTTAGGTCTTTAATCCATTTTGAGTTTATTTTTGTATATTGTGTTAGGGAGTGTTCTAATTTCATTCTTTTACATATAGCTATCCTATTTTCCCAGCACCACTTATTGAATGGACTGTCTTTCCTCCATTGTATTTTCTTGCCTCAATTGTCAAAGATTAGTTGACCGTAGGTGCATGGGTTTAATTCTGGGCTTTCTGTTCTGTTCCACTTATCTAAATTTCTGTTTTTGTTCTAGTACCATACTGTTTTGATGACTGTAGCTTTGTAGTGTAGCCTTAAGTCAGGAAGTCTGATTCCTCCAGTTTCACTTTTCTTTCTCAGAATGGTTTTGGCTATTCTGGGTGTTTAGTGTTTCCAAACAAACTTTACAATATGTTGTTCTATTTCTGTGAAAAATTCCATTGGTAATTTGATAAGTATTGTGCTGAATCTGTAGATTGCCTTTAGCAGTATAGTCATTTTGACAATATTGTTTCTTCTAGTATGAGAGCATGGTATATCTTTCTATCTCTTTGTGTCAGCTTTGATTTTTTTCATTAGTGTCTTACAGGTCTTTTGTCTTGTTAGGTAGGTTTATTCCTAAGTATTTTATTATTTTTGATGTGATGGTAAATGGGATTGTTTCCCTCATTTCTCTTTCTGATCTTTCATTGTTAGTATATAGAAATGTAGTCAATTTCTGTGTATTAATTTTGTATCCCACAGCTTTACCAAATTCATTGATGGGCTCTAACAGTTTTCGGGGAGCATCTTTAGGATTTTCTAGATAGTACATGTCATCTGCAAACAGTGATAGTTTTAATTGTTCCTTTCCAGTTTGGATTTCTTTTATTTCTTTTCCTTCTCTGATTGCCATGGCTAGGACTTCCAAAACTATGTTGAATAGAAGTGTCAAGAGATGACATCCTTGTCTTGTTCCTGATCTCTGTGGGAATTGTTCCAGCTTTTCACCATTGAGAATTATGTTAGCTGTGGGTTTGTCACATATGGCCTTTATTATGTTGACGTAGGTTCCCACTCTGCCCCCTTTCTGGAGGGATTTATCAGAAAAGGGTGTTGGATTTCGTTGAAAGCTTTTTCTGCATCTATTGAGAGGATCATATGGATTTTATTCTTCAGTTTGTTAATGTGGTGTATCACACTGATTGATTTGCAGATATTGAAAGATATTTGGATCCCTGGGATAAATCTCACTTGATCATGGTGTGCCATCCTTTTAATGCATTTCTGGATTCAGTTTGTTAGTATTTTGTTGAGGATTTTTACATCTGTGTTTATCAGTGATATTGGCCTTTAATTTTCTTTTTTTGTGGTATCTTTGTGGTGATATCTTTCTTGGTATCAGGGTAATAGTGGTCTCATAGTATGAGTTTGGGAGTGTTCCTTCCTCTCCAGTTTTTTAGAATAGCTTCAGGAGGATAGGTATTAGCTCCTCTCTACATTTTTGAGAGAATTACCCTGTGAAGCCATCTGGTCATGTACTTCTGTTGTTGGAAGTTTTTTAATCACAGTTTCAATTTCAGTATTTGTGACTGGTACATTTGTCTTTTCTATTTTCTTGGTTTATTCTTGGAAGATTGTACTTTTCTAAGAATTTGTCTATTCCTTCTAGGTTGTCCATTATATTGGCATATAGTTGCTCGTCATAGTCTTTTATATCCTTTGTATTTCTGTGATGTCCATTGTAACTTCTCCTTTTTCATTTCTAATTTTATTGATTTGAGTAATGACAGTGAAAACAAAAATAAACAAATTGAACCTAATTATACTTCAAGGCTTTGTACAGCAAAGGAAACCTTAAACAAAACGAAAAGGCAACCCACAGAATGGGAGAAAATATTTGCAAATGAAGTGACTGATGAGAGACTTATCTCCAAAATATATAAATACCTCCTGCAGCTCAATACCAAAAAAGCAAACAATCCCATCAAAAAATGGGCAGTATGGAGATTCCTCAAAAAATCAAAAATAGGACTACCATATGATCTAGCAATCCCACTCCTGGGCATCTATCCAGAGAAAAACCATGACTCAGAAAGATAAATGTACCCCAATGTTCATTGCAGCACAGTATACAAGAGTCAAGACCCAGAAGCAACCTAAATATCCATTGACAGAGGAGTGGATTAAGAAGATATGGTACATATACACAATGGAATATTACTCAGTTATTAAAAGGAAATAAATAATAGCATTTGCAGCAATATGGATGGACCTAGAAATTATCATGCTAAGTTTAGTTGGACTGTGAGACATCAACATCATCTGCTATCACTTGTATGTGGAATCTTAAAACAAAAAGGGGGGGATGCAATGAACTTCTTTTCAGAACAGAAACTGACTCACAGACTTTGAAAACCTTGTGGTTACCAAAGGAGAGAGATTGGCAAGGAGGGATGGGTTGGGGGTCTGGGGTGGAAATGTTGTAAAATTAGTTTGGGATGATAGTTGCCTGACTATAAGTACAAAAAAATCATTGAGTTTAAAATATATAAAATATATGAGGAGAGGTACATAGATTGTGTGAAAATATTATGCCATTTTATATGAGACGAGCATTCTCACATTTAGGTACCTGAGTGGGTCCTTATACCAATCCCCACAGATACCAAGGGATGACCATACATTTTGACACTCTTGTTTGTTCAACTTTTACAAGCATTTTATACATTACTTTTTCAACACCTTAAGCTGATACAGTGCAACATGTCGATCCTATCTCAGTAAAACTGGAAGAAAAAAACGTATGGAAAGTCAGCCTTTGGAATTAATTTTCACCTCTTTATTCCCTCCTTTTAATGATTTCTCACAATATTATCCTATAGTAGTTCGTAATCTGTAGTAAATTGGATTTAAATGTAGCCATGCATTTCCTTACAACTCCGTCAGAGAATGGGCCATTACAGTATTAAGGATGAAGCCTTTGTGGCTCTCAATCTCACAAATAGGTGTCTGAGATAATCTACCTCATACATAAATACATGAAGTAGAGTTGATTTGTTGGACAACAAACATATTTTCTCTTCCTAAGCACACAGCTAGATAACATCTGGTCTTGCTCCCAGAAAGACAGGACCATAAGTCAGAATTCTAACCAGTGCAATGGGAATTGAGGTGATGGGTGTATCTCTTAAGTCATAAAATCTCCCTCACGATCACCCTTGCTCTCTCCCTGTCCACTGGCTTGAAGATGATCAGGATGAATGTGAAAACCACATAATGAAGATGGTAGGGCCCAAGATGGAAAGATTCTGAATCTCTGAATTATCACATAAAGGAAAATTGCTCTAAGATTAGCAATAGGTCAGAACTTTGTATGAGTGAGAGGTAAACTTCTATTGTGAGACACTATGCATGCATAGATAAAAGAGATGCTATGTCATTTTGGTAAATTGTCTACCTACAATTAAATATTTTATACTTGAAGATACTAGCACTGGTAGGAGACAATATTCTGTTTCAAGTGTCATTCTGCACCTAAAAAGACAGATGAAAATTCATAAATTGTGTACAAGTGGCATTGGTTAATACCATTGTATCTCATAAAGTTCTATGTTGTGGGCCTTAGAGCATGCATCTCAAACCAAATGTGTACATTTGAATAAACAAATTATTTTGTTTTTCAAATAAGACAGTCTGGGGGGTGGGGGGATGCACTGTGAGTTTGGGATACAAAATCTATAAAATTGACTTGTGATGATTTATGTACACCTATAATTGAAATAAAATCCATTAAGAAAAAAAATCAAATGCTGATTTGGTAGATTTGGTATAAGGCTTGAGATTCTGCATTTCTAATAAATTCTCGTGTCCCCAGTGCTGCTGGTCTACAAATCACACTAAATGTAAGAAGCAAGGCTCTTGCCCTCACTGGATCTGAAATCTCTAGTCTTCTCTACATGTTTAACTCTTCTGGTCAGGTCCGCTCTTTTGCTGTGGGTTGAATTGTGTCCCCCATAAAGACATGTTGGTGATCTAACACAGGTACCTGTGAGTGTGACTGTATATGGCTATAAGGTCCTTGCATTTGTAATCAAGTTAAAATGCAGCTATTAGGGTGCACTCTCATCCACACAACTGGTGACCTTATAAGAAAAGAGAACCTTGGCCACAAAAACTCACAGTGAGAACACCAGGTGAAGAGAGGTGGATACTAGAGTGACGCATGTACAAACCAAGGAATGCTGAGAATTGCTGACTGTCCCCAGAAACTAAGAGAGAGGCATGGTACAAATTCTCTCTCAGAGTTCTCAGATGGAACCAACCCTGCTTACATCTTGGTTTTGGAACTGTAGCTTTCAGAACCCTTAACAAATTTCTGTGATTTTAAGTCAACTAATTCTGAAATACTTTGTTTTGACAGATCTAGGAAACTTACAAGCCTTGTGTGCTGCAATCTCATATTGCTGTGATATTTAGCATAATACTTATCTAAGAGAGAATAAAAGTAGATCAATGAATATCTTTTTTCCTTGTCAAATAGTAAAGAAATTTAAAATTATTCATATCTTCTCATCGCCCACACTAAAAGCTTTCTTAAGAGTGAATCATTGATTACCTAGGATGTCGAGTATTTAACTTTTTTGTGTAAATTAAGCCTGAGAAGCCTTTGTGGGAGGGTTTTTTTTTTTCTGATGTACAGCTTTCTTAGGGTATTTTCTGTCTGATTACCTCCTTTTCATGGAAAATAGCAAAATGACCTAAAACTTCTCCAGCAACTACAGAACTGCTGATACAGTTATGCTTCTGAGAAACTGGGCCCTCAAATTAGTTTTTCTCAGATTCTCAAATTATAAAAATATTAAGTATATTTCCTGCTTTTTTGGTAATGAGTCACAATGGATGTCAGTTCACTGACTCTATTCGTATTCAATTCCTGCTCCTTCCCAAAGTGCTTCACACAGATATGACTAGGCAAAGAAGGATGAGATAATTTCTTCTCTGTCAGTCATATAAAAGAAAATTATTGTCCACTTCTCTCTAGAATGGGAGACATTTGGTGGAATTAAATAAGGAATCCAAGGTAATATAGCATTGAGAATGTTTTTCCCTTTATTGTCCAAATAACCATCCTGGAGGGAAGATGATAACATTTTCACAATTTAAATACAGATGAGTAATTGCAATATTGAAAGTGATATTTGTTGCTCTTATTGTTCTGGTCGAGTGCCTTTCATCAAATACTTTAATTAAACATATTAACACTGATAAAAGACATCATTTTATTTCAAGTGCCCCTTTGCAACTAGGAAAAAAAAGAGAAAAAATACTAAATGGTGTGCCTGTGGGAATAGATTATGCCAGAGGAGAACAAGAAATTAAGTTCAACTTAATTTATGGATTCTGGATGCTACTGTTCTTTGGTGAATATATTTAACGCAAAGCATTTTCCCCTGGATTTTCCTGTGATGAAGAATGGTGACATAAAGCAAGGCATAGGACATTGTACCTGAATTGGCTTAGTTTGTGTTGTGAATGCTCTGCAGCATCCTTTCGGGATGGAGACACTCATTCCCTCAGGTGCTGGGAATTTTGGTTGCTATGGCTCTCAGTTGAATTCTTCTGGTGGAATTACTTCATCTAAGGCTACACCCACTCTTGGGAGTGCTATAGGCAGCCGGTATCCATGACTGGTTGCTGTAGGGGTATCAAGGCCCAATCTCTCTGTCTTAAGGTGAGGCAACTCTGAAGCACCATCGGAGCTCCACAGTTCCCTATGGAATTTTTCAAGACCTTGGTTGTAAATGCCTCACAATTCACCTTCTTCCATCCTGTGTTTTTTGCTCACTGACTGGTGTTGATCCCAGGAAAGCTCCTGACAAAAATCTCAGAATCTCAATCCATTTTTTCAGGTAACCAAGTTTCAACAGCTTATAATTTCAAACAATGTGAGAAAAATAGTTAAGGATACTGAATAGTTATAGTGAATACTGGTACTGGTAGAGATACTGAACACTGATTGTGAAGTACTGTGATATGTGATCTAATATGTGTGTTAGATAAAATAATTATCTCCCCCAAAGTCCTAATCCCTGGAACCTGTGACTGTGTCAAAAGGGACTTTGGGAGGTGTAATTACCATTAGGCTCTCCAGAGGGGGAAATTACACTTGGTTATCTGAATGGGCCCAATGTAATCACAAGGGGCTTTAAAAGGGGTGAAAGGAGACATAAGAAATCAGAGGAAGATATGTGACAATGGAAATAAGGTTAGAATGATAAATATGAGACAGTCTCAAACCACTGCTCCTGGCTTTTAAGATGGAGAAAGTGAACCGCTAGCCCCAAGAATGAAAGATAGCATCTAGAAACTGGAGAGCTGGAGCCTATAGCCTCCAGAAATAAATGCAGCCGACACTTTGATTTTAGAACTTTTAAGCCAAAGAACTGTGAGTTAATAAATTTGTGTTGTTTTAAGCTACCAAGTTTGTGGTCTTTTGTTAGAGCAGCAATAGAAATGTAATACAGGATATTTCCTATGCAAGTTCAACTTTATAAACTGTAAAATGTGTCATTTTATGAACACTAACATTGGATTAAATGAGTACTGAACTTGCTCTGAGTCCATTCCTCACTGTGTGCCCCATTTTGGTGATCACATTTGATTCTCAACCCTCCATGCTTATAATGTGATTTATAGCCAGTCAGCACATACCTGGGATATGTCTTGACAAAAACCGCAGATTCAGAACACCATTGAGTTTGGATGACAATGTCAGGTGGCTCCATAGGACAATCTTTATAGTTCTTTGGACCTAGGTCCAAATCCCAGTATCATAATTACTAAGTGTGTGGCCATAGTCAATTGCCCAACTTGTATGAGTCATCTTTCCCCATCTATCAAGTTGGGGTAACATATAACTGACAGAGTTTTTATGAGTATTAAATTATATCATGTTGGAGTTCCCGTCGTGGCTCAGTGGTTAACGAATCTGACTAGGAACCATGAGGTTGCGGGTTCGATCCCTGACCTTGCTCAGTGGGTTAAGGATCCGGCATTGCCGTGAGCTGTGGTGTAGTTTGCAGATGCGGCTCGGAACCCGCATTGGTGTGGCTGTGGCGTAGGCCGGCGGCTACAGCTCCCCTTAAACACCTGGCCTGGGAACCTCCATATGCTGCAGGTGTGGCCCTAGATAAGGTAAAAAGACAAAAAAAAAATTATATCATGTTCTTCCATGCTATCTGGTACAGAATAGGCACTTAATAAACATTAGTTATATATTCTATTACAACATAGTTCAATGGTTCATTTATTCAAGAAATATTTTGTGAGCCCCTATTGTGTGCTAAGAATTATTTTTCCAAGTTGCTTAATCATCACATAGAAATAGAGCTGAAATTGGTCTTCATAATTTGAGAATCCTAGGTCACAGGCATAATACTTATTACTGTTTCCAAAATTAGTATATTTAATGTTTAGCAAATAAATTAATTCACTAACAAATGACTTTGATAATTTTATTTGGTGTCAATTGGCTTCGTGTTATCTGGTAGAGGTATGTAAAAAATACCTTGCATGGCCCAAAACATATAAACCACCCACAGAGTATTAAAGAAATAGCATTTTCCTTAGAGCTCTTTTAAAATGTGATTGTAGTAAACTTTACTGAAAATGGAGGAGAAAAACCTCAGAGCATTTGAGGTTATGACAGAATATGTATTTTTACCCTTAGGTTATTTGACTAGAACAGCATATGCACGTTCAGTATTTCATTAAAACACACATTCCTGCTCAGAGACATAACAGATATATTTGCAGTGAAAGAATTTTATTTATTTTCCTATTATGAACTCTGCCAGAACCACATGGAGAAAGACCAAAGGATTTATTACCTTTAAATTCCATTCATCTATCTTTGAAAGACTTCTCCAAATACCAATTGAAATGATTTTATTACTTTCAATTCTTGTTGAAGTGCTTATAGTTAAAGTCTTCAAACAGTTATCAAATGTAAGACAAGTAGGAGTATAGCTGTATAGGTTCGATATATCAAATGCAAAGATATACCTTTTATTAATCAAAATTGTTTAAAAATAAAAGGAAAATTATAGGAACTATAGTGTGAAATCCAAAGAGCCTTTATAAGGGTGAATTTAAGTTTAGTGTTTGGTTATAAGTAAACTTTTACTTATCTATTTATTTCCTTTACAAGGAAAAGGCCCAATGAAATCAAACACAAAGGAGGAAAGAAATAGTAGGAAAGGTTTTCCTTTGTGGGCTTGTATTGTGATGGTTAAAGTCTCTAGTCTTCATGGAGAATAGATGCCATCGATAGATTTGAACATAGTTAAAATAATTCTGTAGTTATTTCATCAGATTCCAAAACCAATTCCACAATCTTATACCATTAATGCTAATGTAAAATCACTTACAAAATTACTAGGAGAACTGAAGGAGCCTTCAGAAATATTTTAGTAAGAATATCATTTTGTAGAAAAGTAAATTGAAGTCTGAAGAGATATACTGTAATCCAATTAATGAGTCACCCAAAATTAGAAGATCCAGTATTTAGGTTGTAGAACCTTGCTTTTGAGCCCTAGTATGTTGTCTAATTCTATCAACACCTCACTTAACAGGCTTTGTTCAAAATGCCTTTGACTATTTTCCAAGATCTAGTTCACATTCAACAGAGATTTGCTTCTCAAGTTTCCTAGGAATGTATCCAAAGATTTTGAAAGTAATTCTAAATAAAAGTAACAAAATGTTTCCAAGTCAAGTTTGTACAGTCTAGAGAAAGTACTAGCCAATAAAAATATTCTCTAATAGACACATTAAAAAAGTAAAAAGAAACAGATGAATAAATTTTAGTAATACATTTTATTTAACTCTACACATCAATCATTTCACCAGGTAATTAATATTAAAATTAATTAGCTATTTTACACTCTTGTTTTCCTACTCAGTTTTCAAAATCGATGTGGATTTTACATACACAGCACTATCATTTAGACTAGACATGTTTCAAGTGCTCAATAGCCAAATGTGGCTTATGGCTACTGTATTAGAACCTATGGATCTAGAATGATGACCATTATTCAAATTCTGTATTCAATTGGCAATTTTAGGTTCCTTAAGTATTGGAAACTCTTCTCATGTTCTGGAATTCATATTACATGTATATTGGATATCTCTTCTTTCTCTCACTTTTTTTCCTTATATTTATCTCTCTCTTCTTTTCTACTGAGTTCTGGGGGAATTCCTCTAACTGCTCTTCTAATTCATTAGCTTAATTTTCCATGGTATCTTATCAGTTCTTCAGTGCCTCCATTGCATTTTTTTCCATTGCAACTAGACAGATGTCATCTATTGCTAAAACGACAATTCCTTTAATGTACATGCAGTTTAAACATGATGAGGACAGAAAGGAAGAATTTGTTTTTTAAATTACATTTTCAAAAACAAAAGAAGTTCTAAACTACACAGAACCATGAAGCATTAATCAACTACTGAACTGTGTTTCTGCACCATAAGAACAAGTTTCAACATTTCCATTTCAAAGATATGAATTAGATAGTCTGTCATTTTAATTTGTATTTTTAAAAATCTTAATATTTCCATTCAAATAAAGTATGTGACACATTTTCAGTGGCAGATAAGATCAAAGGGCAAAAAAAAAGATGGACAGAGTTTCTACAGAGTTTTGATAGTCCTATAATTTAACAATAACTAATAATAAAGTAGATGATCTTGAAATCATACATCTGCAAAGTTATTGCCATACATCTTAGAGGTTTTATAGGTTTTGAATTTTACTTTTCATCATAAGAATATTTACATATTGGAAATTCATAGATCTAGGATCCATTCTCTTTCTATCTCTCTTTTATTTTTTTTTTTCACCTGTCCCTGCAGCATATGGAATCTGGGCTGCTATGCCACAGCTGCAGCAATGTTGGGTCCTTAACCCACTGCACTGGGCCGGTGTGGAACAGGCAATGACATAGAGAAAAGCCAGGTCATTAACCCATTGTGCCACAGAGGGAACTCCCGGATCTACTGTTTTTATTGAAAGTTAATTTAATTTTAACTTTACAGAATGAATTTTTCAAATTTGCTACTAATGAAAGATTCAAGGTGAATTTTGGAAATACTGTATTAGTTACTTTATTTTGGAGAAAAGTTAAAAAATTAATATCCTGAGTTTGCTGAAGTTACTTTAAAATGTGTCCTCTCATTCATGTCACAATAGGTCTGAGACTAGATCCTCCACTGTAAAGAGTACTGAAATGAAACACAGAAACATCTTCCCCCAGAGTAATGTTATCATCAATGCATTTATATAGGCTAATTTTTTAATTTTACCGTTTTTATTTTTCCATTATATTTGATTTACATCATTCTGTTCATTTCTACTGTACGGCAAAATGACCCAGCCATACACACACACACACACACAGACACACACACACACACAAACACATATATATCCATACATCCATATATCTTTTTCACACATTGTCCTCCATCATGTTCCATCACAAGTGACTGGATATAGTTCCCTGTGCTATACAGCAGGATCTTGTTGCTTATCCACTCCACATGCAATAGTTTGCATCTATTAACCTCAGACTCCCAGTCCATCCCACTCCCTCCCCCACCCCTTTGGCAACCCCAGGTCTCTTCTCCAAGTCCATGAGTTTCTTTTCTGTGGAAAGGTTCATTTGTGCTGTATATTAGATTCCACATACGTGATATCATATGGTATTTGTCTTTCTCTTTCTGACTTACTTCACTTAATTTGAGAGTCTCTAGTTCCATCCATGTTGCTGCAAAAGGCATTATTTTGCCATTTAAATATTATTTTTGTTTTCAACTGAGGCACTATTTCTTGATCTCCGATGACTCTCTTTCATAGATTTAATTTACCCTTCAATCTCCCTGATGTTATGGAGTTTCTATTGTTAATCTTCTGTCTTTGGATTTATTTGATTTGATTACTCAGAATACATTTCCCTTCTTTTATACTATGTAATTTTTGTATAGTAAATATTATATTGGTAATTTTTTCTGGCAAAAATAATTGAAGAACATGTGCAGAAGCATATGTGTCGAAGCACAGAAAGTTAGGGTTTGAAGCAAGTAAACACATGGCTTCACTAGCATGTGGTTTCAAATAACATTATCTGAAAGTACAGCAGGGGCACCATCACAATAAAGATGGCTAGAAATTAGTTTGATGAATTTTAGTGACATTCAAGATATGCAGGTCATCAGAATGACAAAATATCTCTGGTGTGAACAATTTGTAAATATCCAGTCTGCCCAGGTACTGAACATCTTTGGAGTAAAACATGTTATCTAGAACTCTGTGGGATACAAAGTTTGAGTTACAAAGAGGACTGTGTAGTCAAACTCAGTTACAAACTAGGATGATTCTGCTGTCAGATGTGTTTTCCTTCTTGTCAGTGTGCCTGAGGACAGATAATACATTCATCCCAAAGTCTGCGAGAACACGTATGAATGATGTTTGGTATCTTCCTGTTACTAAATGTGGCTCATTTGACATATTTGGTTTAAACTTACTTTTATTTTAACAGACTGCCTGATAACCAGACAACATGAAGTATATACTCAACATGATCTCCAGAGGGCACCAGTTGTTGAACAGCCAATTGGATCAGGTCAGTTTCAAATAATAGATTTGGTCTTTTATCCTATTGCTTTCTTAGTACTCATGAAGAAAATTCTGCAAGTTTGTTACTGTCATTTAAGTACCTACTAGATGTTATGTGGGTTTTTGTTAAAGAATAGCTCTTATTTAAAGGGAAAGAGGAAAGTTTATCCTTTCTCTGGTTTTATTCTGTAGTTTGTATTACTTGTGAGGTGTAGAGAAGGAGTATCTAGTTGGGACAGCTAAGAAGCAGAGGAAGATACCTGTGATGGAAGCCTGGAGAGCCTAACCTTCTCTGATTGGCTTGCCTGGCTCTGTGGTAGTGTTCCTGATGCAAAAGGACATTCCTCTTCCAGGACAGGGGCAATCTCCACAATATGAGATGTAAACAAGATTGGCTGGTCCACCGCATCCTGTTTTGTTCTCTCACCGTTTTTTCCTACTTGTCTCGGGGTCCTCTTCATGTAGCAATGGCTGCTTGGTGTTCTACAATTTAGGAACCAGAGAGAGATAAGCAGACTCTAACGATCACATGGTTATATCCTTTCTGTGAAGGAAAGGCAAGAAAAGATTTGTAAAGTCTTGATATGACAAACTACTTTCCAGTGTTATTTCAATGTTGTCTCTTCCTATCATTCTACATTCCAACCAGATTCCACTGAATGAGGAGGTCAAAGTGTATAACTTTCCTGTTTTCTTGTCCTCCTGTAGTCTTCATCCTTGACCTACAAATACACCATTATATTTGAGATAACCCAGGATTATACCAGTTCTATAGATCCCAGGGCATAGATTCCTGCAGAAAGGTATAAATGAAATATGAAACTCCACTCCAGCCACCTTCTAAGGTATAACTCAGATAGCATAAACATTCTAAAATGTTTACTAGATTCCATAAGGAACATCACTGAAGAGATATAGGGTCATTCACAGAAAATATTCATCTTAAAAACACAATAGCAAATTAGATCTTTACTTTGCAAAAAAAAAAAAGGATTTATATTTTGTACTTGAATCTACATGTTTGCTAAGTCATTCCAATTATATTTTAATATTAAGCATTCTTATAATCTATAGTTTATCTTCATCATTTCAGGCCTTCAAAGTTTTCATAGTTTTCTACATTTTGAAATATGATAGCTATTCTTTTATTACATATTTATATGTAAATATAAAGGAATTTAGGAAAGAGGAAAGTTCAGTGTTAAATGGAATTAAAATTCTAATTTGAAAAACGTGCTAGAGAATACTCACAATTCTTGACTTTTTCATCAACTCCAATTTCAAATATTTGTTGTATATATGATGGCTTTACTTTTTCCTTTCTCTGCTCTGGGAGGAAAGCTGGAAATGTTTTCATATTATGAAGCTTTGAATCTGCTCTTTCAGTTGATTCTCAGAAAATATCTGCACAGTCTCACTGTATGCCCAATGCACAGAATTCTTTCAAAGCATTGTTTTTCTTCAGGCATGCATTTAATCATGTGAAAACTGCTTGATTACTAAAAGACTCAACTCAGAAAAGAAACTGATTTCTTCTCGTGTCTATGGTTTCATTTGTAAAAGGCTGAAAATGTGTACACCCTATGCACAAAAAATAGCATGACACATAATCTTCTATTTACTCAACACAGAATTTCCTATATAGAATCTGTGGATTCTAATAAGATCAAATTGTTTTCCCTAATGATGGTCTTATAATGAGGATGCTGTATAATTGGAAGAGTAATTGAAAAGAACTAGGAGTCTCTGAAAACACATAAAAAATTTTCTCCAAAAATGACTTTATATTCTAAATGAAAATAAAAACAAAATTTAATGCTATTTTTGTTCAAAATATTTTAAAGCATTGTATTTAAGACCCACTGAAAGATGAACTGTTCGAAAGCTATTTGCAAGGATTGCAACAACAGAAGCAAAAGCATATTGTTCAGGTAGAATGAACATGGATATCAAAAACATTTCTGTCAGGAAGAAAATTCTGAACCCTGATGGTTCTCCCTTCCAATTATAGCGGCAGATACAGTCTCAAGAAAATCCTGCGATGAAATTCAAGTGCTGTACTAAGTTGGCAGTGTTTCTTCTGCTGCTTTGTCTTTTAGCAAATTAGTTCTTCCAGGAGCTATCTATTGTGGGAGGGATTTTCCCTCTTCTATGGTATAATGTATGTGATCAGCTAATTTCTCCTTGAATTTTTTTTTTTTTTTTTTTTTTTTTTTTTTTTTTTTTTGCTTTTTAGTGCCGCACCCACGACATATGGAGGTTTCCAGGGTAGGGGTCCAATCGGAGATACAGCTGCCAGCCTAGCCACAGCTACAGCAACATCAGATCCAAGCTGTGTCTGTGACCTATACCACAGCGCACAGCAATGTCAGATCCTTAACCCACTGATCAAATCCAGGGATCGAACCTGCAACCTCATGGTTCCTAGTCGGATTCATTTCTGCTGCACCACGATGGGAACTCCTCCTTGAATCTCTTTCTTATGACAAGATAGGACGGTTAACATTCAAAATCAAATACCTAGGTGTTACATTTCAGATAACTTCAGAACAAGCTTGAAATATGAGAACTATGGTAAAACTATCTGAAGGATGATGACTCAATAGAGATAAAAATAATGCAGAAATAGATCAACAAATATCATTGATATTCTACACTAGTAAAACAAAAGGAAAAGTCATTAAGATAAAACTCAGCAGAAGATGCATAGATATTTTCCCTTCAATCTAAGTATGTAATTATTCTAGAACTATAGGTATATAAACTATATGCTGTTATTTCGTTTAAAGTTATATATGCCGGAGTTCCCATCATGGCTCAGTGGTTAACGAATCTGACTAGGAACCATGAGGTTGCGGGTTCGATCCCTGGCCTTGCTCAGTGGCTTAAGGATCCAGCGTTGCCGTGAGCTGTGGTGTAGGTTGTAGACGCGGCTCGGATCCCGCGTTGCTGTGGCTGTGGTGAGGCTGGCAGCTACAGCTCCCTTTAGACCCCTAGCCTGGGAACCTCCATATGCCGCGGGTGCGGCCCTAGATAAGGCAAAAAGACAGGAATTAAATAAATAAATAAATAAATAAATAAATAAATAAATAAATAAATAAGTAAATAGCTAAAGAAAGAAAGAAGGAAGGAAGGAAGTTATATATGCCAATGTACTCAAACTCAGTAAGCAAGGAAATTTATTGAAATGGTTTTTAGCTCTAGTTTTAGGTCAGAGCGTCAAATGTAAAAGAAACAAATTAACAAAGAATTTATTTTTTAAAAAAATACAAGCATTTTTAGGTGTAAAGAAAATTTACCTATGCCCTTCATCTGCACATGAGAGTGACTACATAAAACTATAGCATAGTGACACTAATTAAGAAGTCCTTAACTAGTTAAAAAGATGTAATTATGTTTAATATTTTATTTTTGTTACTATGATAAGAAAGCAATAAAATATCTGATAGAAAATTTTAATCACAAGGTTTGAAACCAAAGGGAGCATGAAATTAATCAATGCAGTTAAACTGCGCACTCTGCTCATCTGAGGTTTGAAATGGTACTGGACTTTGAGACTGATTTTATTATGATTTAGGCTTATATTTGTTAAATTACATGAAGATAATTATGTATTTGAGAATGTGAAAATTTTTCAACCAAAATTATGTGAAGGATAAACACATGGGCTCATAGCTAAAAAGTACCAGGAAGTATTTCTCCCGTAACCTTTTCTTTTTTATCCAGCTTGATCATCTATCTGAGGACTCTTGAAAAGCTATTTAATAAGTAATGAAATATCCCTCTCCAAAATGTGTAGTCCCGAGGATTTAGAAATGTGGTCCTGTGGATTAAAAAGAATTTACTTAGGAGGGAAGTTATACAGTGATTAAAGCACAGTACTTCAACAAATTTTATCAGGGATTTTACAAAGGGATTCTATTTAATTCCCTAAATACTGCAGCATTAAAGCCTGGAGTATGATGTTACCAAAGAGATTATATTATTAAAAAGATTGGTAAAACCCAGTTATCAGTATGAGAGGATTACACTGATGTTTTAAAGGATAACTAGATTGTTTAATATTATTAACAATAATAGAAAGTAATCAGAAGAGAAAGTATATGATGCTTTCTGTCTGTTTGATTAATAGATGAAATAGAGAGTAGTCAAAGGAAAACATTTATCTTGTACAACTGGAAAAATATCAGTTGTATTTTGAATCCCCCAAATTATGGAATTTACACACATGCACACATATCCTTTTTATTAATTCATTCAGAGACTAGTTAAATGACATCTCAAAATTAAATCTAGTGTGAATACCTCAGTTCTACTGAATTTTAATCCTAGCACAGAGAGAAATCATTTCCAGAGAAATAAAAGAATTTTAAATTAAAATTCCTTGCACTTTTAAAATTTGATAAGCCGACAAGATGGGATTTGGATTCTTCAGGAATTCAGCTTATTCAGATAAATCCAAACTTCTTTAAAATACTAAATGATTTTAATATAGAAACCAGTCTAAATAAGTTTTTACCTTTGATATCTGAAACTTGTTACATCAGTCTTGTTTATAGAAAATAAGTAGAGTGAAAGGAATGTACTTGAAAATTAGGACATTATAAAGAGAACAAAACTATATTTAGTCTACTGAAGCAGCTTATCAAAAAATTAAAAAAATTTTTTGTTGTAAACTTTTCAAACAATACAAAGCTTAATGTTCCATCAGGAACACACTCAACCAAACCTGTTTATAATCTCATATCTTATCGTTTCCACGTGGAAAATCATCTCCATAATTATGGTCTTTCATAGGATATAAATATAAATATACAATATATATTCATCTGTATCCAACATGCAACTTAGAAAAAAGAATTCTTTGACTCTGAAGTAGTGGGATATTAAAAAAGAAAACATAGGAATTCCCACATATTCCAGAGATGTGACTCTGCTTTGTTGTTACATGTCATAGATTTGGAAAAGTT
Organism: Catagonus wagneri; assembly: GCA_004024745.2. Classification (NCBI taxonomy): domain Eukaryota; kingdom Metazoa; phylum Chordata; class Mammalia; order Artiodactyla; family Tayassuidae; genus Catagonus; species Catagonus wagneri. Next base: position 14,560,863 of record PVHT020000173.1, read on the forward strand.
TCTGACAAGAATGTGAACATCAAGGAAATAGGCTCCTTATATTCATTTCCATGCTGAGTGATAAAAGGACATGAATTAAGTCATATTTATCAAGTAGCATAGATCCTTTTTTATTTTTCTTTTCTTCAATGCCTAGAGCTTGGTGATAGTTGCTTTAGAAACATTTTTAAATTTAAAAAAGTAGAAAAAGTATCTATTTTTCATTAATATAGAGTAATAACCTAAACAACCACAACAACAAAAGGCATCCTGTTTCACCCCAGATCATGGTAATGATACCTGTGTAATAGCAGAAGACATTACTGGCTTCAGTTGGGTTTGTACTTGAGAATAATCTATATATTCCTTATGACACTTCAAATTCAAAAAAACCTACCTTCTATGGAGATGTAGAAATGTACTTGAATGTGTTTATTTTACCTCAGTCCATTATCACAGCTTATGCCTGTCTTCAGCTTTAATCCTATTGATGAGATCAGGAATTCTTGGTTTATCATCTGTATTTTCATACATATCATATCATCTGAATTTTTATACCATAAAATCAAGTCAATATAGCTAACTCTATTTTTCCTTTTAAATCAAAAGTTGACTTCTCCATTGGACATTTGAACAACTGACCAATATCAATTGCATATTCCTTGAGACCGATAGTGTACCATGTTTGGTATATCCAAAAGAAAACACATTAATGCTTCTCCCCTACTCTAACCCACACCTAATATTCTTTCAATGTACTTTTTCTTGCTGGTTACGAAGTACTTGTAAAGAAAGTAATTGTTATCCTTTGCCATTTTTCCTTCTTGTTTGGTAATCCGTCACTGAATATATTCATAGTAGCAAAGTGTTCAGATAAAGTACTCTTCCCAGCCACCTTTGCTACTAGGTGTGACCATGTTACTAAGTTCTGGTGAGAGATTCATGTAGATGTTGTTAGGTGGGTATTCTGTGGGCCTTTCTAAATGTTCTTATTTTGGTTCTTTCACTTTCTACTCCCTGCCTGGTATATGAAAATAGTAATTGAGCTCTAGCAAGCATCTTGGACAATGCAAATCTTAATGAACAAGAAAAAACAGTTAGTGGCGCAGTAGGTTGAAGTAGCCTGGGTCTCTGTTAATACTACATTGCCATCGTCTAGGCCTAGAATGCTTCCTGCACACTTGACTTATGGCAGAAAGAACAACACTACTACTTATTTTGACCACTATTATTTCTGGTATCTGTTACAAATAGTAGAAGGCAATTTATTACTAACACAGTACACAAAGTTCTCAAGAGTCCTTCTAGAATTTCTCTCTTCTTCCCGACAGCCAATTAATCACTAAGTACTGTCAGTTTAATTTCTTAAATTGACTTCAAATTTTCTGCTTTCTCTATATTTCCACTTTCATTCCTTTAGTTCAAACACTTGTCATCTGGCATGGTGCCACATCAGCTGACTCTAACTCATCTGCCTTACTTCCCTAAGGCATATCACCCCTACTGTTGCCAGAGTGTTCTCTCTGAAATGATGATCTGATCATAATTTTCTCTTCTCCCCCTCAGGTTCATATACCTTAGATGACTAATTTCCAACCAGATAATTTTTTAGTGAGTCAAAAATTATGAGTCTTGAGAATTGGCCTTGTCACTGATCTTCGGCTCTATCAATATCAAAACACTGGTTGTTCCCTGAATACTCCTTCTGGGCTTTGTCACTGTTGTTTATTCTGTGGAATGCCTGTTCTCAGACTGTTGGCTATAAGACTCTTATTCAGCAATTTCAAACATGTTTAAGTTTCTCTTTGAAGATTCTCTGACTCTCTGACTTGTTAAACACAATCTTCACTCTGTGAAATTATTTGTACGCAATTCTGTTGTTAAATATCACACTATATTGTTTATTTGTTGTTGTAATGAAACATGCCCATTTCATTTACAAGAGACAGACAGAATGTATTACTCATTTTCTTGCCTGTACCTCCAGTTCCGATCTCCATACCTAGGATGTAGTTATATAGGCCACTCAGGAAGTGTTTAAGGAATCTGGATGGCAGTGTGGCTCCTTTTCTGGGATACTGTTAGTTAACTGTTAGTTAATGGTCATGACAATGATCCAAGAGATGATGGCATCATCGTCATGACTTCCTAGTGGAAGTCAAAATCATCCAGGATTATTATCTACATTAGATGGTCATTGGGATTATCTTGTATTAAGCTACTGTTGTGATAGGGCTAAGAGCAAGGGTTTTGGAAAGTCAGAAGAAAAACAAGTGGTGGCCTAATGATGTAAAGACCATTTTCTACTGTGATAACCAGCAGCATTGACTCACCTTTGCAAGTAAACAGAACAATTGATAATGAATTAAAATTTTACTGAAATTCTTCTCTGTCAAGCTTCATTAAAGAGAATTTATCACTCAGTTCTGTTCTCATAGGTTTATTTCTTCTCCATATCATTTGGTTGGGGTTATTTTATCATTCAGACCACGCTAATAGAGAACAATCATTTATATTTTTTGAAATTCAGCTAGTTTAGCCACTTTAAGTACTTCACGTACTTAAACATCTTAGATGTTTAGAAAAAGACTTAAAAGAAGCTTTACTGTTCTCAAATAGTTACAGTCCCCTTCTCAGGCATATTATTTTAACTTATTTATTTTTTATTTTTATTGAAGTATAGTTGATTTACAACGAGTGACATAAAAACTTTGCTGTACACTTAAAATATTCTTTTTCATCTTCTTTTCTCTCATAGATATTGAGTATAGTTCCCTCTGCTATAGAGTGTGTCCTTGTTCGTTTTCTATTTTATATATAATGGTGTATATGTTAATCTCAAGTTCCTAATTTATCCTTCCCTCCAGACAAATTTTTAAAAATTATTTTAAGAGAGTAAATTAGTTTAAGTACATTAGATAAAATCTTTGGCATTCAAGCTTTGGAATTTAGTGGTTAGTAGAAAAGTAATCATTTTCTGTTACTACTCTACTCATTAGAATTGGGTATTTTATTTCCCCCATTCTAATCTTTGATAATCACTACCAAAGAGGCCCAAATTTGAAAATGACCCATTTTTTTCCACAATACTATTGTGTCCTCTCTGTATGCTATCAGACAATCAAAGATTTTAATTTGGAAGCTTAGTCGACAAATAACCTTGATAACTGATCCACTCAACACCGGCCTTTCAGAAATACCTCCATGACTAGACTATGATATAGTTAAAGACAAATAAAATATTATTTCTTCCACCTTCAAAGACTCCAAGCTATCCATCTACTTTTTATTATAAATTAAATCGGTATCTTAAGTCTGTAGATATACATGTTTTACATTTGATAGAATTTTTTTCCCTCCATGCCTCAAATATTGGCTTTAATAGCACTAACATTACTGCTAGAGAAAAAAATTCCAGTCTTACTCCCCAAAGAAAATGAAATTTAAGTAAATGGTTAAGAGGATTATTTGATATTACAGGATATTTGAAACTGCTTTTTAACCAGATGCCATGGCAGTTTCCCAGCTTAATTTTAAGTTACTTTCCCAGGGTCATAGAGCAAGTAAGTATTAGAGGTAAGAGTCACTCCTAGGTGAGCTGGCTCTTGAGTCTCCACTTTTTGCTGTAGCGTCTCCAGTATCCATTGATATTTAATAAAGCATGTTCACTTCAATTCAAAATGGTTCACCAAAGTTTATAGAGAACTAACTATGATTTAATCAGGCCCAAGATGCCTGACTCTGTAGGCATCAAATTTGAACAGGGAGAAACAATGGGCAATAAATTAAATAATTAATTAATGATAATAAATAGAAAATCTACTCTTTTAGAAGATTGTAAGCAAACTTTGGGGGAAAAAAAGAACAAGTGTAAAGATACTGAAATATTTGGGGATGGATTATTCCTGAGCTGTACCCCCTGAGGGTAATTACTTTACCAACTAGAGAACAGTGTTTGTACAGTTTATATAGATAATATAAAATGAAGTCTTTCAGTCTTCACTCATTTCCAAAGTTACTTAGGTTAGGATTTTTTCTCCTATCTCTTCAGTGAGGTTATGCAATATATTGTGTATAATTAAATTTTTAATATCACAGTCTACATTCCATACTGGGATTTGATTTCCCAAATGATTTTTATTTAAAACATTTTTTGCACCAAAATACACTTCTGTTACAGTGTTCTATGAGTTTTGACAGATGCACAGTGACATGTAGCCATCACTACAGTATTATACAAAATACATTATCCCCGCAGCTTATGGTCAGGGTTCCTACTGGAACCCAGAATGCAGTCAGTAGGAACGACATACCTTTAGTACATGTTCTCTTCTTGGTTCTTGAGCCTGCCAGCTTTCAGACTGAAACATGCTATCAGTTCTCCTAGTTTTAGGCCTTTGGACTCAGACTTGATCTAAACTTTGGTTGTCCTGAGCTTGCCAGCTGCAAATCTAGGGACTTCTCAGACCTGTAATTGTATGAACCAGTTCTACCTTCTGCTACATATTCTTCTGAATATATTCACATATATATTCATATATACTTCATGTATATTCATATATATACACACACATCCTATTGATATCCTATATTTTTCTGGAGAGCCCTAACTACTAACACAATAGTTTATATCTTTTTGTATTTATTTTCTATTGGGAGATCTCCAGTGGCACATTGGGTTAAGGATCTGGCATTGTCACTGCACTGGCTTGGGTCACTGTTGTGACATGGGTTTGATCCCTGGCCCAGGAGCTTCCACTTGACGTGGGTGTGGCCAAAACAAAAAATTTATGGTTTATATTCTGTTGTATGGATGTACTCATTTGCTTAGCCTTTCACCTGTTGAAGAACATCTTGGTTGCTCACAGATTTTAGCTGCCATATGTACGTTTCTGTGTGGAAATAAGTTTTCATCCTGTTTGAGTAAATATCTTGGAGCTCAATTGCTGGATTGCATGCTAAGGCTATGTTTGGCTTCCTAAGAAACTGTCTTCTGAAGTGGCTATACAATTTTGCATTCCCACCAGCAATGAATGAACTCTTTGCATCATCACTTCATCTGGTATCAATTTTTTTTATATTTAATCATTCAAGTAGGTGTGTGAAGGCATCTCATTGTTGTTTTAATTTACATTTCCTTAAAAACAAAATATAATGAGCATTTTTTCTTATACTTATTTGCCATTTGTTTATTTTCTTTTGTGAGATCTTTGACTAGATCTTTGAATTGTTTGTTTCCTTATTGTCGAGTTTTAAGAGTTCTTTGTATATCTTGGATACAAGTCCTTTATCAGATATATGATATGCAAATATTTTGATATAATATTACACATGCAGTTTCTTGTCTTTTTTTTTTTTGTAACATTTTTTGAAAGGTTAACCTCCTAGTTTCCAGGTTTGTAGTAGTTTGAAGCAGCAAACAAGCAACAGCACTGAGATCTCAGTGAACCTGTTGATAATAACTTTATAGAAGTAATTTTTAACAAAGAGCAAGTGTTCTGGTCCAAGACTCAAATGATACAGCTGATCAGCCCCCTGGTGGTTTCATTTCTACAATGTTATTACATCACCAAGTGCATAGAGGGCAGTTATTCCTGGTCAAGTTAAGTCAGGTAGCACAGTGGGAGAAGGACGTTATAATCCATTGGCCCTGGACGAGAAGAAAAGGTCCTTTTCTGCTGATTCAGAATTAGGGTCTATTCCAGTGATAGATAATACATAGAGAAGTCATTTGGATAATAGTGAAAATCATGGCAATGGGTCAGAAATGTATCATCTTAAATACTTCAGTGGGAAAAACATACAGCCTTAGAGTCTCACTTTAAGCCTTAAACAAATTTTAGTTTTCCTATTCTCAAAAACTAAATAAGGTAATAATTTAGTGAGCCTCAAAATTAGCATGAAGAAATAAATCTCCAATAAGATAGGGATCCTTCTTTACTGTCTCCATTCTTTAACTAGAATATGCTTCAAGGAACACAGTATTATGAAGTGTGTCTAAAGAAAATTGAAAATCAGTTAATATAAACAGCTGGAATGCCAAAGACTCAATTGACAACCTAAAATCCTCATTAATGTGCCTCCAAAAGCAGCTGAGCTAGCCAGATCTTAATGAGACACATGTGATTCCTAGTCAGCTTGCACATGGTGTGAGTTTTCCCCCAAATGTCCAAGCCCAAGCACTCAAGGCCAAACGAACAAACTTAAAGTCTTCAGCAAACTTTTTGTCTGGGATCTGGCTGCTGTCCCATTAAGATTTCAATTTATCTTACCCCTTCTGTGACTGCCATTCACCAGCACTTCTTATATTAGATGTTAACAAAGTTTCCTTAGCACAGCAGAACTATTGTGCTGAACAGAAAGAAGAGAATGCAAATATGTGGATTTTAGAAACTGATTTTCAGACTTGCCAATCAGGTCTCCAATTCCCAGGAGGGTAGCAACCATCTCCACACCTGCATGTCATTAAATTTTCATACCATTGTTTATGCCAAGATGGAACCTGAGCTGAACTTGGACACTCAAGATCTAGCAACCACCTGAGAAAACATTGATGGAAAAGTAAATTTTGGACATTTTTTTCTCTAAGTTTATACCAGTATCTTTTCACATAAGGGAAAAAAAAGAACACTGCTTGTTGCCGCTGCTTAACAGACAACACTTTTGATTCAGTAAGAGGAGGTAGTTTCTACCATTGTCTTAATAAATGGTCTTTAATAAAGTGAAAATTAAATAATCATCTTATAAATTTGATCACAATAAGCATGATAAATCCTGTCCAAAGAGTATCTCCTATGGGCTGGGCAGGAACAGTGTCCTTGATGGGTATTTTAAGTTTACTGACAAGAGTTGCTTGTAAAAAAAACGGGGGGGGGGATGTATATAAATTAGTGTTTACTTTCCAGTTTCCCTCTCACATTGTCTATATGACCGTGTTTGTAATCAGGAAAAAAGTTACTCCCTCCAGGGAGGTAATCTTGAAGGGAAGAAAGTATAGCCTGTTCAATAAAATACATTCAAATTAAGCTATTATAAATTTGGAAAAAATAACTCTTAGTATTTTAAATGCAAACAGTAATACTCAACAAAACATACCTTATGCCTTTCACAAGTGGATACATCAAAATCTCCTGGGGGAAAAACATATTTTTATATTATAATAATATGCAGCAAGGTCTTAAAAGGTTTAAAATAATTTATTAAAAAGTTTGACTATTTTTAAATGGCTTTAAAAAAATAGACATAGGAGTTCCCGTCGTGGCGCTGTGGTTAATGAATCCGAACCATGAGGAACCATGAGGTTTCGGGTTCCATCCCTGGCCTTGCTCAGTGGGTTAAGGATCCGGCGTTGCCGTGAGCTGTGGTGTAGGTTGCAGACGCGGCTGGATCCCGCGCTGCTGTGGCTGCGGCGAAGGCCGGCGGCTACAGCTCCGATTAGACCCCTAGGCTGGGAACCTCCACATGCCGCGGCTGCGGCCCTAAAATGACAAAAGGCAAAAAAAAACTTAAAAGTAAAATAAATAAAAATTTAAAAATAGACATATACATTTTACTTATTTTCAAGGACCTTCCAAGTTTTCAAAGGACCATGACCTAAATGTTACCATTACAGTTTTGTTTAAAACATTCAGAAATTCTCATCTGGAAAAGTGTAATGTAACTGATAAGCAAGATAAGAAAATCCAACTCTTTCCTTTATAGCTGTATATACATATGATCCATTTTTGTATAACTTTGCACAAAAGCCATTGATTCGGCCCCACAGCATTCTCTATGTTTACCAAATCATCTTTTATTTAATACAGTAGTTTATCAAGAGCTTGAAAAGTCTACAAAATGCAAACCATTGTTCCCTAACCTGATAAGTTCCTGTTCATCTTGGCAGTTTAAATGATTCTGAGGGAGTTTACGGGGAACATTGCTAAATATTCCATTAATGGATGGAAATCTGCTTCCATTAAGGAAAGCTGGATGAGCATGCCAAAGGCTCTGAAGATTTTTCAAAAAAAATTCCCAAATGGTTTTAGGCAATGACACCATTCCAATAAGTGCATGGTCCTTCAAAGGCAAAATTTGCTTGAATCTATGAATTGTTACAATTTATCTTTCTAAGATATCTGCAGTGTGGTCACTTATGTTATAGTTTATGGCATGCTATTTCTGGCTAACTGACTGGTTGCCTCTTTTCTCTCTGCCAGAAAACTTCTGGACCTAGCTCATCATCCCCACAGTGACTACACTTTTCTATGATTTTTGCTCCCTGTCCTCTGCCTGGCCTTCTTCCTTAGCTCTGCAGAAATGAGAGATTACCTGCCTCTCCCCAACTCCCCCATTATGTGGTATTTCTTAGAGTTTAGATTTGGTTACTATGAGCAATGACTACCAACCATTGAATAACAAGCAGGATAGCAACTGGATGATAATTGCTAAGTACATACTGTCTTCCTGAGTGTAGCAAGTTGCCTGGAGGTAGAAAAAGAGGAATTAGCTCTAATAATTATCTCAGGTAAGCATTTTCATTCAGTGTAGAAAAACTTTTGACACTGAAGATCATAAAACCCTGAAAGTATAATAGGTTTTTCCAGAAGACTCTGAGTTAGTCTCTAACATGAAATTCTGCCGGAAGCCACATAGATAAGTTAAGAGTTATGAGACTTACGTTTTCTTATTATCTCCTTTTATCAACTAGGAATGATTCAGTTAACCTGTACTTCTGCTAATCAATAAGGCTAAACATATTTTGGATCCTTAGTGTGTGAGTTAAGAACCAGGGAGAGGGCGAGAATGAGGGATGTGTTTTCTTTACTCCAAATATTATCAGACATCCCCATTTATCTTCAAGATTAAAAACAGTATAGTGCATACCCTAAAATAAAAATAGTGCTGCATTCGAATTTGAAAAAGTTTAGGCTTTTTAATATACATTTTGGGGGCATGTAGTTTATCATTTGTTATTTAAATTGTAGCATCAATGAATTCAACAGTAATAAACTGAAACTGATTTTTAATTCACTCCTCTCAAGAATGTTGTCAGTTATCTAAAATATTTGTGCATTTGTGTACATAGAAAATGAGTGTTTATTTCTACATGTGTTTTATAGAATCAACTTTTGTATATTAAAAAAAGCTTTTTTCAGCTTTTTCTATTGCTTAGCTTAAAAATGAAGCTTTTCTATTTCATAGACTTTTAAAGATAACACATCCCGAATTATTTCGAACATCCTCTCTGCTAATTAACATATTCATGATAACAATTTTGATAAAGATATTCACAGTGTTATAGAGCCACCTTCAGAGCACTGACTCTTAATTAGGAATTTAAGACTCTAAAAACCACTCTCGAGGTTTAGATTTCAAGTAAATCAGACACATACAACACACTGTTTATTCTGAAGCATTTTAAAATAAATCACTATATGGTCAATATAACACATTCTAAGAAATCAGCTAATTAAATTTAAATTCTAGAACAACAGATATTTGATATTTAAAAATTTGTGTCATCATAAACATCTTCAGATTGTTATCAGTTAATGGAATATTATTATTTAGTTTTTGAAATATGCATGATTATTAGATTCAGTTCAGTTATAAAGAGGATTAATTTCTACTTCAAGAGGATAAGTGGGCAAAAATGTTTATAAAGTTGAAATTGTAAAACTCAGTTAAAAATAACATGATATCGGAGTTCCCATCGTGTCTCAGTGGTTAACGAATCTGACTAGGAACCATGAGGTTGCCGGTTCAATCCTGGCCTTGCTCAGTGGGTTAAGGATCCGGCGTTGCTGTGAGCTGTGGTGTAGGTTGCAGACGCGGCTCAGATCCCGCGTTGTTGTGGCTGTGGCGAAGGCCGGCAGCTACAGCTTCTGTTAGACCCCTAGCCTGGGAGCCTCCATATGCCGTGGGTGCGGCCCTAGAGAAGGCAAAAAGACAAAAAAAAAAAAAAAAGATTATCTCTAGTCAGAACTTAATAGTAACATAATGGTATTGATAATAAAAACAAGAATGATAATAATTTACCATTATTTTAATTACCCATGTTCTTACTAGTGGTATATTTTAGTAAGTAAGATACCAAATATAATGCATCTCTTGCAGATCATATTTCATTTCACCTCTCAAAAATTAATTGATGCCGACTCCATTTTCTTGAAGGTATTTTTATCTCGCTTTATAGAAGCTCTCTATCCTCCTGGTTTTCCTCCCCTTGAATTTCTAGACATTGCTCAATCTTCTTTGTCATTGTTTCTTCTGCCAATTTTTTACATATTGGCAATTATCTGGATTCTTTCTAGCTAGGGCCCGCTCTCTCGCTAGGTTTATTACCCATTTATAAGTCTTCAACTGCCATCTATATGACTCCCAAATCAAAATTCTTGCCCCCAAATGTAGGTCTGACTACCCACCTGTCCATCCATCTACTTGAGTGTTCCATAGCAACTCAAACTCTACACGTCTCAAGCCAGCTTATCTTGTACTCCAGTTTGCAGTGATCAAGGCACTGACACATGCATTATATTTGACTCCTTTCTCTTCTTCCCTTCACAAATCAACTGTTTCAAAATACATTGATTATAACACCTAAACATAGGAATCTATTCCCCATTTCCATCATCAAAAATACCATCCTAGTCTTAGGAAGCCAATATTTCCCCGCAGTTTCCATAGTACCTTTCTTTATGAGCTCCCTGCATCTAATATAATATCACAAAATTAAACTGCATAGTCACCAAACTCTCCAAATGGAACTATCATCCTGTTACTCTCATTCTTGAGCTTCTTTAACTACATTTGTATAGAGTCCTGAAGTCTAAGGGCCTTCATGATCTCACCTCTGCTTACTTCTCTGGCCTTGAGTGTCATCATTTCCTAGTTAAGTATTTACTTGTTTATTTTGATTTTTTCCAGATTTACTGAAATATAATTAAAATATAACATTGTGTAAGTTTAAGGTGTACACTATGATAATTTGATACTTGTTTATACTGCTAAATTATTACACAATAAAGTTAGTTAACACATTCATCACCTCACATAACCATATTTCTTGTGTACGTGGTGAAAATATTTAAAATCTACTCTTCTATCAACTTCCAAGTGTATAATACAGTATTGTTAACTACAGTCACCATGCTGTACACTAGATCCCCAGAACGTATTCATCTCGTAAGCTGAAAGTATGTACCCTGTAATCAACATCTCTCCATTCCCTCCAACCCCAGCATCTGGTAACCACCCCTCTACTGCCTGTTTCCATGAGTTTGGTTGTTTGTTTTTGTTCTTTTTTTTTTTTCCAGATCCCACACATAAGTGAGTGAGATCATTACAGTATATGTCTTTCTCTGACTTATTTCACTTAGTAAAATGCCTTCAAGATCCATAATAGCTTGAATGCTCATTTCTTTTATTGCTGAATAACATTCCATCGTCTGTATGTACACAGTTTATGAATCCATTCACTCACTGGATGACATCTTGGCTGGCTGCCAAGTTTTGACAATTATGAATAAAGCTGCTATAAACATTTGTATGCAGGCTCTTCTGTGGACATAAGTTTTCAACTCCTTTGGGTAAATATCAAGGAGCACAACTGCAGGGTCATACGTATGGCAAGAGCATCTATAGTTTTGTAAGTAACTGACAAAGTGCCTTCCAAAATGAACATACCATTCCCACCATCACTGAATGAGACTTCCTGTTGCTCCACATTCTAGGCAGCATTTGGTGTGTCAGTGTTCTGGATTTTGGCCAGTCTAATATATGTAGTACAATAGTTCATTTTACAGTTAACAGTTTATCACTTTACAGTTTATAAAACCTGCTTCTTCTCATTTGATAATAATGCATAGGTAATAAACTAAATGTATAGATAGCAGCAAAGGGAATTCTGTCTTAAATAAGGCTTGAGATTCCTAAATAAATCAAAATAACATAAAGTATCTGTTAGTATGAGTACTCTATACTTTCATAAATTTTCAGATTGATACAAGAAATGTAAAACTGTAATTTATTTGCATTAGAGAGATAATGAACCACTTGTTGACTTGAAACACATAAAGATTGTTTTTAAATACATCTATACATATTTAAACATCAATTTTTAACACAAACTGAAAATATGTGAAGAAAAAGCAATACAGGAAATATTAACACATTTTGAAAAAAGGCTTTTAAAGAAAACTTGGAATTTTCAAAATTGTAAGTTATTTCCTTTTCTTTTTTTTCTGTCTTTTTGCCTTTTCTAGGGCCGCACTCGCGGCATATGGAGGTTCCCAGGCTAAGGGTCTAATTGGAGCTGTGGCCACCAGCCTATGCCACACCCACAGCAATGAGGGATCCGAGCCACGTCTGCAACCTACACCACAGCTCACAGCAACGCCAGATCCTTAACCCACTGAGCGAGGCCAGGGATGGAACCCGCAACCTCATGGTTCCTAGTCGGATTCATTAACGACTGAGCCACGACGGGAACTCCAAAATTGTAAGTTATTTCTTATAATACCGAGAAAGGTCTTATTCCCACTATTACAAAAGAGAAAACCAAATTTCAGCCGAAGTAATCAAGGGCTTGGAAATCCCTCAATACCAGTTTAACTCAGGTGATAGTTGAAAAGTCAGTATTCCTCTTTAAGATTCTATGGCCTATAATAACCTATATTGGAAAAGAATCTGAAAAGGAATGGATGTGTGTGTATGTATAACTGATTGACTTTGAAATCGGTTATTCAAAGTAAATCGGTGTACCTGAAACTAACACAACTTTCTAGGTCAGCTCTACTCCAACAAAATTTATCTTAAACATTTTTTTAATTAAAAAAAGATTCTATGGCATAGAAATTCCACACGTTCTCCAATAAGACAGAGTCCATATTTATTGCATGTTCTAAGGGAAACAAGTGATCTCAAAGTCCTGCAAATAAGGTTAAAATAATAATGGATACAGCACATACAATGAAACCTAGATAGATAAAGTATTTTTTCCATTTTTTGTTTATTTATTTTATTGCATCCAGACACTGATAGAAATTGTACAAGTGCAAAAGGAATCAGCTACAGTTCTTCCCTTTTAGGTGCTAATAATGTTCACAGAGAGGTCCAAAATCTTAAATGTGGTCTAATTTTTAAAATGACAAACGTCATCAGAGGGATGCAGGCAAAGTATTAGATTAATTTAGAGCAGGCCAGATTTCTTCCATCAGAAAGTCTTTGTAGATGAGGCCTCATAAGCAGGGCCTTTAAGTATTGCTCAGATACAGAGATTATGAAAAAGTTCTATTAGGGAAAAGAAACAACTTGAGCAAAAGAAAAAGAATTCAAGAGTGCAAGAATGGGATATAAATAGAAAGAGTAAACAGTTCAGTTTATTTAGACCATAGGATAACTGAAATGCTGTAGTAGACAATGCTTGAAAATACGTTGGGTCCAGTTTTTAGAGGACCTTGCATAACATTGTAAGTGTAATTCTTTAATTCAGGTGACTAAAACGTGAACTATGTAATGAAGTTGGTTGAGAGCTACTGTTAAGATTTGATGAGAATACACTAGTTCAGATCAGTATAAGGGTCAGTTCTCTTTTAAATATATAGCGTTCCTCTTCAGAGAAGCACCAAAGATTAATGCTTTTCAAGTCAGCATTAGCAAGGGCATGGAATATTTGCACAACCCTTTATTCTCATTTTCTGTTTATCTTAGTTTACTGAAATAAGAATGTATCACCTTCAATTATTTGACATTTATTCACTTGTAAGAAAAATTTGTTTATATGCCCATGCCAAATTTTCTGTTTTTCAAAAAATAATTTCAACTATTAATAATATTATTAAAAGTGTTATTCATTGAGTGTCTGTAATATCCCAGACACTATGACAAGCCTATTACAATATATCATGTCATTTATGTCTCGTAACAAGTCTACTACAACTATAGTATTATTGTACTAATTTTACACATAATGCATCTAAGGATCTGTTTCATTGTGTTACAACTAACATAGTAAGAGAGATAAGATTTGAGCACAAGACACTTTGACTCCAAAATAAACATAAGCTATTTACTATAACAGTGAATGAAAATGCAGTAAATTCAACTTCTGCTTTTGTCTTGCTTAAAAATCCTATACATTTTATTAGTCTGGATTACAGTTTCCAGTATATTGTTATTTAAATTTCCATAATAAAGATCTTAGACAAAATTTCTCTTTCTTCCACACATATAAGGATCTATTCCTCCAGAATCAGTACCTCAGATAAATTTGTGGTTCCTAGAGGAAATGTTCAAAATACTGATACGGCATGGCAACAACCAGTTAGAACAGACTACCAAGCAATTAGGCTCAGGCATAAACAAGCAGAATGGCAGTTATGATACCGACCAGCTGAAATATATCTCTTATCAATTTCCCACTGCAATTGATAAACCGTATTGCCATCCAAATTCCCAGTTTACTATGTACAATTGTACTGACTATAATAACAAAATTTGACACTTGAAGGATTCTTACAAGGAGTAGTATAGGGACTTTGAAGAGATCTACACTTTATGCTCCCTGCATCCTCAAGTAATCCCTCACCTCTTAGTCTGTTTTCTCCAGTGGAAACAGGGATCACAACATCTACTCTTCAGGTATTAATAAGGATGAAGTTAGTGTGGGTCTAGGGACTCATAGCTGCTGACACAGAGAGACACAATCCTGGTTGCTAGTCTTCACTGCTGATAGTCCCTGTACTTGTTCTCTGTTTCTCCAGCCTCTACTTCTTTAATGGGCTGATCTAAAGAAATGGTCCAAAGGGGAAAAGATCTCTGTTCCAAAATAAAGAGATAAGCAATATGTTTTATTTGTAATTCTTTTGTATTAACCTTATTCTAAATTCTGTTTTCTGCTCTTAACTAAGCAATTGTGACCGATTTTCATCGTGTTTATATATCTGAAACCTTAAGGGGAAAAAAATGAGCCAAAGTGTCTTCAGACAACAATTCAGGACACTTTGTCTTATAAAATTAAACCTGCAGTGGAATTCTTTTTAAAGACCTTTCCTCGTAAGACCCAGCCAAAAAAAGTTCAGTCCCAAAGGATCTGCTGTTAGCCATCTTTTGCTTGCTCTGTAGGCTTATTTTCATCCATAACTCCAAGTTACATCTCCCAGTTCAATGCACCCCTCTTCTAAGATCCACCTCTGAATTTCTCTTTGCTGTTTATCTCATTTGAATATCTCAACAATGTTATTTCCACCTCTCCAAAACTGTATGTCACCTCCTCCTACCAAATCTTGTCCTTAATATCCATCTAGTTAGCAAAATCAGAAACCTGGGAATCACATGGATTCCTCTATATATTGTCACCACTACCCTCAGATAAGATTTGTTTATTTATTTATTTCACTTTTATCATTAATTTGCACATTTGTTTATTAAGTTATTCAATGTGTATGCACAAAGTGGCTGTTATATTCCAGATACACTGAGGAAAAAAAAAGAAAGAAAAATAGGTTTGGGTCCCTGCCCTTGTGGAGAAAAAGGGAAGAATCATGGTGGATAACAATGATTTTTGTGAAGTTGAAATATGAGATTTGTGCACCACTCTATTATTCCTTTTGTTGTAGTTCGTTGTTTATATGCTTTTATTTTCCTCCCCTCAGGCTTGTAAGGGAAGGAACCATGTGTCATTCATCTCAGTAGAATGCCTTTCATCTAATCCTGATTAATAAATGTTTATTGAATTAAAAGAGTGAGATGGAGTGAATACTGAAGTGAAATAAGGACCAGATATGATAGATAATCTCCTTTTCGATACACATACACAAATTTTCCACTTCAGGCGTTTAAAAGTAACTTAAAAGTTGTTAGTAATCCATTCTGCTGTGTTTTTAAGCATACATGAATGGTATAAAGCAAAAGTTTAATGATGCAACATTTCACTGAAGAAAAGTAGAGGACAGCAAGGAGTTCCCATCGTGGCTCAGCAGTAACGAACCTGACTGGCATCCATGAGGATGCAGGTTCGATCGCTGGCCTCACTCAGTGGGTTAAGGATCTGGCATTGCCATAAGTTGTGGTGTAGATCACAGATGCAGGTTGGATCCCATGTTGCTGTAGCTGTTGCATAGGCTGGTGGCTACGGCTCCTATTGGACCTCCAACCTGGGAATCTCCATATGCCATGGGTGTGGCCCATAAAAGAGAAAAAGGCCAAAAAAAATAAAATAAAATAAAATAAAAAGTCAAGGACAGTGAGTTAAATACTCCTTGAATCACCACATAGTTTGGGAAAGAATGAAATACTCCCTTTCAATATTCAAATACTTCCCTAACTGGGTTATTATTAATGGATCTTCTCCCCTATGATGTATTATGGATTTATCCCTAAAAGGAATCATAGTCATCTAGTAGCTGAGAGCAAGGTCATGACCTCTGTGGATCACACAATGATAGCCTCCTAGATGCATTGTTTCCCACACAGTGGAAAGAAGCTATTTTGTTTGTAGTAACAACAGGGTAGGATTGTTATTTGCCCAAGCATAAGGCTCAAGTCTGACTCTAGGAAAGAATGGCTAATGAGATAAAAGAATTACTTCTCCATTCTTTGCACCTGACAGGATATATTATTATTATATTTTAAAATACGAGCTATCAGTATGGACAAAGAGTTGAAATAATGCCAACGGAAAAAAATAATGAGTGTATTCCATTTCAGGTCACTGCTGATTTGTAAACTGTTCTGTAATCTGCTTATCGCTTTCTGCACTGTTATAAAAATAGCACATTCAGTGTGTCCTCCCTCCTAAGGATACTGGAGGAGCTCGGTGAGAGTGAAGAGACTAGAATGAATGATGAAATGTTTACCATGCAAATTTCAGATCAAGAAATAATGTAATAATTCCACTCTTGACTAATTCACATTTTATCAGAGCTATTTTTAAATATGTACCCTCTTCTCTATTGAATTTTCCTATGTTCAAGGGAGTCTGCCACACACAGAAAACATTTGTATTCACATTTCTAAAATGAATTTGCTCTTTCATTTGATAGAGTATTTCTGATTCATATCTACTCTCTTGTCATGTATTAACACTACTTTGACTATACATTAGTGACTATTCTTTCTTCTATTACACTTAAAAACTTATGATTGCTTATTTAGGAGAAAATAGTGCTCATCCATGCTTCCTCAAAAGAAGGAATAGCTTAGGCAAGACTTGTCTTAAAAACATGCAGCGTGAAATATGTCCAAAATAGAAGGACATACTGTATGATCTCACATGTAGAATCTGAAACAAAATCATAGACACAGGGAATGGATTGTGATTGCTAGAGGCAGAGGTTGTGGAAGGGGGGTAGGCAAAGTGGGTGAAGGTGGTAAAAAGGTGAAAATTTCCAGTTTTAAGATAGGTAAATGAGTCCTGGTGATGTATATAGCATGGTGACTGTAGCCAATAATACTACATTGTATATTTGAAAGTTGCTGAAGAGTAGATCTTAGAAGTCCTCATTACAATACAAAAATAATGTGTAACTATATATAATGATGAATGTCAACTAAACATATTGTGGTAATCACTTTGCAATAAATATATATATATCAAATCAGTAAGTTGTACATATAAAACTAATGTGATATTACATGACAATTAAATAACAGTTAAAGAAAAGTTCAGACCTCATCTACTCTACTGGAACAATAATTATACCTAATGAATGTAAATGTAGATATTTACCACCAAATCCAAATTTAATCCATATCCTTAAAAATACAAGAGCCCAAATTTTGTATAGTCTTGTGAAGTTGATTAAATTAGAGCCTCATTGTATAAATTAGCTCCATTTCTTTCGTCTGAGCACCAGATAATTCAGATTAGCTAGTAATCATTTGTTATGATTTCATTTCTATTGAGAAATTTCTAAAGGCAAATTTTCAGAAAAGGCAGGGTTGTAAATCAGAAATTAATCGTGTGCAGATAGAAATCTAAGATCATATTTTACAACGATAATTGAATCGATTAAAAATATAAACCTACCAAACCAATTGTTTATTGTTGTTCATGGTCATATAGACAGATTAACCACCACAGTAATAGTTTCTCTCTTTTCAACCACTTATTTCTTCTTTATATGGGTATAATATAAATCTCTTTATTATTAAAAATGAAACCAAACAAAGATACATGTTTAGATTTTGGCTAGATATCAAAATATGCCTTGAATCACCATCTGGTCTGGGAGATTCTTGTCTAGCTAGCATCGATAATCTCTACCCCATGTCTGGTAACTTCAATTTTCCTTTGGAGAACCAGTCCTCTCCACTCTCAGTCTACGTGGTCATAATCAGACTGACCTCATCCATTAGCTTCATTGGCCAGTCAGAGTAACAATGATTTGTCCAGAATGTGCAAAGGATACAACCTGAACTCAAGAGTCCCACCTTGAATTTTCACTGATTGGAAGAGGCATCTCTTTCTCCTGCTATTTCTAAACTTCTTGAAAATAAGTGAATTTTCCAAGGCCATTGCTTAGAGAGAGCCAATCTGAGAAGAGAGCCAGTGCAAAAGAACACAGAACTCAAATATGGAAAAAGATATTTCCCCAAAGTCATTGTTGAGATCCTAGATCTACCTGTGACCAGAACTGCAGAAAACTATACAATGCTGATGAAAAAAATCACAATACAAGTAAGTGAAAAGATATTCCATGATCATGGACTGAAAAATTCAACTGACTTGAAAGATTCAACTAATTCAAAATGTTTCCACACAAAAGCCTGCACATAAATGTTTATAAGAGTGTCGTTTATGATTTCTAAGAGGTAGATGCAACCCCCAATAGGTGAACGGATAAACAAACTGGTACATCCATACAGTGGAAGATTCACTGATAAAAGAAATAAGTTGTCAAGACCTGAAAAGATATTTTTCACATAAATGTGTGATACACTTATGTATATATAACATATTGTATATTAACTATATATTATATAAAATTATATATATATATCATAATTTAATATGTATACAATGCTTAGCACAGTGCTTGGCTCAGAATGATTGTGGTGATGGTAGGAGTCATAATTGAACACATAATCAGTGATAGTAATTATTTAATAGTAAAAGATAGGTACTGTAGAATCACTTTGGAAACCCATTAGTTAGTATCTGTCAAAGCCGAATATTTTTACAACCTATGCTTCATCAATCCTGTTCCCAGGAAGTGTATACATGTGTGTTTTATCTCTGAAATGTGTACCTATTTCACCAAATGGCATATATTAAAATGTTAATAATAGCACTATTTTTTATTATTTTAATTTTTTTTTTTTTTTTTTACAGCTACACCCATGGCATATGGAAGTTCCTAGGCTAGAGGTAAAATCAGAGCCACAGCTGCCGGCCTACACCACAACCACAGCAGCTTAGGATCTGAGCCATATCTGTGACCTACACCACAGCTCATGGCAATGCTGGATCCTTAACTCACTAAGCAGGGACAGAAATCAAACCCCATGTCTTCACAGATACTGGTCGGGTTTGCTACTGCTGAGCCGCATCGTGAACTCCCATAATAATACTATTTCTAACAGCCCAAAACTAGAAATTCCTAAATTCCCATCAACAGTAGAGTGGGTAAATAAATTGCATACTTGCAATTTATGGAATAGCATACAGCAATTAAAATAATGATATGGAACTGCATACAACAATACGGATAAATTTTATGAATATAATGTTAAGCCAAAAGAAGCGAAATACAAGAGAATATAATATATGTTTCTACTAATATAAAATACAAAAGCAGGAACAAAATGAGTGTTGTTAGAAGTCAGGATTCTGGTTACTTTTGGAGTGTTGTGGGGTGAACAGTTACTAGACATAGCACAGGAGAGCTTCTGAGGCTTTTGGTCTGAGTGTTGGTTACATGTGTGTTCAGATTGATAAACCCAACCAGTTTATACACTTAACGTGCACTTTTCTCTGTATGTTACACAACAAAAAAAGTTAAAAACATTGAAGACACTCTGATGGCAAGTAAAGGTCATTGCCTTTATGGACGCTGTCAGTAACTAGCTATAAGAGCCTAAGCTACTTGACTTCTAAAACACAATTTACCCATTTACAATATATCACAGGATTATTGTGAGGATTAAATGCAATTAAAGTATGTGAAAGCATCACAAAGTCACTCAACCAGTAAAAACCGTGCCTGTCTACATAACAGGTTTCAGACTGCTGAATTGTCAGTATCAGTGATGCGGTGAAATGAGTGCTATATTATTCATTTTCAATGACTTTCCATATTTTTTATCCAGAGAATGATTACCTCAAGCTCAGTCATCAAGGGAGTTCTGTTTTTATTAGCTTGTGTCACATTGCATGACTGCCAAGTGGACATAAAATGGGAAAAGATAAAATTTGCTTTCTCATGGTGTCAAAGGATGCCAGTGCTATTTTAGGCAGTGTGTCATGGTGAGAGGATTATTATCACTTTCAACATGACCATTTTAAGGTTACACCTGGAAAACTATTTTTTTTTTCCTTTTGGTACCTCAGGAGCTTCCAGCAGTAGACCAAACTGTGGGAAGCCTAGGAACTGTGAAGTGGCATACCTGTAAGAAAATTTTTAAAAAGAAAGATAACAGGTTAAAAATGCATCTAGTTTTGCTTTGTCAGTGAGAATGAACATCAGAGCTCATCAATATGGGAAAGGTATAATTTCTAAATTAAGGGTAAATGATTGCAGTCAAGTGTAAGAAGTTATATCTATGAATAATAGGAAATCATTTTTGAAGGAAAAATTTAAACACCAGAAAGAAGAATATCCTCAGAGTAAAAGCAATTCAACTCCAGCATACTCATTTAAGAGAAGCAATGTGAGCACCGTTTCTCAAGACAGTCCAACGGAAGCAGACTAAGCAGCCAGAGGGTAAGTTACAGGGAATATTACTTCGCTAATGAGTTCTTAGTTTAGTTTAGTTTAGTTTAGCATCTAAAATACTGAAATTGGTCTCATTTGAAAATACATTACTGGAGTTCGCACTGTGGCTCAGTGGGTTAAGAACCCAACATTGTCCACATGAGGATGCAGGTCTGATCCCTGGCCTCCCTCAGTGGGTTAAGGATCCAGTGTTACCACAAGCTGCTGTGTAGGTCACAGATGTGGCTGGGATCTGGTGTTGCTGTGGCTGTGATACAGGTCAGCAGCTGCAGCTCCGATTTGACCCCTAGTCTGGGAACTTCCATATGCTGCATGTGTGTCCATAAAAAGAAAAATAAATGTTTAAAAGTACACTAAGAGCTGCCTAATTTTGGATATGTATTTTTTTGGCCTTTAACTTGTTATCGATTGTTTGTCTCTGAGTGGGTAGAAAGAAAGACAAGAGTTCTATATTATAGAGTATGTTAATGTGTCTCCGTTGTGTCATTAAAACAAATGATATTTTTAAAGTTTTGAGGGAAAAAAAAGCACAGGTTTTTCAGTTCTGTTCTCAGCTCATAAAACAAGGCTTATAGGCAGGCAGTAAATATTTTTTGGATAAATGATGAAAAGATTGAACATAGAGGAGAATACATATACTAAATTATTTTCAGTATTTAAATACAAGTATTTAAATGGGTTCAATAGTTAAACAGAAAATGGACAAATTATTAGGACATGCCAAATCCAATTTTCAGCACCATATTGAATCCTAGATTCTCTTAGGGTATTTAAGTGCCATAAAATAAGTTCAATCCTTATATATCTAGAAATCCATTATTTAGTCTTTTCTTATTCCTTAAATCTCTTTGAAGGTCAAAGAGTAGTACAGTATTAGATTTCCCTTGTAGAAATAAAAAAAACAATAAGAATTTCTAACTCTACCAAGCTCTACTTACCAAAATTTTGGTAAATATCATTGACTATATAGAAGAAAAAAAAAACATACAAGGTGAAATGGACAAGTTACTATCTTGCTGGGATACTTCATGGAGGAAATTTGTTTTTTTTTTCTTTCAAGTTTTTTTTTTATTTTTAGGATTGCACCCGTGGCATATGGAGGTTACCAGGCTAGGGGTCAAACTGGAGCTGTAGCTGCCGCCCTACACCACAGCCACAGCAGCACTGGATCCAAGCCATGTCTGCAACTTAAACCACAACTTGGGCAATGCCGAATCCTTAACCCACTGAGTGAGGTCAAGGATTGAATCCACATCCTCATTAATACTAGTCGGGTTCATTAACCACTGAGCCACGATGGGTACTCCCTGTTTTTCTAAATCTCCTTCTGTAATTGAATGTCACACATATATTGCAAAATATTGTAAGAATCTAAGACAAATCAATACCTTATGGGACAATTAAATTCACATAAAAGAGCATTATTCACTCTTTTGTGTCTCCTGGTTTATAAAGTGTCCATTTATAAAATAGGTATAAAATTTCTTCTCAGAAGTTACATATGAGACACATCACGTTGTGCTTTGTTTTGTCTTTTTTTTTTTTTTTTCAGGGCTATGCTTGTGCCATATGGAAGTTCCCAGGCTAGGGGTCAAATCCAAGCTGCAGGTGCTGGCCTATGCCACAGCCATAGCAACACAGGATCCAAGCTATGTCTACAAACTATACCACAGCTCACAACACCAGATCCTTAACACACTCAGCGAAGCCAGGGATCAAACCTGCATCCACATGAGTACTAGTTGGGTTCATTACTGCTGAGCAACAAAGGGAAAACCATCTTGGTGTTTTAATTCAAATACTTTGACTTAAATCACTATTTCCATACTTTCTAATAAAAAAAAGTCATTATGATTAAGGGCCATGGAGACATTTTTGTTTTGCCTAAGAATTGTTGTATAATATTTCAAGAGATCATACACAATCCATAAGATTGAAAAATTATTTGGTCCTTGGTTCATCATGGTCCACTCTGAGAAGGTCATTGTCCAAATCAACCCTTTTCAACCATGGGTTCCCTAAAAGTTAAGTCCAAAACCCTAAATATTTTATCATATGAATTAACTTTTCTCCTATGCTTCTAGGATGGTACTAACTATAATTTATCCCTGGGAGAACTGACAAAATATTCAGTTTCCTATTAAGCTTGACTTTCTTGCAGAACCTTGGTGGGGAAAGGGTGATCTAAATCCATGTGATCCATTTTAACCTACTGCTTGACTACTTACAACATTCGTTCGTCTCCTCTCAGCCACTGGGACTTTTTAACCTTTCAGGGCCCATGTACCAGCAATCACACATATCAGTTCCATCAGATGTTTTTCCACCTCCCAGGACCCTTCGTGAACATAAGGACCAGATTTCATAACTCACTGAGAAATTACTTCCTCTACTGTTCCTGATCCTGGCAAAAATCCATTCTTCCCCAGTCTCTCTTCAACCCTTCCAAGAATTCTCCAGTTCTTCCCCCTACCAAAACAAAGCCTCTTAGCTATCTATAAGAGCAAAGGAAATCTCAAGATCAATTTGCTCTTTTGAAGGAGAAAATAGAAATTACCTCATTTTTTTTGAAGCACATAAACTAAATTGCAAAATAATTTCTGAGTCTGTTTAGACATAACATGTCAACTGGCTCTATACCCTTAACTGTTCCTTCCTCAGGTACAGTTTTTCCTGAGTTTCACAACCTTCTTCAAGTCATGGAAAATAGAGGAAATTATGGGAGATACATGGACTATTGGAGAAAAATGGAGAGCATTTGGGGAGATCTCTCTGGGATTTGATTCTTAAAAATTAGACTTCCTTTATATGGCATAATTATGGTTTAAAACCATGTAAAGTATGGGGAAATAGTTTGAATTTGTATAAAATTTCTAGATATAATCTAACAAAAAATTTTATAGAAAATAATATTACATCAAGTTTTTTTCCGTGAAATGGATATGTAATCCCTGATCAAAACTTTACTAAAATTCAAATTCTTGACAAGAAACTGTATCTGGATCAGTAGTTGGTAATAATTTTAATTTTGTTTTTATTTATTTGCTTCTAATACATTCCTTTAATTGAAGTATAGTTGACTTACAGTATTATAATAGTTTCAGATGTACAACATGGTGATTTGATATTTTTATAGGTTATACTCCATATAAAGTTATTATAAAATATTGGCTAAATTCCCTGTGCTATACAGTAATTCTTTGTATCTTATCTACTGAAAAGATATGTGCACCCAGTGTTCGTGGCAGTATTATTTACAATAGCCAAGATATCGAAGCAATCTAACAATAGATGAAAGGATAAGGAAGTTGTGGGGGGGCGGTGTGCACGCACGCACATCTATACACACACACACAGTGGAACATTAGGCATAAGAAAATGAGATTTTTGCCATTTGCATCAACGTAGATGGAACTGGATGGTATTATGCTTAGTGAAATAAGTCAAAGAAAGACATATACTGTATGTTTTTACTTATATATGAAATCTAAAAAAAATGAAATAAATGAATGAAACAAAATATACAGACTAACACGTACAGAGAACATATCAGCAGTTACCAGATGGGAGAGAGGAGGCAGGAAGGGAAAGTAGGAGAAGGGAATTAAGAGGGACAAACTACTAGATATAAAATAGGTAGTAATTTTAAGTGATTATTATAAATCATTATAAATTATAGCATTTGAAATGCAAAAATTCTAGCAGCAATTTCTTTTCTGTGATTTACAAATATATTTTGGACTTTCTTATAGTAATATGAATGCTCTTCAAATTCAAAAAATTTTTATCAAGTGTTTCCTAATATTCATCTGTATTTGCAAAAGTTTTTGCAACTGGCTTATATGGCACTAAAAGGGCACAAGAGCCACAAAAGGAATTTTCCAATAAACATCAAAACACTACCACCTAGAGCTGCACCTTTCAGAAGCTTCCACTTGGCCACCATTCCTTTTCCTTGATTCTGTCACCTTGTACGGCTTCACTGATCCTCAGGTACCTGCAGTAAGTGTTCCTCCATGAGCCACTTTATCCATGGAATGTGTTTGCATCTGGCTCCTGAAGTTGATGCCCAGAAGATAGAGCACCTCCTTGGCAGTGCTCAGGATCACATTCCATTCCAGCAAGTCCTGGAGGATATAAATACTCTGCTGCCTGCAGCAACTGCAGATTCACCAGGCAGTGAGAAGTAGCCAGCAGTGGGTATGGGAAGGTGATGAGGGTGAAGAGGAAGGGTGCCATCCACCCAACACCCCACCCTACCAAGCGCTGTAAAGACTGAGAAGAAAAATATTTTCTGGCACATATGTAACACATTTACAATGCTGCAAAGTAGTGAAATACCAGTACCAACCTCTGCCTTAGGCAGTTTACAGGAGTCACTCACTAATTGTCCCTTCTTTGATTACTTGGTCTGGTTTCAGTTTCTCAGTCCAGGCCATAAAATAAGATTATAGTTGACTGTTCTACTCTTTTTTTTAATTCAGATATATCCACTGCATGATGTTGTCACCACCTTCAGCACTACCTCTCTAGTTCAACCTTTCAGTTATAATAGCGATAGACTCAGACTGCTTCCAACACCACTCCATCCCTCAGTGGATTGTATTTGGAGCCAGCAGATTAGGAAATTGATTTTATTAAAATGTAATTGAATCATGTCTCTTCTTTCCTCAAAACCCCTCAATCTCTCCACTTAAATTAAATATAAAATATTTATACAGGCTTAAATCTAGTCCCTGGCTACCTCCTCAACTTCATTTCCAGCTACTTCCCCCTAACCCACTAGGTTTTAGCCACTCTAAAAACACTCAATGCTCCTTTCTGACCTTTGCCTAGTATGCTCTTTCTCCAGTTCTTCCTTGAGTTCACGTACTCACTTTATTCATGTCTCTCTGAGCATGTGTCACTTCCTGGACACTATCTAAACCACCCATCTGATTTCATTCCTATACCTTGACTTAATCTTCTTCACTGTCTAAAATTATGTCATATAATTATTTGTTGACTTGTTTGTTGTGTGAATCCCCCACAAAATGTAAACTGTTTTAGGACAGATATTTTGTCTTATTTATGGAGCATCAAACAGTGGCTAAAATAGTGTCTGGTACATAGTAAGCACTTCATAAATATTAGCTATTACTCATCTTCTATATTGTCTTGTGAATCAGTATTACCCTATCTTTTTTGCTCAGAAAATGTTTCCAGAGACTGAGCCCATATAGAGAATCTCAAGTCCAGATCTAGTGTGTGGATGCAGGTAAACTAGTTAGAGTATTTCAGAATGAAAGTTAATAAAACTTTTAAAACTATTATGTAATATCTCTATCCCTAACTCAAGACTCTCAAAATAAAGTTTGACCTACTTTTTTTTTTTGCTATATTAGGGCATATGGAGGATTCACAAGCTAGGGGTAGAATCAAAGCTGTAGCTACCGCCCTGCACGACTGCCACAGTAAAGCCAGATCCAAGCCGCATCTGCAACCTACACCACAGCTTATGGCAACGCCAGATCCTTAACCCACTGAGTGAGGCCAGGGATTGAACCCACATCCTTGTGGATCCTAGTCAGGTTTTTTAATCACTGAGCCATGAAGGGAACTCCAGTTTGACCTACTTCTTTAAATCTACTGTTATAAACAGTGTCAATGTGACTGTCCAGCCAATCCATAAACTTGAAAATTTTAGTTACTTTTGGCTATGTACAGAGTTCTGAACTGAGCCATTCCAAAGTTATCAAGAAAATGCAAAAACTACTTTTATTCCTTAATATTTTTCTAATTGAAGATACAGGAAGTGATATAAAATAATAATTTTAATGGTCTCTAAGGGGCCTGAAAAATGAATGGAATTTTGATATTTCTTATTTATTCCCAATAATTGGCATACTTGCTGACAGAATATAATGCTGACTGAGCAGAAAGGCTTTTCTTTGAAATCTCATAAACTTTATGCTTATTCAACCCCTGTGGTGAATGGTCTACTACAGTTATGGTCTGTCCCTGGAGGAATAAGCCCTTTTATATTATTGGATTTTCTTTTTCTTTTTTTGTTGTTTTTTTTTATTTCTCTCTTTTTAGGGCCACACACGCGGCACATGGAGGTTCCCAGGCTAGGGGTCCAGTCGGAGCTGTAGCTGCCAGTCTATGCCAGGGCCACAGCAATGTGGGATCCAAGCCGCATCTGTGACCTACACCACCTCGCGGCAATGCCGGATCCTCAACCCACTGAGAGAAGCCAGGGATTGAACTTGTGTCCTCATGGATGCCAGTCAGGTTCATTAACCGCTGAGCCACAATGGGAACTCCATATTATTGGATTTTCCATATTTTCCTATCATTCCTTAAGGGCAGAGGAATACATTTCTTTAAATCTTAAAGATTTTTTTTATTTAAAAAATCCTTTTAGGGAGTTCCTGTTGTGGCTCAGTGGTAACAAAACTGACTAGTATCCGTGAGGACATAGGTTCAATCCCTGGCCTCGCTCAGTGGGTTAAGGATACAGCATTGCTATGAGCTGTAGTGAAGGTTGCAGATGCAGCTAGATCCCACGTTGCTTTGGCTGTGGTGTAGGCTGGCAGCTACAGCTCTAATTTATCCCCTAGCCTGGGAACTGCCATATGCTGTGGGTGTGGCCCTAAAAAATAAAAATGACAAAAATATATAAATAATCTTTTTAAAATTTGTGATTTATTCCTTGGCTTCTTAAGCTGGGAGTATTTAGCATAATAGAACTTCACTTTCCAAACATTATCATTATTAACTGAAATTTCTAAATTAAATCTTCATATAATGATGTTCTCTAGAGATACTGAGACTCATATGCATTTTCCCACTCATGTTAAGTGACCCGAGACTGCTTTGCTTTTTATCTCCTGTTTCTTGTTGTATGACTTTTTCTAATTAAAAATTAATACAAATTTTTTGTTCCCAATGTGAAAAGTACAGAAAGAATAAAGGAGAAAATAATAAACACCTAAAACATTATGGAACTAAAAAAAAGATCGCGTAATGCCTTACAGTGTTCTTTATTTTTATATTTTTAAAGTAAATTAGGGTTATTTACTTATATGATTTTTAAACAATAATTTCAAATCATATTTATAGCTAGGTAATATATGATTTTAAAATATAATTTTGGAGAGTTCCCATCGTGGCTCAGTGTTTAACGAACCAGACTCGTATCCATGAGGATGTGGGTTTGATCCCTGGCCTTGTTCAGTGGGTTAAGGATCTGGCATTGCCATGAGCTGTGGTGTAGGTCGCAGATGCAGCTCGGGTCCCGCATTGCTGTGGCTGTGGCGTAGGGCAGCAGATACAGCTCCAATTCAACCCCTAGCCTAGGAAGTTCCATATGCCACAGGTGCGGCCCTAAAAGGACAAAAGACAAAAAATAAAAAAAATAAATAAAATACAATTTCAGTCATGAATTATTCTATCATAATGACAATTTTTTTAATTTTTTAGTGTTTTTACTTAATTTAATTGGAGTATAGAAGGATTCTCATGGCTCTATCAACTCTACCATTCTAACCTACCTACTTGTCATATTTGTTAATATAACCAATAGCTTGTTCTCATCAATTTGTCTCTGAAATAATTATATAAATGGTTGCTTAATTAATAAATGCATTAAAATGATTATTAAATATCTTAAGATTAATTTTTAAAGTGTTCAAGAGAGTATCAAAAGTCAGGAATAGCTAATGCATGGGATGACAGAAAGAGGGTTCACAAAAATCTCAATAGTAAAGAATGAAGGGCCAAAGCTAACAAGATGAAATTAGATAGTGATAAACAAATCAACCTGCCCTTAGGTTAAAAATAAACCAACTGTACAAGATTGGGCAAATAGGAAAAATACTCTGGGTTTTTCATTGATTGAAGACTCAGTAGATGCAAACTATTGCATCTGGAGTGGATAAGCAATGAAATTCTGCTGTATATATATCTAGTCACCTGTGATGGAACATGATGGGGGATAATGTGAGAAAAAGAATATATTTATATGTATGGCTGGGTCACTTTGCTGTACAGTAGAAATTAACAGAACACTATAAATCAATTATAATGGGAAAAATAAAAATCATATTTTACAAAGTTCATGAAATAAAATAAAACTCAGTATGAATCCGTGCTTTAGAGTGTGGCCCAAAATACAGGGCACATTTACAAAAATACAGAATATAATTATCCTGCAGTACTTGGCCCTTATCAGAACATAACTTGTACTTTACACACTTACAAGTGGTTTTTACTTTAGAGACATAGGAACAAATTAGGACTCACTATTATCAATGACGTGAACCGTTTTATTTTATTTTATTTATTTTACTTTGTCTTTTTAGGGCCGCACCTACAGCATTTGAAAGTTCCCAGGCTAGGGGTCAAGTTGGAGCTGTAGCCGATGGCCTGCACCACAGCCACAGCAATGTGGGATCCAAGCCACATCTGCAACCTACACCAAAACTCACAGCAACGCTGGATCCGTAACTCACTGAATGAGGCTAGGGATCAAACCTGCGTCCTTATAGTTACTAGTCAGATTTGTTTCTGCTGAGCCACAACAGGAACTCTGATCTGAACTATTTTATATGATCTTTCCCTTTTTTTTTTAATGGCCACACCTGAGGTACATGGAAGTTTCCAGGCTAGGGGTTGAATTGGATTTGCAGCTGCAGGCCTACACCACAGCCACAGCAATGCCACATCTGCGACCTACACCAAACTTGTTGCAACACTGGATCCTTAACCCACTGAGTGAGGCCAGGTTATTACATACAACAAAGTATAATGAAAAGGATGGGTAATATGATTCTATGTGTTTATAAGATTTTCATATTTAGTGGACTTAATTATTAATATCATTTGGTACTGGTGTGCCTTTTTATTTTTTGATTTCTACATGTCTCAGCTATGTTGCTGTGTTTTGCTTTCCCTGCTTTCTTTAAAAACATTTTTAGAATTCCATTTCATTTTCCTATTTGACTTTTTAATTATATATCTGTGCTTAGTTATACAGTTTCTCTTGGTTACATCAGAAATTGCAGTACATTCTTAAATTTTCATAATCCACTTATAGTCAATTATGTACTTCTTCATTTAAATCTTACAAATATATAGAATCATATTGCCCATTCTTTTCATTATAATTTGTTATATATAATAACCTGCATATATTATAACCCTCATATGACAACGTTTTGCTTTAAACAGTTATACAGTTTATAAAGCTATAAGGAGGAAAAAAGTTAAAAAGAAAATATGTAACATGTGTATTATACCAGATATTGACTATTTCTGATATTCTTTATTCCATTCTTATAATCTGATAACTCACATTGAAGAACTTGTGATTTCTTGCAGTTCAGGTGTAAAGGACACAAATTTCTAGTCTTCTTTTATCTGTATTTTTTTTTGCCTTTATTTTAAAGGACATTTTAGCTGTATATAGACTTTTGGGTTGATTTATTTTTTTTCTTTAAGCACTTAATATCAGTGATTCCACTGTCTTCTGGTTTCCATGGTTTCTGATGAGAGATCATTGATTCTGACACATATGCCATTTTCTCCTGTTGCTTTTAAGAGATGTTCTTTATCCTGGGATTTCAACAATTTGACCTTACCTTGTGCTTTGTTCTTAGCATCTTTACGTTTTCTCTTCTTCATGTTGATTTAGAATCTCAAATACGTGAATTTCTTTGTTTCATAAATTTGTAAAATTTTATCCATTGTATTTTTAAGTATTTTCTGTCCAATTCTCTTTCCCCTTCTTTATTCCAGCTAAACCTGTATTTGATCATTTGGTATCATTTAACAGGTTCCTGCATCACTGTTCATTTTTAAATATTTATATTGTTTATTGTAACTATTATAATTAGTAATTTTCATTTATCTATATTAAAATGAACTTAGTTTTCTGTTATGTTCATTGAGCTAAGTCCTGTCAATTTTTTGCTTGTAAAAATTATATTTTTCACTTCTATAATTTCCATTGTAAATTGATTTTATCTTTGCTGAAGTTTTCCATTTCTCTACTGAAATATTCATTGGTTGAAAAATGTTCTCTTTTAGTTCATTGGGGATAATTTTAAGTACTGTCTTAAAATATGTATGTGTTAGTTCAAACACCTGATTTATTTTCTGGTCAGACTTGCTTGTTTTTTTTCCTCTCTCCTAAGAAAAAAAAATATTTTTTTATTTTTTGATTCTTCATATGTTGGATAATTTCATTATATCTAGGGTATTAAGGATATTAAGTTGTAAAGATTCTGCATTCTGTTATTTTTCTTCAGTAAGCATTATTTCTTTGTTTCATCTTTTTTTTTTTTTTTTTGGCTATGCCAGAACTGCAGCTATGTTTCTTAGATGGCAGCTTGGCTTCAGTGCATTTTTTTGGTCTGTTTGAGACTAAAAGTGACAAAAAATATTGTTTACTGTTATATGTCTGTGTACCATTATTATGCTCAGCATTTCTTTATATGGATCCAAGTTTTCTTTTGGTGTATTTTAATTGTGCTTGATTGTTAATCTGACAGATATGTTTCCCTTTCATTTTTTAAGGTATTTTTGCTGGGAATATAATTCTACATTAACAATTTTTTTCTGTTTGTTTTAACGTTTCAGTACTTTAAGTTGTCATTCACTTGTCCTCTAGATTGAATAACTTTAGATGAGAAATCTGTAGTTTTTGCTTCTTCCATACATAAATGTGTCCTTTTTCCCTTTGACTGCTTTTAGTTTTCTTTTTTTCCTTTTTATGTCTGTGCCTAAGGCATATAGAAGTTCCTGGGCTAGAGGTTTAATCAGAACTGCAGCTGTAGGCCTAAGCCCCAGCCCCAGCAACACCAAATCTGAGCTGCATCTGCCACTTATGCCGCAACTTGCAGCAATGCCAGATCCTTAACCCACTGAGCAAGGCCAGGGATAGAACCTACATCTTTATAGAGTATACACTGGGTTCTTAACCCCTTGAGACAGAGTGGGAACGCCTGTTTTTAATTTTTAATCCTTATCACTGGTTTCTAGCAATTTGATTACGGTATGCCTTGTTATGTATTCTACTTGGAGTTTGTTGAGCCTCTTGGATATATGGGTTTGTAGTTTTAACTAAATCTGGAAAATAATGGGCCGTTTTTACTTAAAATAGCTTTACCTGCCTTTTCTTCTAGAACTTATGTTAAGTCCATATATCACTTTCTGAATTTTTCTACAGGTCACTGAATTTCTGTCAGTTTTTTTCTGTCTTTTTTTTTCCCTCTGTGATTTAATGTGTACTGTGGTCTTTCTCTGTGTTATTTTAATTTCTATTGTTGTGTCTTAGTGTTCACTAATATTTTCTTTGATGTCTAATCTGCTAATAATCTCGGATGTACTGATTTTCCTTTCAGATATACAGTTTATCATCTGTAGAAATTATATTTTGTTTTTTGTATAAATTCAGTTTATATCTTTATTACTTTTTTTTTCTCTTCATCTACTACTTATAATAGAGGTCTTCAAGTGTTAACTAATTCCATTATCTCTGATATCCTAGTTACGGTTCTCATTTCCTGGTTCTTCATATTTCATGTGTTAATTGGATAGTAATAAGTTGTGAGCTTTACATTGTTGAGTGATAGTTTTTGTCATCTTCTTTAAGGTGTATGAGAGTTGGTTAAGTTACTTACCAAACAGATTGATACTTTAGAGGCCTGTTTTAAAGCATTTTTAGGTCAGATATAAAGTTGCCTTTATTCCATGCATAGTTTAGTTCCACTACTTACGTGTGCTCCACCTGTTTATCCCCTGAAGGCTAAGTGTTCAATAAGAATGCTTGTTGGCTTTTATGCACCTGAAAATTTCCCCAGACATCCTGTAAGCTTCAGATTTTAGTTCTCTGGTCATTCCATTTCTAGCCTTGTGGAGTTGTACCTCGTGATATGTATGGCATACACTTAACAAGAGACTCAGGTGAGCTCTATAGAGATTTATGGAATTCTTTCTTTGTTAAACACCCTCCTCTCTATTATTCTTTCCTGGAAATACCGGCTACCTCAGCCTTCAAGAACTGTGCTGTTTGGGAATTCCTGCTGTGGCACAGTGGGTTAAGAATCCTCTACAGTGGCTCTGGTCACTGCAGAGGTGTGAGTTCAGTCCCCAGCCTGGTATCAGTGTGAGTCACAGCTCAGAAACTTCCATATGCTGTTGATAAGGCCATTTTTAAAAAGAAAAAGAAAAAAGAAAAAAAAAAGAACTCTGCTGTTTGTTCCATGATTTCTTAAGACTACTGTGCTCTACTTGGTACCCCTCTCCTTTTTTTTTTTTTCTTTTTAGGGCTGCACCTGTGTCATATGGAGGTTTCCAGGCTAGAGTCAAATCAGAGCTGCAGCTGCCAGCCTGCACCACAGCCACAGCAACACAGGATCCAAGCCACATCTGCCTATGCAGATTGTGGAAATACCAGTTCCTTAACCCGCTGAGCAAGGCCAGGGATCAAACCCGCATCCTCATGGATACTAGTCAGATTCTTAACCCGCCAAACCACAGTGTGAATTCTGGTACCTCTCTTCCCGTAACATGATATGTTAGATGCCTATGGTCAAAAGATTAGATTTGCACATATTGTATATAGTGGGAGAGTAAATCCAGCCCCCATTACTCCATAAAAGCTAGGAGTAGAAATAGACTCTTTATTAAAAAATGAAATCTGTATAAAATACATCATTTGGGTTTTTTTACATGCTTAAAAGTCATTAAAAATCAAAAGACAGTTCAGACATAAATGGAAAATTGTGATAAATATAGTTCTAAGTACTATATTTTCTTTAATTTTCATAAGCACTGATATTGCTATTAGATAATGACTTCTAAGCAATACTATCATTAGAAGACAAAAAAGGCAAAAGATAAATTCAGGTGTAATTATCTCTTCTTGAGCTTTAGATAAGGGGAAAAAAGTCTCTTTTTAGCAGATTTTTTTTGTACTCTCCTTGCTAAGTCTTAGGTACAGTCATTTCTATCCACACTGATAAGAGTATTAAAATATTAAATAGATTTGTACCACCTACTAGTAAATAGCTTCTAATAATTTTGTGATTTTTCTTTTCCTTTATCTTCTATACTACATTAGTCATTCAGTCCACTGTCCAAGGCCACCATATAAATTTATATTTTTTGTTTTTGTATTTTTTAGGGAGGGCACCCGCAGCACATGGAGGTTCCCAGGCTAGGGTTCGAGTCAGAGCTACAGTTGCTGGCCTATGCCACAGCCACAGCAATGCAGGATGCAAGCCATGTCTGCGAACTACACCACAGCTCAAGGCAACGCTGGCTCCTTAACCCACTGAGCAAGGCCAGGGATCAAACCTGCAACGTCACGGTTCCTAGTCGGATTCGTTTCCTCTGTGCACCACAAAGGGAACTCCTAAATTTAGTTTTTAATAGCTTGAACACTAAATTTAGCTCCTAAATTTAGTTTTTAATAGCTAAATTTAGTTTTTAATAGCTTGGAGTTCCTGTTGTGGTTTGGTGAGTTAAAAATCTGACTACAGTGACTTGAGTTGCTGTAGAAGCATGGGTTCAATCCCCAGCCCAGCTCAGTGGGTTAAAGGAGCCAGCATTGCTATAGCTGTGGTGTAGGTTGCAGATGTGGCTCAGATTCAAACCCTGGCCTGGGAACTATCCTATGCCGTGAATGTGGCCATTAAAAAAAAAACAAGCTCAAGATTAACCAGTTTAAAATTTTGACATTTTCATTTACTAACCTTATGTTGGTAACTGAACTAATTATTTCATCAACTTACTTGATTATTTTAAAACAGGTGGTATTTGCTTACCAACTCCTGGATTTTCCTGTATCCATGTATTAAAATTTCTATGTATTGCATAAGGAATATAGTCAGTAATATTGTAATAACTTTGTATGGTGACAGATGATTACTAAACTTATTGTGGTGATCAATTCATAATGTATATAAATGTTTATGTTGTACACCTAAAACAAATACAATGTGTGTTAACTATACTTCAATTTAAAAAACTCTATAAATCTTGAGTAAAAAGGTACATGAAGATCTCAGAACTCTCAGATACTTAATTGGAACTTAGATCCTTAAAGAAATTATGGAGGATTTTTTTTCTGATTAGCTAGTAAGTTTAATAAGAATTATTTTGAGATTATCTGCGTGTTCATATTCACTGTATCCTATATAAACCAGCAGATGGCAAACTTGAGATTTTTTTTTATACTACTGCTCCTATTGAAGAAGTGCAAGTATTGAGCCATGTATCCATCAGTGGATCTCGTGAATAGCTTTTTTGGTGCACCGTGGCATAATAAAATATAATCCTCTTGTTGTAGAGCTACCTGTATTTGGACAGCAATGTAATTTATTTTTCTCTTGATTTATTGTTTTATATTTATTATTTCTCTAATAAATAATTTTGAGAGGTAGAGGATCCCAATTTGAGCCCACTATTTTTACTATGATTTCCATGCTTAAGAGTAAAATTCAGTGGTCCTACATTTACCTGGGGGTGGAAATATTTTCATCATTTAAAAGGGCATGCAAACTATACTTTGTCTCCTAAAACAAGTAATGTAAGATTCTTTTGAAATTTTTAACAACATCAATTTTCATATTTTTAAATGCAAAAGTATTTTTTTCTGTGGGGATGATTATTTTATTTCATTCCCATAAATATTTCTGTTTTAGTGTGATTCATTGGTGGTCATTTATAAGTGAGGATAGATTTAATTCATATATGTACATTTGATTTTCAAAAACAGAAATTGGTTATATTTGGGCATGTGATTAGGCTTTTGGGTCTTTAAGAAAACATATTTTTAGCCATTACATTCAGAGATGAAAATTCAATCATAATACATGGTTTACTCATTTCTTTCTCACTGTGAAATTTGTTCATTGTTAACGATACCTCTGTGTTCTCTAAAAATTAATTTCCCTTCCTACAAGTTACACACTTTTTATATGGGTATATCAACTAATCTATTTTAACAATTACTATAGCTTTCTCTTTTCAATGGGGAAGAATTTTTTTTAAGACAAACAAGAAGTTAGGCAACATAGATACTTCATTATTTCTACACATAAACTGGATCATTTAAATGAGTTTTACAAGATTTAAATACAATAAAGTACCCTTCATTAAAGCCAAAAACTATTTGAAGAATTCAAATGATTGGCTGTTTCATGGACTGAGTTTTCGAAAAGTGGAAAATAAATTCACTAATTATTGAAAATAAATATTTAAGTTCTCCAAATAAGACAATAACTGAAGACTCTTTAAGACTTATTAAGACTCCAATAATTTATAGTTTCATTTGCCCTGATTTTTTATTTTTAAGGGAAAAAGTCTCAATTTTTTAAAAATATGTAATATAAATACATCATAAGGAAAGTGAATTATGCTGTACAATTGAATTTTAACTATGAAACAAGCCCTGAATCAAATTTAAGAAAACTAAAATTGGCACTTAGGATAGAGATTGTATATCACTTAACTTTAGTTTCTCAGCACCCGGGGTCTTTTTAAAAAAGACAAAAAGTTTCTAATCAAAGATAGCTGCACTGGTCTAGTCTGCATGCATTTCAGAGGTCAAGGTGCCCTGCTCTTTCACAATGTATCCTAACCCAATCCTCCTCTCTGTTTTCCTTCACCTCCAAGTTCCCCAGAAGCCAGTTTTTTTTGGAAAGATGACTCCCCAACACCTTCACATACTCCCTTTCCCTGGAACTTCTTGATGGAATGAATACCTTGGGATGTTTCATGAAGTAAGATCAGGGACATGAAAATGGGGTTCATAGTCTGTGATCCCCAGACTTCTAGAGTCCCACGTGCATCAGACTACAGTAAAAAACACTTGAGCCCTGGCTGGCACTTGCCCCAATGATTCTGATAAGGGCACTCTGTGTCATAAACAGTTTTGCAATGAGCCAGATTTTTGTTTTTAATAATGCCCTTTACAATGTAGTACTTAAATGTACACATCTCTTAAATTTGAGTGAGAACACACAGTCCCAGATGTGTGGTCTGCTGATGCTAGGCGGAGCATGTAGCTAAGCTGCTAGAGGAAAGCAAGGGTCTGCTGGCTGAGGAGGAAAGGTGGCCACTTCCCCACAGGAGGCAGGCCCCAGCCAGTTGTGTATTCCCCACCATCAGACACTGAAGGTGACAGGTCGTGACAGTGAGGAGTGAACAGCTAATTAAAGCAGGCTTGAGTGTAGCTCTTCCTGAGAGAGTTCTTGGGTGAGGGTCCTTCAGAGCCCTAGTGAATTTAAGAGTGTCCTTTCTCCATCACCCTGTGCTCTCTGTCTTTCTTTACCCGCTGTACCCCTACCCTACCCCCATGTAGACGCAGAAAATAGTTTTACACAGAATGAGCCCCGTGCTGAGGTAGGCATCACCTCCCCTCCCATCTGGGCAGAAGGCCTGAAAGGAGCAAAGGGGGGAGGGGAGAGATGTGAAGGTAGGATAGCTTGGATCTCTGTTTTAAGGGTTCCGAGGTGGGGCCAATCAAGGGCCAGCTGAGAGTACTGGTTCTGGACACACAAATAGATCAAGCTTTTCCCTCTTCCGTCAATCTCTTAATACTCAATGAGGTCGCTGCAATGAGAAAGAATCAGATCAAGAGAGAGGGGGAGGAAGAGGACGAAGACGAGGGAGAAGAAACCCAGACGGAAAAAGGCCATCAGACAAGGTCGCTTTTTCTGGCGACACAGCATTTGCAAGGAGCGTGGTGCTGAATATCATCCGCCCGCTCAGTGTGGGGACCAAGGGACTCGTAGAAGCACTTTGCGTTACCACGAAAACAAAGGAAAGAAGACGAGGAGCCAGAGGGGAGAGAAGCTGTGAGCAGTTCCGCTTTGGATCTTGGGGAAGCCAAGCTCATCTACTTGGCAAGGAAAGAAAGGGGAGCCTGAAAAGGTCTGGGAAGCTAGGGAGGGAGCGGCGTTTCCCTGCGGAGACTTGGAACGCGGCAGAACTCTGGACAGCGCCTCCTGAGCAGGGCTCCGAGCTCCGGTGGCTCCTCCAGGTTTCCGGCTCCTTATTTGACAGCCGTTCTGCGGGTGTACTTTCCTTTCCTGGATTCCGACCACCGAACCGGGAAAAACCTTCTACGAATCCTGTCTGAACGCGCCAGTGGGTGGAGCGACTCTTTGCCGGTCAGGGAAGAGGATCTCGGTTCTGGAAATCCAGTCCTTGTGGATAATGCTTCGCTGGTGAAGAAAGAAAAGTTTTGGGGTCTGGTAGGGGGCAAAAGGGGTAAGGAGGATAGTGGAAGAAAGAAGGTGGATGGTTGGTTTCCCTCTCTGATCTGAAAGGAATGATGACCGAAGAAGGATGTGCACCAGCGGCCAGATTATTGGGAGCCTCTTGGTGCTCTCCGTGCTGGAGATAGGGCTGGGGGTGTCCAGCGTGGCCGTAGGGGCGGTCAGCTTCAGCCTGGTCGTCCGGGAGCACAAACCGCAGCTTGGAGACTCGTCCCCGGTATGGAGCGGGGTGTGTGTACGTTGAGCCATTTCACTCTCTCTTTACCTCTTTACGGTGACGGTCAGTGTGCCAGTGTTAGACGCTCCCTCCCTGAGGAAGAAATTTATAAATCTCCTCTGGCTTGCATGTAGGTTCGTGTTGGCAGGCTATGCCTCTTTATGTTGTCCTTTACTTATTAGTGTTTTTTTTTTCTTATGTTATCTTAATACCAAATTAAATGGCTTTGTTTAAAGTTGGGGAGTGGGGGAAGGGAGTTTCCACTGGCTGAAATCTGCAAAAGCTGCCCAGTGGTGCTGATTT
>PVHT020000173.1:14599652-14648156 GCA_004024745.2 Catagonus wagneri
GAGCATTTTATCCCAGAAAACACTCCTCTTAATTTTCCCTTGCTAGCACGTAAAAACTCTTTTGTAAGTTCTAGGGAATAAGTTAGACAACAAATGGCATAATATATAACAACATTCAAACTGAAGAATAACTCAGCTTAAAGAATACCAATGCTCAGAGAAAAGGTCATACTATTCTTTAGGTCAAAGGGTAGATTCAGGGAGCTTCTTGTTTATTTACATTGAGTAAATCTCTAGGAAAGCTTTAGAAACCCATTCCTTTCCCCAAGGATCAATAAAATACTACTAGCCCTACTCCTAGTGTGAGCCTAATTGTGAAAATCAGCTTTTCTTCTTTAAGTCATATAGCTGCTCTATCCATATCCTTCTGGGTCTCTAGCTTGATTCCACTTTCTGAGATAATTTAATAGGATGTTATTCTCTCTGTGATAATCAGGGAGTATAATTAACAATCCTGTCTAGGTATTCGTGCTTTAGGTAACTGAAAAAAAAATTATTACCTATTAATTCAAGAATAATTCTGAAGTAATTTATTTTTGAGAAAAGTTCTAGCATTCTTAAAACTGGCATAATGGTGCTTTAGAAAATTAGTTTTAATATTTTAACTTTTCAAAGTAAGCTAAGGGTTTTCAAATTATAGAAGTTAAAAAAAAGAAAATTGGTATTCAATTCTAACACTGAATTCTTCTAAGAATCCTCATTCTGGATGCGATAATAATTTACCACCAACCTCCAAATAATTACTTTTTTCTTTATTATGTAATTTTGTTAACGTGTATTTTAAATGTAAATATGAAAGACTAAAAAGCAAATATTGAATCTGTTTTTTAACTTATATGTAGAAGTTGTTAATTTCAGAGTTGTAGTTAGTATTATTATGTAAGCAAAAAGAGTTAGACTTTAAAACTTCTATCAGATAGTTGTCAAAATAAAATGTATTGTCAACATTTAAAGGGAAGAAAATATAATCTTTTGCTGCCTTATGAGAAAGAATCCTCAAATACTCTTCAAATCACTTCCTTCTGAAATTCAAGAAATTGAGTAACTAAAATTATCTCTAAATAGTATTAAAGAATTCAGTTTATCTTCAAGAATAAAAAAGTGGTTACATTTGCTTGGCACCATGTAAGAAAAATAATTACATCATTTTTCCCTCTCTTTCCAGACTATTTATTATTATCTAGATGATTCTACATATGTGCATATATAGAAAATGAAAATTTTGAAGCAGTTCAATGAAAATCAAATAAAACAGTAAAATATACAGTCATATTATAAAGAATTATTTCCATTTTTCCTAGTATTTTTAAATAGTAGTTTCAAATTCTATTGTCTGATTCAGTAAAACAACACAAAACAAAACATATAATGACTGAATGAATTTGAAACTAGAGTAGCCAAAGAGTTGGTCACTTTCATAACCTGAACTTTAAAAATCAAATTTATGAAGAAATATTCATTCAGATTTGATCATTGTTTATGAAATTATAACCTTGCTAAACTGATTTTTAAATATTTTTTCAGAGGTCATTTGTGACACAGTTGAATTATCTCAATTCTGGCAATGATGAATTCATATAACCAATATTTATAGAGGGCTTAACATATGCAAGACATTTTGCTATTTAACACAAAAACTACTAAGATGATTCAGAGTGCCTAGCAGAGGAAACAAGATGAGTACATTGCAAACATTATCAGTGGTGAGAAATTGATTTGACTTCAGGAAGTTACAGGGGTAGATAAAAAGGGAAAAGGACATATCTATGAGAGAACTGTTATTTTTCTCTTGATCTTTAAAGTTGATTGGAACTTGGAATTAATGTATCAGTGTTAAGTAATGTATCACAGTATGAAATCTGGAGTCTGCCTGGGTGCAAATCCCAGATCAGCCCCTTACTATCTCGATGACTAGCCAAAGTTTCCTCAGACTCTGTAAAACAGGATTATTAGAAGACTCAAATGAAATACTGCTCCTAGTAAAATGCATAGTATGTAGTAAGTACTGAATAAGTGCAAACATCTAGTGCTGGGTTCACAGACTAGCAGTGAAGGGCATGAGAAAGAGAGAGACCTTCAGGCAGCAAGGATGAAGACAAAAAAACTGGAACAGGATGGGTCATGTTTTAGAAAGAATAGACTTCTATTTTTCTGGGGCTTAGGTGTGTGAAGTAGAGATTAGGATGGAAAAAAATGGTTGGGACAAGACCATGGTAGACTACGTGCCAGTCTAAGGCAATAGATTTACCTTCTCATGGTTTTAATAATAATACCAATTCTGAATACCCAAAGAGACTCCAGAGAGATGCAGCTGAAAACTATATTGAAAAATACTCATCTATTTTGTATTTTATGAATTAAAAATCTGTTATTTTATAAACACCAAGTGGGGTTTTATATTAATCTATCAGGCCATAGTCTGTAATCGGAGTGTGTTTTGATTAGTGTCATGAAGTTTTGTTAAATATATAAGTATCGTTAACACAAGATTTTTGAATTGAACTTTAGAAACCAATGAAAATTAAAACTTTACTATGAAGGGATTACTTCTTATATATGGACCTCGACATCTTAAGTTTTTTATCTAGGTCAA
Source organism: Catagonus wagneri (assembly GCA_004024745.2). NCBI lineage: Eukaryota > Metazoa > Chordata > Mammalia > Artiodactyla > Tayassuidae > Catagonus > Catagonus wagneri. The sequence goes on from PVHT020000173.1 coordinate 14,602,246, forward strand.
GTGCACTAGGAATTCAGGAAACTCTTTTGATTATTTGGACTTAAATTATTATTGGCTCTTCTGGATTATTATTGACTTTTAAATAACAAAAATTATTGGACCAAATTTTAAGTGGCTTAAAAACAAAACAGTTCCAAGAAAAAGGGCTTAAAAGTCACAAAGTGGATATTTATACAGGCTATTTCCAATCACTATTTCATAATCAGAGAAAGGATCTTCCTGTGATCAGTCAAAAAAGATAGGGGAAATTAGACGGAAAAATTATTTAACTATAATTTCATAGCAAAAGAAAGTTATAAATGCCTTCTAGGATTTTGGCTTAATTTTTTTGTTATAGTTATTATAGATACCTCATGAAACCATGAAAGAAGGTATTACCACAAGATAACAGTGAATGAACCATTGAGTAAACTGCTTTGAAATAGACATAGGCATGTGAAATAAACTGATGCATAAGGCATATCAACAGGGAGTTAAATAGATAGGGCTGTATTTCTAAGCTGCCATGGGGTAGTCCTTTTTCTCCAGTGCATCATCAATAATGGAAATTGGATTGTATTTAGTGGTACAGAGATCCAAGAGTCTTTCCTTTTGTTGCTCTAAGTTGGCACTTGAAAATCTAAAGATTCAGATGGTGGCTTCCAGAAAAACATCTGATACTGAGTTGGATTTGATACATACCATGCTAAATTCCATCCATCTATATCTGATACTCATTCCGTAAATTAAATACATTAAAATTTTTCCTTAGGCTCCTGTACCAACCTGCATGTAAACATAGTCTTTTGAAATATTCAAAATTTTTCTTGTCAAAATCATATAAAGTTTGAGTAATTTTTATTGCTTATTTTTCTGGAGCATACATGATTTGTGCACTATACATTTATCTGCTTAGTAAGACTGATACTTTAGGTGAGTGAAATTTATAGCCTAATCAAGGCACATACTTAGCATGTGGACTCCTGATTCACCATGGCAACAATTCAGCCAATTGTTAGATTGTGTTGAAATTCACCTACTGTACATTCTGGTCCATAGCAACACAAATGAAGTGTTGTATAGAAATGTTAGTTGCTCCAAAAGATTATTTCTAATATTTAAATCTGTTCAGTTCATTTAAGGAAAAACAAAGCAAAAAAATGAAAGAAATCCTTCAAATTGTTACTTCAAATGTACAAAATTTGAAACTAGTGTGTCTCTGGCCAGATAATACATCATTTTTCTCCAAAGTCAAAATATGTAACAAAAAGACTCATGAGATGAAACACGGCCCCGTCCTCAAAAAAAACTTACAGATGTACATTTACATCTGATTTAAAAATTAATTTTAATTATACAAATAATTTATAAATAAATTTGTTCAAAGGTTTAAAAAAGCAATAAAGGAGTTCTCGCTGCAGCACAGTGTATTAAGAATTCAAGTGCAGCCACTTGGGTCTCTGTGGAAGCGTGGGTTTGATTCTCGACCCAGCACAGTGGGTTAAAGGATCCAACATTGCTGCAGCTGTAGCATAGGTCCCAGTTGTGGCTCAGATTCAATCCTGGCCTGGGAACTTCCATATGCTGTGGGTGTGACCCTAAAAATTTTTAAAAAAGATCAAACCTGAAGCTGTCTTTCCTACCACCTCATCAAAATTAGCCACCATTATAAATTTAGGGTGTAATCTCACAGATATTTCTCCAAGCATAAGTAGTATTGTTTAAACATGTAGGCTAATTTTGATCAGCTTTCTGGGAATAATAAAGCTCTTTCATGGACTCTCTCTAGAGCTCAAGTAAATAATAGCTTCCTTATCTTGATTCACACTCTTATTCTCAGGTGCTACTTTTTATTTCCTGGACTCAGGGCAATTAAATAACTGGCAATTAGCTAACTTAGACAAGCTAAGCTGTTGTGAAATGCAGTTGTTATTCAAAAAATCATGTTCTGTGTCAAGAGAAGCAAATAAAATGCCAGTTTATGTTGTGGATTGATGATGGTGGCATGGAAGAAAAATGATGAGTGTGGCCATTATCTGATGATTTTTTTTATTTTAGTCTTTCACCCAAGTATCAGTGGCATGTGTTGAAATTTCTACCTGAGACCCATGACAAATTCTGCTTCAGAATTTTGGCCCTTTGTCAAGGGTGTAATTGATCTTGAACAAATTGCCATGGAACTGTTGGGAATAAGTGATAATAATGGCTTTAATCACCTATTTCTTGACAATTTGCTTTATGTAAACATAATCTAGATAAAACCAAATTCTTTCATTTCGATATTTTTGCCTGACATGTTTAATTTGGCTCTGTTTTGATTAATTATTAGCAAGATCATCCAATATGTGCTTCAAATATAGCTAAGAAATTTAACTTTTCTATATATTCACTTAACCCTCAGATAATACTTATTTTAATTAGTAGATGGGAGATGTAACCCAGCCATCAAAACTGAAATGCTTGTCTTTAAAATTATACATGAGTTCCCGTCACTGCTCAGTGGTAACGAACACGAGTAGTATCCATGAAGATGCAGTGGGTTAAGGACCTAGCATTGCCATGAGGTGTGGTGTAGGTTGCAGATGTAGCTTGGATCTGGCGTTGCTGTGGCTATGGCATAGGCTGTCAGTTGTAGCTCCAATTCTATCCGTCGCCTGAGAACTTCCATATTCCATGGGTGTGGCCCTAAAAAGACCAAAAAAAAATTATACACACTCACCAAAAGGGGAAAACCCCAACAATTTTCTGTTCAAATGATATTGGGTCATTCACTTAGGAAGTAAACAAAATTTTATCTAATTTCAGCACTGTATATATATATATATACATATGCATATGTATATCGATATATAATTCTATTCATTCAAATGATATTTCTTTACCTAAATAACTAAGCCCAGATTTGTTCAAGATATTTAATTTTATTATCCTAATAATTTAGTCAAATTACAAGGTAGTTATTCTGCAGATGGGTGTTTATTTCAACATTCTATGACATGTTGAAATACACAGACAATGGCAGAATAATTAGATGATAGTTTATAAAGACTCTCATTGAGCATCTTTCCAGGATGAAAAGAGGGAAAGGAAAAAATTATGACTACTTTCCTCTGTAATGTATAAAGCTATGCAATCCTCATGAATGCAGATCTAATCTATATATACTTTACTCGTATTGAATGGCAAATGGGATTCATACATCTCAATATAACTGTGGCTCCGGATAATTTATGTTTCTTCACTAAGTCAAGGAGAGGAATAGCAGTAACTATCTCATGGGTTGCTCTGAAGTTTCTGTGAAGCTGAGACAATGCTTATAAAGCTGTCATTTCCAAGCCTGGAACAGGGTGAGTGCTCAGTGTGTTTAGCTGCTCCTTTCTTCTATTGTCCTTTTCTGCTCCATGAGGACCTGGGACATACAGCCCACTAGTGGTGCTAGTGGCATACTGGTTTTCAACATTTCTCCAACACCCTTAATCAACTCTAGCTTGACTCATTTTTTTTTTCATGTAGAGTATGTATCTATTTAGATTTTTATTTAATCCAGGTACATAGATTAACAACTATCAAAATGTACCAAAATATCTACATTAGAGGGGTCATATAAATATTCAGCTTAAAACTGAATGGGAAAACAACTGTTACTGCTATAAGACACCTCTGTCTTTGTTTTGGAGGTAGAGAGGGTGGTAGAACGCTATGATAAAAATATTTGATAATCAGATAAATTAGACCACTAAGTTAAGCAAGTCAAACAGGGAGGATATTGCAACTACTGTTTATGCCATGAAACAAAGTCTGCGAAAAGTATACAAAACTAATTAAGTTCTCGTCATAAAATTAAAACAAAAGTACAAATTAATACTTCTAACAAAGATACTCAATATGTTAAAGTTTTGTATTGTTTTGCTTGAACTACCCAAGTAGCTTTTGAAGCAGCCTTAATTGCATGTTGCACTATTAACAGATTTAGCAATGAGATGCCTAGATTTAACGACTTTCCTAATGTTACTTAGTACCCATGATTTTTAACACTGGTATTATGCCCCAAGAAGCTATTGAAAGTTCTATTAGTTCATGATCTATTATTAAATATTTGGAAAAATAGGGCAAAAATAAAATATTAGTGGTTAGCATATCACCATAGAGGACAGGATGCCTTAAGCTATTTATCCTGCAGAAATAATACATGATTAAGTAATATTAACTCTGGTCCATATGATTTCATATACATTTTATTTCTATTTTTAACAACTTTGTGAACAATGTAGTGTTTTATAAAATTTATGTAGGAAAAAGAACTTACCTAGGGTCCACCATTATTTAATCAGCTGAGTTAGTATTTAAAGCCAGAGCAAACTGGCTCTGGCTTTAAACTCTGTACTTTTTCTATTCCTTGTGTGGAACATGGGACATTTTCAGGAAAAAGTCTTTCACTGAGGCCTGACCTCATTATTTGCTCCTACCTCTAAATATGTGAATCAGGCAGGATGGCATAAAAGTCAGGTCCTGATCACTGTTTGATTCTATTTTCTAGAAAAGACTGATATAGTCAATTGATCAATAGCACAATTCCCATGTTCTCAGCAGAGTGTGAGATTCAAGATTAAATTGTTCCTATCCTTAAAGCCTAAGCTTTCACCTTGAAAAATAAAGGTAATTTAAACAATCATTAAAGATTATGCAGACAAATCAGGAAGACACAAGATAATATGTTTGTTTAATATGTTCAAAATGAGAGGTATCAGTGAAGGATCAAGGATATTCTTCCTCATGGGAATTGCTATTGTGGCTCAGTGGTTAACGAACCCAACTAGTATCCATGGGGATGCGGGTTTGATCCCTGGCCTTGCTCGGTGGGTTAAGGATCTGGCCTTGTCGTGATCTGTGGTGTAGGTCACAGACATGGCTCAGATCCCACGTTGCTGTAGCTGTGGCCTAGGCCTCCAGCTCTGATTGGACCCCTTGCCTGGGAACCTCCATAAGCCGCGGGTGCAGCCCTAAAAATATCACTTCCTCATGGAGTGGAGAACTTTATCCAGCCCTTGTAGATAGGATAGATTTCCAGTGGGCAGAGGAAAGAAATTGATTGTACTAAGCAAAGTCATTAGCACGTGTAAAGCTAATGAAGGGAAGGGACAATAAATTGGAGTTTGGAAGAGCCAATAAAACGGAGTTTGTGGAGGACTGAGGAGACTGAACTTATTAGAGCAAAAATATGTTCACACAAAAACTGATAGGTGAATGTCAACCTCATCTGAATAAGATGAGATCGACTTCAAAAGTATGGCAAGACTATTCTTCTCTTTGATTACCAACTAAGCCTGGTGAGCTCTCCTTCGTCAAACTTGATGATCAGGAGGTCAAAGCAGTTGGAACAGGCATTGCTATTCAATTTCAAGGCAGATCATCAACCCTGGCTTCGAAGATGTGAATGCAGGATCACAAGAAAGACTTGAGGGAAATCCTGAGACTTGAGGATGTGAAAATTTATCATTAAAAATCTAACTCCAACTTCAAATGGCTTTCCTATTACTGATGGTGGATTTATAAAATCCCAAGTTTCTCTTGTTCAGTTATTATTATAGTTGCCTTACATATAAGAATGAGTTCATTTATGTAATCGGACGTATTGGCATGACACAAAAACATGAAAGTAGGTTTTGGAAGTATTAAGACTTAGGTTCAAATTCTAGCTCTAGCATTTTCTAGTCATTTAAGTTTGAGTGAGTTAAATTACCTCCCTGAACAGTCAGCTAACTTACCTGTGAAACAGCAATCCTACTACCTATCTCATGGAGTTTTCTAAAAATTAAATGTAGTACTTACATAAAGGACTTGATAAATGTTAGGTATTCAATAACTCGGACTGGGCTCACAACAATGACTGCATGCCTTTGCCATATTTCTGGAAAATCCATTTTATATATGTGGTCTCTACTATATATTATAAACAGTTTATTTTTATACATTTCTGAAGGGGAGCTTATTGTAAGGCTGTTGATGAAGTTGACCTTGGACTCAAGACTTGGTAACATTTAGGTCATATGTCCTCTCTTAGAAAATATGTACTTGTCATAACCATTTTTGGGTATTAATCGTGATGATTTAGTGTGCTTGTCCCAGGGTCCCAGGAATATTTCTAGGTTAGTATTGAAATAAAGAGGTATCATTTTTGTTTGTTCTGCGAAATATGGATATGCTCATGATTTTCCCATTATTTTTGCCAGGGTTGGCATTTTTAGTTCATTCTCTTCTTGTTTTCTGCCAATTAATTTCCTACATGGAATACTCTGGGGTGTTAAAATAATAATGATAATGATGACATAAATAATAAGAGCAGTGTCAGCTTATGTTTATAATATACTACATTGCCTAAGAATTCCACCTGATTTCATTATACCACTTAGCAGATGAGTTTCTTCACTTACGGGATGAGAACCCAAAGGATTCAGGATTTAGTGCTGTAAGATCAGGAAGTGAAATTGGTCACAGGAGTAGGATAGAAACCTAAATCACCTGAAGAAAGAATATATATGGGTGCTTTTTTGTGCATGCATATGTCTATACAAGTGCTTATACACATGTATGGTGGAGATGGAGAGATAAGCAATTCTTAGGAGGAAGTCGATTATTGTCACTTATGCACTATAAGCTGTATTTAGGCTACTAGCACCCTGTTTAATGGGGAAGTTCACAATGTTGTAACCCTCTATCAACTGTCTCTTATTTCCATAATTGGCTGGCTTTCAGAAACTCCAGGCGTGTTAGAGGAACATTCATTCATGATGCTGACAGTTCTTGGGACGATCATAACTTCTACTCTCTAGTCCCTGGAGTCTCTGAATATTTTCAGGTCTGAAAGGACAGGCCACAAATCATAGACTCAAAGCTGGCATGTACCCAAGGAAGTATCTTTTATCTTTCCTCTTCACCAAATCCATTTCTACATTTTAAACTCTGTTATAGCTCCCACATGCATCAGGTTGTAAGCTTGATATTTGAATGTTGCCCAGGAGTTCCCATTGTGGTTCAGTGGCTTAAGAACCCAGCTAGTATCCATGAGGATGTGGGTTCAATCCTTGGCCTCACTCAGTGAGTTAAATATCCTGTGTTACCAGAAGCTACAGCATAGAGATGCACCTCAGGTCTGCAGCTGCAGCTCTGATTTGACCCCTAGCCTAGGAACTTTCTTATGCTGCAGGTGCAGCTGTTAAAAAAAAAAAGAAGAAAAAAAAGAAAAATGAGTGTTGCCCAGATATATTATAGCATCTAAGTTAATTTTATTTATATATGACATAAAGGAATATTAAATATAAAAACATAAGCAAAAATCATGCAAGTTGGGATGGCCTTTATTAATGTAAAACTATGTTATATAAAATACTTATTAAACTAGTATTATGGGAGTTCTCCCTTGCAGAGCCAGTTAAGGATCTGGCTTCATCACTGAAGCAGCTCTGGTAGCTGCTGTTGTTCAGGTTCAATCCCTGGCCTAGGAACTTCCATATGCTGTGGATATGGCCAAAAATATTGCTATTATAAAATATATAATACAGAGCTCCTGTATAATATATATAAAAAGTTTAAGCTACTTTAATAAGTAGAATATTATTGACATTATATATTATTGTTCAATATTAATTGCATCTTCCTTTACTTAGCGTCAGAACTAATCATTTCTTAACTTTTTATGTAAGTTTGAATTTTAAAATTTATTTATATATTATATTTGGCTAAAATGACAAAAATTTTGACTCAAGATATAATTCTTTTTATTTTGTTCCTGCTGTACGAAACAGTTTTATTTTGTTTTGTTTTTAATTATTAAGATAAATAATGACTATACCTAAGATTTACTTGGACAATTGACAAATACACTGAAAATTCAAAGTTCCTCTTGCTAAAAATTCCCAAGTTTGGTTAAAAATTTCCTTGCTACTTTTGGAACAGAAATAGCTCTGACATCAAAAGGCCATATTTGCTTAGCATACTCAAAATATTCAACAGATTATTTTTAAAAAAGAAAAGCTATCACAGAGCAAAATTGTAACAGAACACAATGCATAATGCATTAAGTACAAGAAAGATTGTGTTACATGAACACTGAGTGGAGATGTGAAAGAATGAATGGCATTCTGAGAATCAAGGCTGATTTCTTTTTGAAGAAAGAAAGAATCCAACACGAAATGATTTGGGTCCCAGGCCAGTGGGAAGTTTCTGAGATTTTTGGACTTAGATTCTTTAAGAAGAGCTGGGCTTGGGAGTTCCCGTCGTGGCTCAGTGGTTAACGAATTCGACTAGGAACCATGAGGTTGCAGGTTTGATTCCTGACCTTGCTCAGTGGGTTAAGGATCCAGCATTGCCTGAGCTGTGGTGTAGGTTACAGACACAGATTGGTTCTGCATTGCTGTGGCTGTGGCGAAGGCCAGCAGCTACAACTTCTGTTAGACCCCCAGCCTGGGAGCCTCCATATGCCGTGGGTGCAGTCCTCGATAAGGCAAAAAGACAAAAAAAAAAAAAGGGAAGAGTTGGGTTTGCCAGTCAACAATATGCTATGTTTGATGATTTCCTCTGAAATTCACTCTTGGGTGGTGGTGTTCTCATTCATTTACTTTACAGTCTTTACAATGGTTTCTTTCACTGTTTGCTATGCATCTCCAGTTATCAAGGTGGGTTTTTTCATTCCATTTCTCCCTTGAATGCTTTTGGTTTAATTTCTTTATTGGCTATAGTTGCCTCTTATCCCATGCTGTCTACTAAACCACCAAGATGACCTGGTGATAATAGATGTGCTTACTTATCACATCAACATATCATCTGTACATTTTATCCTCTTGGTATTTTATTTTCCTGTGAAGGTGATTATATTTTTGAAGGATTATACAACTCCATTGATAAAAATGTACATTTATGCTTTTTCAGTTGAATTTAAATTTTTTTTAATTTCAAATTTTCATGGAATAGAAGAAACAGTATTCTATTGTTTCTAGAAGGAACATATGGATCAATGTATATGAAATGCCTTACTTCATTTCAGTGTTCTGTTTAGGGATGGAAATAAGAAATTAGTTCTAGCTTAAGGGAAAAAAAGAACACTGCATAATTAGCAGGGTTTTCCATGGACTAAGAAAAGAAAGAAATATAAATAGGAAAGTGACTTATTTTAAAAATGAACACTTTGCTAAAAATGCAGAATTGAACAAGGGGAAAGCAGAGGCCATTGGGGAGATTTGTACATCCAATAAAGACAGAGAAACCCTAGGAAACTGGGTTATCAGATAGCATTATCAGGGCCTAGGATGCCCAGGGGTTAGGCTTATGAAAATGTCGAGGTCAATGGCAAAGGCATTTGATAGGCCTGAGCTGTGTGGTCTACACTGGTTGGGATGAGTCAAGAAGAGGAATGGCAGCTTGGTGTGGAGGAAGAGCTATGGAAAAGTGGGAGGGGTGAGTTTCTGCTCCCCTTCTCATGAGCCAGATGCTTATTCTCCTCAATTCTCTTTCCTTTAACATTTCGTTAACAACTATTGATTACACAGCTACGACAGTCTATGCTCTGAGTTGGGTTTTGAGGATTTAGCAGTGAATAAAATTAGCACGAACCCTGATGTTCTGAAATTTAATTTTAAAAAGAATATAGGCAATGAAAAAATAGTGCACAAATAAACAATTAAAGGTTGTACCTATTAAATAGGAAAAAACAGGCTTATGAAGACTATAACAGTTATCAATAATGGCAGAATCAGAAAATGCATCTCTAGGAAAGCAATATTTTCTGAAGGAAGATGAGGCGTTACACGGATGAAGAGGGGAAAAGAACATCGTTCCAGCTGGGGGGGATAGCATGTTTAAAAATTCTGAGAGAGAAAAAGTGTAACGTACTAGAGAAACTGACAGAAGTCCAGGGTAACTGGACATGTCCAGTGAGCAGGAGGAGATAGAAGGCACTGGGTGCGGTGAAAAGGCAAACAGAGGGGGAATAAATCACCTAAGCCTTTATATGCTTTATACTCATGCTACAGTGTTTTTATTTTCTTGTAACTGTAACAGGAGCCACTGAAAGATTTTAAGTGGGAAAGTGACAAGATTATATTTGCATTTAAAGAGGCTCAGTGGGGGCTGCAGTTCAAAAACATTTTGGAGTCAGACAAATTCTTAACTTGTCACAAGTCACAAGTCTAGTTAGGAGGCCACTGGATTGTATGATACAGTGATTGTATGGATGTGAATTAGAGAATAAAATAAAAATAGAAGCAGAACAGATATTTGAGATACCGAGTTGACAAGACTTTGTGTTTGATTAGATGCCATTGTAAAGTACTAAACGTTAGTCCCAGATTTTGGGACTGAGCAACTGATAAGACCTTATTTACTCTTTCAAGACTAGAGAATTAGAAAAGGAAAAATTGTGTGTGTGTGTGTGTGTGTGTGTTTGTGAGTGTGTGTGTTTGTGAGTGTGTGAGGGTGGTATTTTGTAGGGTGGGAAGATATCAAGAATCGATTTGTGGGAGTTCCCATCATGGCGCAGCAGTTAACAAATCCGACTAGGAACCATGAGGTTGCGGGTTCAATCCCTGGCCTTGCTCAGTGGGTTAAGGACCCGGCGTTGCCGTGAGCTGTGGTGTAGGTTGCAGACACGGCTCGATCCCGCGTTGCTGTGGCTGCGGCGAAGGCCGGCGGCTACAACTCGGATTAGACCCCTAGCCTGGGAACTTCCACATGCCGCGGGTGCGGCCCTAAAATGACAAAAGGCAAAAAAAAAATTGATTTGTGATCTGATAACTTAGAGGTAGGTGCCTGTGAGATAATAAAATAGATTCTGTAGGCCATTAGAATTTAGTGTTAAAAATCTAAGAAAGGGAGTAGACTGTAAAAACATCAAATATGTTTAAAGGTATTTAAAGCCATGTAACTTATTGAAACCATCAAAAACAATACCTTTACTTCCGATGATCAGAATTTACTAAAATATTCAGAAGTAGAGCGAAGAGCCTGAGAAGCGGTGACTGGAAAAATATGCTAAAGACTAGGAGAGCGTAGTATCAGAGAAGCCCGAATGAGATCATTTCCTTGTAAAATAAGGACTGAAACATAGAGTGCTTGCTTACCTTAGCAGGAGCAGAATAAAGTAGAACAGTAGCTATACAAGCCACTCTGAAGTCTGAGAGAGAATGGGAAGCAAAAAGATGGAAATAGTTAAGTATAGAAGCTTGGCAGTAAAGGGAAGATGGAGTAGAGATATTGAACAATTGATGCAAAAAGATTTAAGAGTCAAAGAAGGCTTTCATTTTAAGTGAGATTTTGGAATATAATTTGGCATGCTGATGTGAGTAATGGAGTACAATGAGAGTATAGGAAGGCAAGAGAAGTCTTCTAGTAGGTGAAGGAGGTTCAATTTAGAGCTGAAGGGGAGATTTTTTTAATATAGGTTTTATCTTTGTTTCTTGTAGAAAAGCAAGATGTTTGTAAATGAGGATGCAGTTTTTCATGCCTAATGGTGACTGGAGAGAGGGTTCTCTGATGACTTCTATGTTTTCTCATTTAAGATCTGTCAATAGTTAAGTGTACAGAAGAGACAAAAGTCTGGTTTGACGCTGAGAACTTGATGAAAATGTCTTCTCTCTCTCGATTGAGAATTATAATTAAGCTACTCATATGGACAGGATAGAGCCATAGAAATAATTTATTCCCAATTCATCATTTTATAGATGAGTAAACTGAAACCCAGAGAATTAGCACTGGTGGATAACTATTAGAAACAAAGAGTCCAAGTCATCTAATTCTTAGTCTAACAAAACACTGTTTCCACAGATGCCTCAAAATATTGTGTCCCTAAAAGATGTATTCAATAAAAAGGGTAATGCAGTTACCTGACTACTGATCCAAACTGAACAGGAGTAATCTCATATTATTGGCACTGCTAAATAATCACTATCACTCCATCACTCCATGATAGATAGAGATATAATAATTATTTTCACAGACTTCAGGCTTCCTCCCAGCTGGGAGTTTCAAGGAAAGACCCTTGTGATGTGTTCCCTACGGTATAAAGCAAATGGGAAATTGAAGCTAGTTTTTAGAATTCAGCTAATATTTCCAAACCCACAAAAGCTAGTGATCATTTTAGGTAAGTAAGCAGATGGCCTCCAAGAAGTCTTTAAAAACAAATTCTAAATCTCCCTTAGCAAGCTTTACACACTTGAAGAGAGTGGACAGGGAATGCAAGTTCTGTAGTTCTGCATGTATTCTGTGACGGGGTTTTCTTTTTAATTCAAACATCTGGAAGTCAAAATTAAGTCAGATTTGCTACGCAGTTTGCCTAACGTGCCTAGGAACAAATATTTGTGTATATATGTGTATTATACCTTTATCCAACACTGTTGTAAGTATTGTGAAAATATTTTATAATGCTTATTTCCTTTAAAAGGCACGCACTAAAAAAAAAAAAAGGTGACTTTTCCATAAATGTATATTTGGCCATGAATATAGCAGAGTGTACTTATTAGTGATAGGGTAAGCTGAGTTTTCTAGTGTGACATTAAGAAATTAAAATCTCATTAGGAAACATTATCGATTTTTACCACCTTTATACCCTAATTTCTTATAGTTGAAGGAAAGGATTTTTTTTTTTAAGGAACAGTTCTTTTGGAGAAAGCTGTAACTTCTTCTTCAAAAACTAGAATTCTATTAAGTTTTTATTTTATGACTTTTATTTTTTTCCATTATAGCTGGTTAACAGTGTTCTGCCAAATTGCTACTATACAGCAAGGTGACCCAGTCACACATACATATATACATCCTTCTTTCTCACATTATCATGCTCCATCATAAGTGACTAGATATAGTTCCCAGTGCTATATAGCAGGATCTCGTTGCTTACCTTTGGAATGGAAGAGGTGTAATTTTAACTCATGATTTTCCCCAATGTCTTTTTTAGCTCTAGCCAAGGAGTATTATGGAACGTCTTTGGCTCTCAGACCTTCAGAATAGGTCTTAAAGTGATACTTGAGGAGTCTATGAAATATCGAAAGAAAAAAAAGTATCTGCTGTGTAAAAAGATGCAAGTTTGGCATCATTATGCAGTGGGTTACCAGGAGACTTGGGCCAGCATAGGGCAAGTTACTTGTAGAGCTGTCACATAACAGAAATTACTGATTTAGGAAATCATTGTATGTGTTGGGTGATATTTAGGGAGGGGAATGAGCTGTTTTTCTTTGACTTGTGATCTAGGTATTCTCTAGATTTGCAGAAATAGAGTAGCCACTACCCAAGTGGCTACTGAACACTTTAAATGTGGCTTGTCTAAGTTAAGATATGCTATGAGTATCAAATACACACCAGATTTTCTTACTGAGTATGAGAAAAGAACATAAATATCTCAAGTTTTTTAATGTTGCTTTCATGGAGAAATGGTAATAGTGTGAATATACTCAGTTAAAATGAGAGATTATTAAAATTTTCCTTCTTTTTAATGTGAGTACTAGAAAATGCAAAGTTATATATTGATTTGCATTTGTGGCTTACATTAGATTTTTATTAGACAGTCCTTGTCTAGATACATTTCTCTCATCAAATGAAGTTATTGGCTGGTCAAGACAGTCTTCATGCTTAGTGTTTACCTAAGACATGAACTATGGGTGAGGAATGCCTTAAAGACAGCTGAGTTATTAGTGAACTGGGAATGTTAAGTTGTATTAGTTGCCTAGTAGAAACAGCAGAAACAGCTAAGGATATAAAGCACAGCATTTCCCAAAACAGATACCTAAGTTACCTGCTCCCATAACACAAGCCTTTCAACTTCCATTTAAAAAAAAAAATAGTTATTAAAGTCTAGTAGATTTACAATGTTCTTTCAATTTCTGCTGTATAGCAAAATGAGCCGGCTATCTATCTATCTATCTGTCTATCTATATATGTTTTAATACTGAAATCAAAGACTGTGTGACCTTTTTTTTTTTTTAACAGGGATTTCAAATATTTGTCAACTACCAAAAAAGAGTTTTGGGAGAGGAGAGGCTTTTTCCCAATTATTTAACTAACCTGAAATTCATTCATTCATTTATCCATTCATCAACAAATATTCATTGAACTTTTTATGTATGAGGTCTGGTGTTAGTGCTAAAGTTTTAAAGATTAACATATATAACACCTGACAAGAAAGAGTTCAAAAACTTTTAAAATAAAAGATATATGGTGAATAATTACCATAAAATATGATCAGTACATCAGTGTTTTAATAGACATGAATATCATATATTTTGTTAGGGTCTGACTAGCAGTACATATAGAAGTTGAAAGAGGCTTCACAAATAATGGATCTTGATCCGTAAAAATAATTTTCCAAGGGAGTTCCCGTTGTGGCTCAGTGGAAACGAATCCGGTGCTTACCCATTAGGATGCAAGTTTGATCCCTAGCCTCCATCAGGGGATTAAGGATCAGGCATTGCAATAAGCTGTGGTGTAGGTCACAGATTCTGCTGGGATCCTGAGTTGTTATGGCTATGGTGTAGGCCAGCAACTGTAACTCTGATTCGAACCCTAGCCTGGGAACTTTCATATGCCTTGGATTGTGGCCCTAAAAATAAATAAATAAATAAATAAATAAATAAATAAATAAATAAATAATTTTCTAAGAGTTTCCTGGTGACTCAGTGGATTTAGGATCTGGCATTGTCACTGTTGTGGCTCTGGTCACTGCTTTGGTGTGGGTTCAGTCTCTGGCCTGGGAGCTTCTGTCTGCCATAGGCACAGCAAAAAAAAAAAAAAAAATTAAATAAACAATAAAAAATAAAAAGTAATTTTACAGGAGGTCCCACTGTCATGCAGTAGCTTAAGGACCTGACTGCAGCAGTTCTGGTCACTGTGGAGGCATAGTTTCAATCCCTGGCCTTCTGCAGTGGGTAAAGGATACAGCATTGCCACAGCTGCAGGGTAGGTCGCAGTTAAGATTCAGTCCTTGGCCCAGGAACTTCTATATGCCGCAGGTGCAGTCATAAAATTGAAAAATAATAATAATAGTGACAATTTTCCAAATAGAAGGAGAAAATAAACATTATTGGCATCTGCCATAACCCATAGTTAAGGCTAAGCCCTGTCACATGGTTTTTCTATTTTAATTCCATAATTATATAAGTATTAGTCTCCTCATTAAAGAAATAAAGAACATAATTTTATTATAAATGACATGTTCAGTATCAGAGAGCTGTGATATATATCATAGTAAATTCTGGAGAAATAACTGTTATATATGACCAATATTAGAGTAATGTCTGTTAAAAATGAATGGAGAAAAAAAATAAGCTCTCTCAGATGAGTGATCAGAGAATGTCAGACCAGGAAGGAGGAAGTCAAAGTACCATGCAATCCAGCCCCCTCCTTTGAAAGACCAGTGAATGCAACTGACTTTGGCTAATGTAGTTAAATGACAAAGGAAGACTGAAGAAGAGCCTAGGGCTTCTGCTCTGAAATGCACAACTTTTTTCTTAACAGCCTGTGCATGGTCACAACTTGTTAAGCCAACGACTACAGAAAACTGTTCTAGCAGAAGCTGCACTTTGGTAACAACACATATCAAATCCTGCTCGTCACTTACTGTAAGCTTTCAGTTCGTTTGTATAAAATTCCTTTCTGTATTCTACTATGTAGAGTTGCAGTTATACTATTATTGGCAATTTTTCACATGATTTCCCCTGTTGTGAAATTCTGAGGATTGTCTGCCATCTTTCCTTGCTTTCCTGGATATTTGTTACTTCAATAGGATCAAATTTACTGAGATAGTTACAGCAATGTAAAGCTTCAAGATATAACCATTACTTTAGAGCTTCCCAGTAAATCAATGTGACAAATAATTACCGGTCTTAACTTTAAATGAAGTGCTTTGCTATGAATGTGAAGATAGATATTTCTCTGGACTGGATTCAAGGGCTTTATCCCTGGTGGGAGAAATGTAAATCATAACAAATACTGAACAGTGAATTCCTCTAAGTGTTTTATACCTATTATTTTATCGAATAAATATCTATGATATTTCATATCTATGAAATATGCATAAGGGGAAACTGTGGCAAATTATTTAACTTTCTCAAAATCACACAGCTGGAAAATGATGGAGCTACAATTCAAATCCAGCTAATTTGACTCTACAGCAGTCATTCTTAATAACTAAACTATATCATCTCCTACTTATCCAAATAAATATAGTTGAATATAGAATGCAGAGTATGACAATCCTGTGAATGTACAAAGGAAAGTGAAGATATGGAGATAGGTGACTTCGTGAAGGAAGTGTGTTGGTGGCAATTCTGGAAAAAAATGAAGTGGGCATGGCTTGGTGAGAGGTGAAGAGAGAGAGGCACATCTGGTTGGTTGAGATATGATCCATGGAGAGCTTGAGAACAGGAGAGAACTGGTTTCAGAGCATAGAATGGGCAGAAAGAAGAGAGTCTCAAGAAGCAGGCCTGGGAGTTTCCACGGTAGCTCAGTGGTAATGAACCCAACTAGTATCCATGGGGATATAGGTTCTATCCCTGACCTTGCTTAGTGGGTTAAGGATCCAGCATTGCCATGAGCTGGGGTGTAGTTTGCAGATGGGGCTTGGATCTGGCATTAGCGTGGCTGTGGCGTAGGCTGGCAGCTCCAGCTCTGATTTGACCTCTAGCCTGGGAACTTCCATATGTCCCAGGTGCAGCTGTAAAAAGACAAAAAAAAAAAAAAAAAACAGTGGCTTGACCTGTTACAAACTTGACTACTATACTATAAGATTTTAATTTATATTTTTAAAGAAATACACAGGTACTAAAACTGTTGTAAGGCGTTCCAGTATGGCTCTGCAGGTTAAATATCTGGCATTTTCACTGCAGTTTGCAGCTGTGGCATGGGTTTGATACCTGGCCTGGACATTTCTGCATGCCACAAGTGCGGCCATTAAAAAAAAAAAAAGTTTTAAAAGTTCTGAGGATAGACGTAACAAAGAGTCAGTGTATTTTAGGAATAATCACCTAGGAAGCAGGGTGAAGAGTTAGAGCCAAAGGGATTATGTCTATCTTTCATATTAAAATTTAGAATCAGAATGAATATAACTTCAGTAGGAATGGAAATTAAAAGGGCATATGTGAGCAACGTTATGGAGACAGATTTAACAAGACTTGCTGGGAAGGAAGTTATTAAAAATGAGGGTGGAAGAGATTAGAAATTAAGGTTGCTTTTCTGCTTGGATCAAAGAGAATGAGAGAGTATACTGAGATCAGGAAAACTAAAATGGAGGCATGTATGGAGGGCAAGAAAACTAAGTTTAGACAAGTTGTCCTTTGTCAATTCATTTATTCATGAAATATTCCCGGACCAATTTATAACAGATTTTGAGTCATGTACTGGAAATACAATAAAAAACAAGATAAGATCCCTGCCTTCGAGACAGTCTATGGTACAGAGACAACCATTAAACACGTAAGCATAGAAATAAGTATTTAATTATAAGAATTTCTACAGTAACTCTGTGGGTTGAGAACCTGACTAGCTTCCATAAGCATGCGGGTTCAATCCCTGGCCTCATTCAGTGAATGAAGGATCCAGCATTGCCATAAGCTACAGCAGTGCAGGTCGAGGATGTGGCTCAGACCTGGTGTTGCTGTGGCTGTGGCATAGGTCAGCAGCTACAGCTCCAATTTGATCCCTATCTGGGGACCTTCCATATGCCGGGAGTGCAGCCCTAAAAAAATTTAGAAAGTATTTAACTACAGTGCTACAAAGGGATGCCATCAGAGCTTAAAATGGGCACTCGGTCCAAAAAAATTTGAGGAGCTCTTCCATGAAGAAGTGATATTTAGGAAGTCATATTTAGGTAGTATTTATTTTTTTAACTCAATAAATTTTATCACATTTGTAGTTGTACAACCATCATCACGACCTAATTTTAGAACATTTAGGTAGTATTTAAATCAGGGATAGTATTTAGCCAAACAAAAAATAAACTACTTTAGGCTAAGGAAACAGTATATTCAGAGTCCCTTCCTTGACTGGGAAGGAATTAGATGAATTCTAAGACAGAGATCAGCAGAGTCCGAGGCTGTAGAAGAAGGCAGTTCATCAAATACTTTATAAACTATGTGAAGATTTGCATTTTTTCTTAAAGACAATGGGGTAACGTTAAAAGATGTAACATGTGGAAGTAGCTCATTCAGACAAGAGTGGATTTGATGCAGGCAAGGGTGGGAAGAATGATTTGAAAGCTTTTGCTGTAACCCTGATGAGAAATGATAGTGGTCTGGAATGGAGTGGAAGCAATTGAAGTAAACAGGAGCAGGGAAATTTGTTCTGGAGACAGAAAAATACCCTGTGGTTCACTGACTCTGGTGCACGCGGGTAGGAACGAGGTGTCAGCAGGTCGGCCTGGCTGTCAGGAGCGAGAATTGAATACACGGCTGTGCTATTTCCAGAAATAAAAAATATTGGAGGAGAACAAGATTTTCAGGGGGAAGATGAAAGTCTTTTCAGGAGAATGTGTTCACAAGATTTTCAGGGGAAGATGATTAGGTCATTCTGAGTGTGAAGTACTTTTGTGAGGCACCTCAGTCCCTGGTTCTTCTAGTTAATGTCATTCTTAGGTTTCACACTGTGGTCCCCGGAAGTTCTCAGGTCATGTAATCACCAGACTTGGGCCAGTAGAAGAGAGAGTCTGCTCCCAGTCTGATGAAACACAATTTATTCTCTTTCCTTTGATTGATCTTTCTTGGAACTGGAGGTCATATCTGAAGCAATCACAGTAACAAGGGGATAGAACATCCTTACTTACTAAACCTGAATCACAGGCTGTGGGGGACAAAAAGCATAAGCCTAAGAGTGAGCGATGGATAGTTTTCCAGCAGAAAAATGAGGCATAGTTGCCAAAAGATGGATAAATAAATCCTGAAGAGTAAAATAACAGCTTTGTACCACCAAACATAACTGATGCCTTAGAAGTGAATAAAAGACAGATAAAAATGTGTAGTTTGAAATTTGAGGAGAACATCATTGTAAAAAAGACAGTTGGAACTCTGTTTCTGAGTTCAGATAAAGGTCAGTACTCAGTGTACACATGTGAGAAGTTGTTGGCAGAGAAGTAATAGTTCTTCTATAAAGAGCACAGAGTGAGGAAAACCCTGAAACTTCAGGAATAGCAATCTATCACTTGAGTAGGGAAAAGAATTCAACCAATAGAGAGGTGATGGGCAGAAAAGGAGAACAACCAGTAGACTTGAGATTTCAGTGCAACAGGAGCCACTGGGGAGACAATTTCAGAAATAAAGGAATGGTCAATAGGGTGTCATTGATAATCTTTGAATGAACAATTTTAATGAAGTGTGGAAGTTAAAACTGTATGTATTACTTGATTCAAAAAATAATTACTGGGAATTTACTGATTGTTAAGTATTGTGGCTAAGGACATTACTCTTTCATTCCAAAAACTTCGCAAATATGTACCATAAATCAAGCACCATGCTAAGTATTATAAACTGGAAAAAAAAATAGTCTCTTCCTTAGAGAGCTTAATGTCTTGAGTTATAGATAATATACATATGAATAACTAGAATACAAGGGAAAATGTAATTAGGATCATAAAAAGGGGCATATAAAGTACCATGGGAAATCAGGGAGAAAAAAAAGATGGGATCACATCTGGTATGATTTGAGATGGACCCTAGAGAATACATAAGGATAAGAAAATTCCATAAGCAGAGAAGTGAATACAGGCAAAGATGATAACCTGAGAGCGTAGAGGGATTAAGTCTACTTGGACTGTATGACTGCAACAGGAGACCAGTTGACAAATTAAGTTGGAGTTTTCCAACTGGGCTTTGGTGACAGGCCAAGAAGTTTGCTGACTTCTTGGAGAAAAAAAAATGTGTGAGGTACTGAAAATCATGCTTAGAAAGAACCTAGGTTGACACTGGAGAAGAGATGGCAGAGAATACCTCAAGAAAGCTCTTAGGAGTTCCCTTCGTGGCTCAGTGGTTAACGAATCCAACTAAGAACCATGAGGTTGCAGGTTCGATCCCTGGCCTTGCTCAGTGGGTTAAGGATCCGGCGTTGCCGTGAACTGTGGGGAAGGTTGCAGACGCGGCTCGGATCCCGCATTCCTGTGGCTGTGGCGAAGGCCGGTGGCTACAACTCCTGTTAGACCCCTAGCCTGGGAACCTCCATATGCCGCAGGTGCGGCTCTACATAAAGTCAAAAAGACCAAAAAAAAAGAAAAAGAAAGAAAGCTCTTAGATAACCAAGGTGAGAGCTGGAAGGGGTCAGAATGAAATAAGAGGTTCATTATGGATATACCATTAGTAACACATAGTAATTAATTTGATGGGAATGATGTGGGAAGGGGGGAATCAAAAGTGCCTCTGAGTTTTCAAAGCATAGTAGTAAGAGTGATAGAAATAGGAAAGTGATGAGTGAAAGCAGATTTGAAACTCATTTTGTGAGTATCCCTGCTGGGTCTCTCACATTGACTTTCATGCATCTGGCTGTGAACACTGAATTGCAGAATGATTGTTGGCTGAGCTAAAAATAGATGAAGCTTTCATGATGACCAACATCCTGTGTTATTCTCTGGTCTCTTGGAACATACGCCAACTTTCGACCTGAAATTTTGGTTTGAAACATCACATTCAGACATAAGTGTTATTGGCAAGGTTCAGAAGACTTCCCTTGTGTCATACAGAAATTAATAATTTGATAATTTCTTTGGAAAAGGCATTCCACTTATAAACCTTGAAGTCCTGTTAATTGTAGCTCAGCATATCAGGGCTAGAAATTTGAAAGCAAAAGTACTCAAATCCCTGAATACACATTGATTTGATGTGGGACAGCCCACAACCATGAAGAAGCAAATAGACATGCAGTTTTGGCCTAAGACAAGATTTTGTGAATGAGAAAAAATAACAAAGAATGAATATATAAATTATTTTTTACAATTCCTATCAGGAATTCAGACACTGAATTCTATACTCATCAGATACTCAAAAAATTATATAATTTTAAAATTAATATTAATAGTTCTATTTCTTTATTGTTTATCGGGTATTAGAAATTACACCAAGCACATCATAATCATTCTCTCCTTAATCACTTTAATAGCGGTGTAAGATAATTATTAGGGCACCTATAGCAGTATATCCATTTTATAGATGGAGAAATTGAGGTTCAGAGCATTTAAGTAGCTGCTATAAGATCTCCTAGCATGTGGCATAGTTAAATTTAAAGACGACGTTTTCCTGACTCCAGTCTATACTCTTAACCATTACACTATACTCCATCCACTTTGTTTAAGCCCTGGCTCTAAAGAGCAGCATTTGTTCTATATCCCAGACCTTAGTGAACAATACCCATCGATTAATCTTTTCCCAGAGTTAGAATGACCTGGATCATAAATACAGCTCCTTTAATTTTTCAGCAGCTCAATGTGAAAAGGCATTGCATATACCTTTCTCCCACTTGTAATTCCATGGTGCTAGCTGATGCACAAGCATGGTGCTATCTATCTTGTCAGGGAAAAGAGATTATTTTCTCTCCTAGTGTTTGTGTTTCTTGTTCATGTCGACTAGCAGAAAAACTATGCCAGTCTACTTCTTTTTAGTTCTGCACTCAAAAACAAAATAGCTGTGATGTCCTTTTCCTCCCATTATATGCTCTTATTTTTCCTCCAGAAGTCAGTATAAAACTTAAAATTACATTTTTCACCATTCCTCTCAATTTATCCCAAGCATTGCACTTACTCTTCACTTACACCTTTAGAAACAGAACATTATCCAAGGAAATGAGCATTAGGAAATTATAATCTCTAAAACAAATATTTAAATAGAACATAACACATGATTGCTTCTCCTTCACAGATTCTGAACTGAATTTTTGTTATAAACATGATTGCTTCTCCTTCACAGATTCTGAACTGAATTTTTGTTATAACTCGTGCACAGCTTGCTTTATTTCTGAGGGAATGGTGTTTCTTTTATTGAGTTCTGTAAATTATAGAACTATCCATAAAAGAAAAGAATTGAATAATGGATGTTTTTGTTTATAGACTTCATATATTTTTATCTCTGATGTCCTGTTTGAGAATAGAGATGGCTTGGAATAGATAAAGATCACCAGAGGGCTACTGTTTAAAATATCTATCATCCAATAGCAAATTTCCACCAATTTAAGACTGACATGCGTAAATTCTTCTGAGATGCAAATACCGGCAGGGAAGGTAAATATTATGGACCAGTCTTAATAATGATTAGAGACATCAGTGATCTAGAAATCTGCTAGAAAGAAATCTTCTCCTGACTAAAAGAGAAAAGTCTGCCAATTTATTGATTTATTTCTCAGATAATTCTTTTACTAACAGAGAAAGATGGCAGGATATTCAGGAGAAGGTGATCATGAAGATGACTGAGAAACCAGAACCCTAGAGACCACACAGGATTAATGCTGTCCTTATCTTAAAATGTGGATAATGGGTAGATCCAACAGGGATAAAGCCTTCAGCCTTAATGAAAGAAGTCTCTGACACAGTTACTTAAAGATGAAAAAAACAGTCTGCTCTTGATGGAGCAGATTGATCCTAAACTGTAAAGATCTTGTCAAGTAAGAAATGCAAATAATAGAGTGATGTTGCTTGGACATGTTATGACTGTATGATTTACTAACATCCTAGTTTTCACTGCAGCAGGCTGATCTCAGCCCCAGTTAGAGAACTTGTTTGTGAATGTTGTTTATTTGCAAGCAGGAGAGTAAATAAAAGAGTGGGATCTGGAGGAGCTGGTAAGGAATACAAGGTTAACTCACCAAAAACCTTGACCTTTCCTATCACCAAAGACAAGTCTCCAGGACATTTAGCGCTGTTCTGGGTAATTACCAAGGGTTCTGACATATACATAAAGAAAGAAAAGTGATACATTTTTTCCCCATATGGATACTAATTTTTTTGGATGTAAAACCCATTCAAGTTGTATGTTGGAATTCAGATGGATGCCCTATGGGATTTTATGACTTAATTTAAATATGTCATTCACATGGTGATAACTTAAAGCCAAAGAGGGAAATATTTTGATTAGCTCTTTCCATATTATACTTTAAAAAAGATCTTTTGTTTTTGAGAAGTGTTGCCTCCATTGTTCTGTTTTCAATCTTTTTCATATTCATTAGCTCCTCTAAATGCTAAAGACATAGCCAATGACTTATATGGTATGATCAGAACAAAATTCTAGAAATAATAAGTGAAATATCCTATTATTTTACATAAGTTTACTGTAGAGAATTGGGAAGATACAAAGAGCAAAAATGACATTGAAATCACCAATGATTCCACCACTCAGAAAGTCACTGTTTATATTGTGATATATTGCCTTAAGCTTGTTTGTTTGAAAATAATATTTTTGCAGTATAAAAAACATGCATAAAGTTTTGCATTCCACTCTTGTTAAATTTAAAATAGTGTTATAAGCATTTCACCATGGCCTAGCATATTCTAAGTAAACAATTTTAAAGGCTAAATTTTAGATCTTTGGTCTAGTCTTCTTCTTTCAGGTAGTTTCATACAATTATTTAAGATTAATATTAAAACACCTGGCAGAGCTTCCATGCCTGCCCACTTGCATCTCTCACAAGCATCCTAATAAATTTATTTCTTGCCTATCAAAAAAAGATTAATATTGAAACACCTAAAATTGATTACCCTTTAGTAGACCATGTCAACTTTCTGCCTGACTTCAAAATATATTCTTTTTCCAATAAATTCACTTCTTCTCATTTCTACATCAGAGAGTTGAGCAAGCTTAGAATTTTGATAGCCCCTTTTGAGCTTGAAAGTTAGAAGTCTTTCATAACTGCTTCTTTTCTTACAGATGATAATACCATTCATTGTCGGAGTCAGCACTTGACAGTGGGGAGTGCACATGCTGTAGAGGTGGACAGTTCTGGATTTGAATCCTGATTCTGCCATTCACTGACTGTATAAACCATCCATGCATATCTTGGACAAGATCACTAATATTTTTCTGAACCTCAGTTTCTTCTTCTGTAAAATGGACTGATTTCGTGGATTGAAGCGACATTCTTGAAGTTTCAAAGTTTTTTTCGTGTGTGTGTGTGTGTGTGTGTGTGTGTGTGTGTGTGTGTGTGTGTTTAGGGCCGTACCTGCAGCATATAGAAGTTCCCAGGCTAGGGGTCGAATCACAGCTGCAGTTGCTGGCCTACACCACAGCCATAGCAACGCAGGATCCGAGCTGCATCTACAACTTACACCAGATCCTTAACCCACTGAGCAAGGCCAGGGATCAAACCTGCATCCTCATGGTTACTAGTCGGATTCATTTCCACTGCACCACAATGGGAACTCCTGAAGTTTCTTGATTATTGTAAACCAATGTCATTAAGTCAATGATTTTAGGTTTCCTTCCACTTAAGTTTTGATAAGCCCTCCTATCCATTCTTACCTAGGTCTGTCATCATGCTGTTTTTGCCAGCTACATGACCAATACCTCAAAAGCTGTAAGGCTGAATGGTGGAAACTTCTCTATAGTAATTATGTACAGTCTTTATTCTAAAGGTAAATCGAAGGACTTTTTTATTTAAGGAGGGCAGTCTAGGAACATCCAAAACTCATCATCATTATCTTAAAGATACATGGGAGAAGAACTGGTATAAGGAAATGCATTACATGAAAAGATTAATTAATTGAAGGGAGAAATTCTTCAAAAATCACTTCCCGCTGAAGACCAATATTTTAGTTGTAAACGGAAAAACAGCCCTGTAAATTAATTGGTAGCTACTGCCACCAAGTGGTAGGAAAATAATTCTTCAGAGACAAGAATCCAAGAGCTTCTAGAGGGTTAAGCTCCCTTATCACAATTTAGCAATTGCCCATGGACCTGAATTTATTTCATCCCTTCGTATTGCAATATAACCACCTAAGATCTTATCATCTTTAAATACCCAGCTGTCTGATTTCTATTGCCACACTACCAAAGTATCCTCCTATCCAAAGAGAAAGCTTAGTGCTGATTTTGATATCTGTCCCAGGAGCTTTCTCTAATACAGAATGAAAAAAAGAAAAATAACCACAATAAATGCTGAGGGAGTTGGGGTTAAGTCATGACTGGAAAATCCTAATTTAGTTCAGCCTCTGAAGTTAGAAAGATGGATGTTTGAATACCAGTTCTGCCACTTACCCGCTGTATGATGTTAAAAAATTGGTCATAGGATCAGTTTTCTTAGCTGAACATGAGGATTTCAGTTAGATGATATATGTAAAATGTTTAGGCCAGAGCCCAGCAGCCAGAAAGTGCTCAATAAATGTTATCCTGTTCTTTTTATTACTGTGACTATTATACCACATTTTCCTTCCCTAAACCTAAGTAAACAATTATTGTCATTACAATTAGTATTAATATAATCCAACCCAGCCCTAAAGAGGTACAAGCTAAAAAGGTAAAATCACTACAACAATAAACTCTGCCAGTCACAATAGGGATGTTTTATTATTTGCCTGGCTCCAAAGAGAGAGCTAGGGTAAGACGATGGGAAGGAAGAAGAAACCCTCTAAATTCGAAATCTAAACCTGGCAGTCCTTCCTTCCCGCTGAGGTTCTGGTCAAGGCAGTCAAGTCCCCCTTTAGCTCCCCTAACTCACATAGTACTATGAAGAATATGAATTAATTAATTTATTGGAATGTGGCCTAAAATATAAAATCCATGTATGGATGCCAGTTGTAATTTTATACACTGAGAACCATAAAGAGTCATCTATTATCAACCTGAGATAAAAAGGAAGGTAAAAATAGCACGGCTATTTCTCTAGTTATACTAAACTATTACCTGATATTCTGTATTTGGTGGCCTCAGTTAACCAGTAGGTTCATACACTTACACATTGTCTTCACTCATTTATGGTCATGACAGTAAATAGCTCAGGACCCTGAGGAGACTAAAATGTTTTCTCTTTCAAGAGAAATGGCACAGTGCCAAATGTTTGTCACTGAACTTCAGTTCTTTGAAAATTGATCAGTTTTTCAAAGTGTATCACTCTCAGTGTATTTCATAGGATCATACTTCAACCCCTTGTCAGAACTGTACAAACCTGTCTTCAGCACCCCTAGAGGTGGTCTTTCAGTCACTCCCCAAACATTTCCAAAGGGACCTCATTAACGTTATAAGGAAGCCCTAGCTACTTTGTAGACAGGTCTGTTCATTAGAAAAATTTTCCTATTAATAAATAGAAGTCTCCATCCACGTAACTCCTATCCATTATCCATTTATAGTCCAACATTTAAATTTAAAAATAATAAGTAACATTTCAGGTCACCCCCATTTCCCAGATAGGCTAAAGAACAGAATTTTTGATAGCACTAGCTTCACCCTATGAATATGTGTGTCCTGTAGCACAAAACCTACCCATTCTATAAAGTTAATCTTTCAGCAGTTATGCAATGTCATGGACAGGTATTTTTTTGATCTCAGTACTTTGAAAGAAATAAAAAAGATCCCCTGAGTTATTTGATTTAAAAAAAGAAAAACAATAGCAATCAGAATGCAATGCAAAGGAGTCACTGTTTTTATGAAATCAATTTGGAATACTCCAAAGTATGATTTCAGTTGGGAGCAG
Organism: Catagonus wagneri; assembly: GCA_004024745.2. Classification (NCBI taxonomy): domain Eukaryota; kingdom Metazoa; phylum Chordata; class Mammalia; order Artiodactyla; family Tayassuidae; genus Catagonus; species Catagonus wagneri. The sequence continues at coordinate 14,628,847 of PVHT020000173.1, forward strand.
ATGACCACAGAAATGGCCTCTGGCCCTTTGTCTCCTAAGATTTTGATATCCTTTTGGGATCATCAGTAGGGGATCCTTCAAACAGGATGTGGGATGGAACTCAGCCTGCATATTAGATGAGTTAAACACCAGGAAGGGGACCATTTCCATGCATCTTACAATTTCTTTGTTAATTTTGCTCTTGTACCCCTTTGTTTTCTTCTAAAGTTCCATCGAAAATATCTATTTATTTCTGTTTTGTTGAGAGGACAAATAGCAAAGAACTTATTTTATGTCAGGTTTTATCAGCAATTGGGTTGGGCTTGTGTTACAGCTGGGAACCTGGAGCTAAGTATGATAGTGACTGTGAGGAAAAAGAGAAAACAAAGAGAAAGTTAAAACTAAGGTGATAGGTGTACTTGTAGAGCTGTCCTTCCTACTAGGGATATTTCCCTAAAGGGCTTTCCACTGGGGACATGTTATGACTTGTCTACTAAAACGAATCTTTTTTGACAAGGTGTTTCTAAAATACTTAGAGATAATGTGTATCGGAGAATAGTGCACAGGAAGCAAAGATTTAAGAACCTCAATTTTCAGTTTGCATTGAACTTCTGCCACTGACATGCTGTGTGATTTTTTTTTTTTTTTTTGGCATCTTAATTCCTCTATCCGCAAAACGGAAATATTAAAGAGTTCTCTCAGCCTTCCCAGAAATACTGGGAGAGAGAAACCAAATAGTAACTGCTGCAAACTTCTGAAAAAGTAAACTATGGAAATTTGAGAATTTATACAAGCAGAGTACTTGAGAAAGTGTTTCCATTTGGGGTTCTTTAACAGGAATCAAAATAAAGAGACTAGATGATAAGGGTAAAGGTTCATCTGCTAAGATGTCTTGTAAACTTTCTTCCAGGAAGGCAAATAGTCTTTGTGCTGAAGGATATTGATGCAGAGTGCAGCATTTGGTATTTTCTCCAAGGCCCATAACCCAATGGTTTTTTATGCTCTAAAATTACTTTCTTTGCCACATTATTATTTCTTCCTGTAATCTTTCTGGAATTTTCAGTAAAAGCACACCTTAACGCCAGGAAATAGAAAATCTGTCAGGCTTAACTTCTCTACTTCTTTAGGAGCCAACACCTATTGTCTGGCTGTGTTGAGAGTTAGTCACTGTGGTGTCACCTTATAATACCACAAGGACATTATAAGTGTCTATACGACTACTGGAGTAATAAACTTGCTGAGTAATAAAGAATTGAATCTGTGGTGGGCTGGAAGATGGGTTCAAAATTATTTTATGATGGTCTTTATCCAGAGAAAGCTGAAAGCCATCATATTTGTAGTGTAAATCAGTGAAGCTCAAAAGCCACCACTCAGAGTTATTCTGCAACAGTTCAGACACTTAGCATCTTCCCTGGGTTCTCTATTAGCTTAGGTTTATAAATCTCCTCTACCACTATTACACTTCAATTACAATAACCCTTCCAAAATTTAGTCTTCAAAAACCTCACTCTCCAGATTAATTTCCAAGAATCTGCTAGTTTTGGTAATCCTGATTCGTGTCCTTGTAGTATCTTACTTAAAAACTTGAAGGCAATGAGAAATTTATAATCAGTTTTCAATTTTATAAGTTTTCTAATGAACTCTTCTGAGAATTGATGTATAAGTCTCCCTGTTTACCTGGTCCAGGCTTTAGGGCTCTCTGGGAATCAAACCGAAGCAGGCACAGAAAAGATGTAACACAGGACTGCCATCTTTTAAAACCGGTTTGAAGTTAACTAAATAGATATGTGCAGAGAAGGTACACTTCACCCTCAGAAATGCCAGGTGAGTTATAAATAGTGCTCCACAACTCATTGGTTACCCATGGTTTGTGGAAACACCTCATTCTAGTTCACTCTTTCCAAATTTTATGGTTTTCATAGTCTATGTATACTGATAAGCTCTGACATACATATATTGAGGAAGAAAATTTTAATTTTCTACCAGATCCAAAATATTCATTATAAGAACTATAGTAAATAGAAAAAGCCTGGCTAAGTCATAAAAACTCTAACACTGAACCACAGAGTGGAAGTAAAATTCTCTGTTTATTTCACAAGACTAATCAACTGCTCCAGGCTCTCTTAAAAGATAGAGACAGTTAAAAAAGTTGGGCAAGAAAATTTCCTTTTCCTTAATACCTTGTATTAAGAAGTAATTCTGTCATGTCTTAGACATGACAATACTAATAGCTACATGGAATACTAATAGTTCCACCTTCACTTCTAGGTAGTCGGATCACCAGAAATGATTCATTACCATAGGAAATAGAAAAAAAAAAAAGCTTCAAAGACCTTAAAAATCCCAAATATGCCAATATTTCTTGATGGGAGAAATGAATCTGCCAAATATAAACCACTTAAAACTTTCCATATGAAGGCATAAATTATGTACAATAGGATCCAGAGAAAGCAAGGTCACCTTCCTTTTCCCCATGGTTGAGGGAGTTATGAATGAACAAAACAGTCTTACTTCTGCTGGGGTGCTTCTGACAACTGGCCTAACACTTGGGAATAGAGAGAGAAATGTTCTCTATGGGAGTCTAAATTCTTTAGGAAAAAGAAGAAGATTGGTTTATCGTATAAGCCTCAGGATCCTTCACAGTCTTATATTAGACCTCCATTCTTCCTCCCTGCAGGGCTACTGCTTCTATACTAGGTTCCCTATCTATCTAGTTCCTGGTAGAGTCAGCTCATCTAAGCCAAACTAGAGAATTAAATCATTTCTTTCATTTCACAGCTAAGGTTCTCAAACTACAGGAAGCAAACTGGTACCTTGGCACCGAGATGCAAATTCTTGGACCCTATCTCACCAAAATCTGATCCAAGTTTGGGGGGGTGGGGGCATGACTACATGTATAATGAGTATCCCTATGTCATTATGATAAAAATGTTTCTTGGATGTCATTCTTTGAAAAATTCTTGTCAGTGCTTTATAACTCAGGTCATCTGGTCCAATTGTTAAGACAGCCAAAAGCATAGTCTCAAAGACTATCCTTGGAGCAGAAAAAGGAATATAGCATGAGCGATTTTCATACATACTTAAATCAAAAGAGTGCTGGGGGAGAGCTTGTTACTTGAAACTGGATGGATACATGTTCAGATGGGATTATTAAGTGAAACTATGTCCTCAGATAGGGGAGCTCCCTTTACTTTGAGGCCTTAACAAAGAATTTTAAGTAGAGTCCATATAATCAGGATTACTTTAATTGTGAAATAAGCCCTACATTTTGGTGAAGCTGTTTTTAGGGATCCTACTCTGCCATAGTATTCTCTTTTTTCCCAAAAAGAACACAAAATGCAGTTATTACCTACCTTTAGTCTAACCATTTCAGGACCTCCCATTGCTTATAATCAGAAAATGAAGTCCTGTTCTTGCTTTAGAACTTCTGTTTCCAGACAGGCTCAGCTTCCCAGGTTAGGTACCTATGGCTTAAAAGAACTACAAAGTAACAAAGCAATTGACCTGATGTTTTAAAAAATTGTATTCTCATAATTTCATGCCCTGAAGCTTTCTGTGATATCCTTTGATATTTTTTATAATATTTGATCTTGACTGAATGAAAAGTGTCTGGATTTCCTCCAGGAGCAAATTTCTGAATAGAATTGGGATAGCATGCATCAAAGCTATAGGTTGATTAAAAGGGAGCCTGAACTATTATTACTCAGAACAGTTTACTATAGGTCAGACCAGTAGATAGATGGTAAGTTATAGTATTTAAGTGAGATTACTGAGACACTGTTCAACTTCGTTTCACCAAAGAGTAAAAAACTATTCTGGGTATATTTTGAAGTCAAGCCATGTTCTGAGAGAAAATGAATCAATAACAGGGATATATACTCATAGGCTACTTTCCCAAATCCCTCTCACATATCTAAGTACAAAAACTCATATAATGTTATACATCATTTATGTCACAATAAAAATTAAACATTTTTTTAAAAAGAACACAATCTCTTCTAGTTTGGGACACCATTTCTCATCTTTAAAAAGAATCTGCTGGCAATTATTATTCAGTTCCAAGGTACTATCTTTTTTTGTTGTTGTTGTCTTTTTAGGGCTACACCTACAGAATATGGAAGTTTCCAGGTTAGGGGTTGAATTGGAGCTGCAGCTGCCACCTACACCACAGCCACGGCAAAACCAGATCTGAGCTGTGTCTACAAACTACATCACAGTTTGTGGCAACTCTGGATCCTTAGCCCACTGAGTAGGGCCAAGGATCGAACCTATGTCCTCATGGACACTAGTTAGTTCGTTAGTGCTAAGCAATAACAGGAACGCTGGTGCTATCTTTTTTTAGTGAGTCCTTCTTGGTAAAAAGATCAACTTATGCTGACATCTCAAAAACATCACAAGTTTGAGAAGGAAAATTTGAAACCCACAAAGCTGTAATTGTGACACTTAAAAGTCAATACTATCCAAGTTACTTTCAAAACTACCATTGAAGAGAATTAACCTAATCTGATCAATCATGAATGTTTCACAAAAACGCAAGTTAATCGGATTTTATTCAGTGGTTCATTTTACTCATTTACGTCTTAGAACTGGCTAAATTTGATTAATTTCTGCTCCTCCCCATGCTCATCTACTAATTCATTCATTCAGTTTGGAATTCCATTATGTCTTCGCACAAAACCTTTTTTTCAATTGCACAGCTTAGCTCCTCAGAGTTGTTCTTATGGCAAAATTGAATATAAAAATAGATGACCTCTCACCCTAATAGTACCAGTAATAACAAATGAAACAACACATTCTGTTCCATTTTTTTAGTAATAAGAGGTTCAAAACTGTCATTTACTCCATAATTTCTTTTCTTCATTGACTTGCCCACCATGGAGCAAAATTCCATTTTTCAATCCATTTTTCTTCTAGAGGTTGAGAGACTACCAAAATGCTTTGCAAAATAAAAGTCTTATTTCAACTCCTATTATGAATGTGTGGAACTACACAGTCTTTTCTAAATAAAGATGAACTATGGCAGTCATTGAAAGATGAAGCTGCATCTCCTTTAATATATAATGGTTTATGATTTGTTATATTTAACTGAGAATAAAACCACATTCAGCCTCAATCATAATTCTCCATAATAGGCTCCATTTATTTCAAAAGAGCTGAACTCAGTCCTTATAAACTACTCTGTGGCACTTTTGGATTTTTGCCTATAGCTCTGACTATAACAGATTCCAAATTCAATTCAATTAAAATGCAAAAAACAGCCTTGCTTAAAAGCAGTCAAGATGATGGCCTTAGTGTCGTGACTGAGAGATACTAGCAAAGCTTCTTGACTTCAAGATATTGGTTGCCATCCTCTTTTCCAAATACGCATTCTGAAAACATATAACTGGGTGAGTTTTATTAGTTTTTTTAGTAGCTGCAAAAAGCATGGAACTTTGAGTCATTCACCAAGCCATATATCTATATATCTTGTCTGCTTATCCATAAGACTGGAAGTCATTCACTAGTAAGGATGAATCTTAATGGGCTATTGTTTCCTAATACCTCAATAACACTTTTGCCTTGAGTCAATAGAGTGCTACTTATTTAACGTTTTGAGTAGGTAGCACCTGCACATGACTTAAACCAAAAATATTCAATGAAAAATCTAGTCCCCTTTATCCAACTGTCATCACTCTTCCAACCCACATAATCATAGCCATTTGTCTCTTACATGTTTTTCCAGAATTACCTTATACATGTAAGAGCAAATATGTATTTAGGTTATTATATATTTCCTGTCTTTTTACACAAAATTAGCCAAGATGATCAAACTTGAGGACTGCTGCCAATCTGATGGATGAAACAAATGTGTCTGAGTTCCTTTGAAATTGAATTTCTCTCACTGTAGATGACACTGAGCATTTTCATGTTTACCAGTCATTTGTATTTCAGGGAAGTGTCTGTTCATATCCTTTACCCATTTTTCAGATTGTTAGTCTTTTCTTTATTGATTTCTAGGAGTTCTTTTTACTTTAGAGGGATTAGTCTTTATATATATATATATATAAACTGCGAATGTTTTCCCCAGTTTATTTTGAACTTGCCCATAATAATTTTCTGCCATGCAGAATTTTTTTTTAATTTTCTTGCTTTAACATTTAAATAAATCAACCTTATTTCATGGAGGTTAATCATAATTAAAAGGTCTTTGCCACTCCAAAATAATAAACGAATTACCCTTTATTCTAGAATTCTTATGATTTATTTCTACATTTAAATCATTATTAGTGCATTAGGATAGTACTCTGTCACATGTTATAAAGTGTAGATCTAGTTCTGATTTTTCCAGATGGATAACAGATGTCCAAACACCGCTTATGAAATAGTCTGTTTTTTCATAAGTGTTTAGAAATGCCATTTTATTACCTAAGTTTCATATGCATTCTATTTCTAGTCTTTATAACTCTGTTCTTCTGTTTGGTCTTTCGACTCATGTCCAATGTCATTCTGTTGTAATTACTGAGACTTCATAATATGTTTTGATATCTGATGTCAACATTCACCCTCATTGCTCATCTTTACCAGAGCTTTTCTGACAAAGTTTAGGTAATTACATTTTTATATTAATTTAGGGATCACATTTCCAGTTAAATAATTGATCCTTTTGTGTTTTTATTGAATTACATTAAATTAACAAATTAGAAAATATTAGCATACTTTTTATGTTAAAGTTTTTATCCAAGATAATGATATTTTCCAATTTATCAAAATATTCTGTTAAGCTATTTATTAATGTTTTAGGTTTTATCTTTATTGATTAACACTTGTATTATATATGTATTTTGAAGAATTTTATTTCTTATTGAAAATGGAATTTTTTTCCTTACAGCTTCCAAAAGGGTGGTTATTTGTTTACGTGAACATTACTAGTTTCCATATGTTAATCTGTGCTTGCTACCTTACTAAATCATCTTATTTCTTGTAGTGAATGTTGAGATGTTTCTCTTGGGAATTTCATGTGTTAATGCGAACAATGATAGTTTTATCTGCTCTTTTCCAATTTTAATAGCTTTAATTTCTCTCTGTTATCTAATTATGTTGTCTGATTGTATAGTAACTCCATTCTAGCCTTCCACAAAAGTGATGATAGTGAGCATTCTTGCCATTTTCATCACATTATATCAAGGATATACACTATCAGTATGATATCCCTATTGGTGTTGACTTTGATAACCTGGCTGAGGTACTGTTTGTTAGCTCTCTCCTCTAAATTACTCTTTTCCCCCTTTGCATATGGTGCTCTCTGGAAGAAAGTCTTTATGTGTGGACTTGGGGAGTGGACCACACCTCTCTGAGAGTGAAGTATCTACACAAATTATTTAGAAGTTTTCTGTATAGATTTATCTCTTCTCCCTAATTATTTACTTGTTCATGTATTAATCCGTTTATTTATAATGGTATGACTTCATGAATATTTATTATACACATTGGGTCACAATCTAATACTACTTTATTTATTTTGATTAAAGCTCAATTTGCCCCAATTTTAATCATTGGGAACTCTTTCAGTTGGCTTCTGCAACCCTCTGGCAAACCTCAATCAATGTGAGTTTTTCATTTGTTTTTTGAGCACCTCCATATTTTCTGACACTCATTATGATCCTAGCCTATCTCATTTATTTCCTGCTCCAGTGCAAAGAATCTTTTTAAGGATTTGTGATTCCTTTTACTGGAGAATGGTATTAGAAACCATTCCTTTGCTAATAGTATCATGGCATCTAGGCCCCCTCAGCTGGCAGGGCAAGAAAATGTGCATATACTAACATGTATGTTCACAGACCTATAAATAGTTTTATACTTATAAACAAGTAACTGTATTTATAAATATTAAGCTAAAAATTATGCCACATGCTATCTACAACTCTAATCCATTACCTTTGGGGGACCATTCTATGCTGTTTCCCATACTTATCTACCTATGCATGCTTACTCCAACGCTAAGAAACCTGTCTCCCACCATCCATCATCCATTTAATTTAATCCTTTAATTTCAGTAAACATGCATAGTAGGATCAAAATTGTTAACCGGTAGTCCTGTAGGAAACAACTTTGCCAAATAGAGTATGGTGCTATGTACAATTTCTTTTGCCTTTAGTTTTACAGACTGCATTTATTCCCCTCATTTCCAAAGTTACTCAGGTCAGTGTCCTTTTCCCCCACCTCATTCCAATGAAGCCATTTCATACATTTGTAACAGTTAGATTGTTTTGTCACATTCTGCATTCCATCCTGTGATTCCTTGATCCTCTAATTGATTTTTGTAATTTGCCTACATTAAGGTTTATTCTTTGTGCGGCAAACTTCTGTGGGTTTTGACAAATTTGTACAAATGTAATACTGAATAGTTTCACTGCCTCAAAATTTCCCCTGTTCACCTGCCTCTACCTTCCCCAAAGCCTGGAAACTACTGAGCATTTCATTCTCCCTACTTTTTGCTTTTTTCAAAATGTTATGTAATTGGAATAATATGGTATGAAGCCTTTTTTCATTTAACAATAGGCATTTAAATTTCATCCATGTCTTCAAGTATTTATTATTATTATTATTATTTGCCTTTTTAGGGCCACACCGCAGCATATGGAGGTTCCCAGGCTAGAGGTCGAATCAGAGCTACAGCTGCAGGCCTACACCACAGCCACAGCAACACAGGTTCCACATTGCATCTGCAACCTACACCAGAGCTCATGGCAATGCCAGATTCTTACTTAACCCACTGAGCAAGGCCAGGGATCAAACCTGCATCCTCAAGGATGTTAGTAAAATTTGTTTCCGCTGAGCCACAACGGGAACTCCCCTCAATATCTTGATATCTCTGAATATCAAGATGTTTTTATCACTGAATAGCATTTCATGTATTAATGAATCATAGTTTATCCATTCACCTATTGAAGAATACCTTGATTTCTTCCAGTTTTTGTCAGCGATGAACAACACTGCTAAAATGTTACAAATTAGATAAGTAAACACTTAAAAGCACAATTGTTGAATCATATAGGAAGACAGTGTTTAGCTTCCTAAGAAACTTCCCTACACCCCATCTGCCAAAGTAGCTCTACTATTTTCTACTCCTACAAGGAATGAATGAAAAATTCATGTTGTTCCACACTACCAGCAATTGGTATCTCCAGGTTTTTTTTTTTTTTTTAATTTTAGCTATTGTAATAGCTATGTAGTGGTATTTCACTGTTGTTTAAATTCATAATTTTTTTTTTGTCTTTTTGCCTTTATGTAGAGCCGCACCCGCGGCATATGGAAGTTCCCAGGCTAGGGGTCTAACAGGAGCTGTAGCCGTCGGCCTTCGCCACAGCCACAGCAACGCGGGATCAGAGCTGCGTCTGCGACCTACAACACAGCTGCGATCTACAACGCCAGATCCTTAACCCACTGAGCAAGGCCAGGGATAGAACCCGCAACCTCATGGTTCTTAGTCGGATTCGTTAACCACTGAGCCACGGAGGGAACTCCCATAATTTTTAAATAGGAAATAATGTTGAATATCTTTTCATACTTGCCATCCTTAGACCTTGTTTGGTCAGATGTCCAGATCTTTTGTCCAAGTTTCAATTCAGTTCTTTGTCTTTTCATTGTTGATCTTATTTTGATTCCAATTCTATTTCCTTCCAATTTTTTTTACAATGATGATTGTTTATATTGGTGTCTTTCTTATGACTATTTTCTCAATTCCCAACACATGATTAGTCAGATTCTTCCAGATAGTAGTGTATCACGTCCAAGTATAGATCTAGTTAGTTAAAACAAAACAGGGAAAACTTAGAAAAAGTTAGGAGCTTAGGAGAAAAATATGTTAGCATTGATGAAAAGCATTGGGTAGAATATGTTTAAAAAGTATGGAATAGTGATCTCCATTTCTAAGAACACTTAGAGACAAAACAGCTCTGATACTTTGACCTTATGTCATAATCAAGGACTTTGCATTGCTCCCTTGAAGAGCACTTTATTTGTATTCTTGTTTGTTCACATCTTAGTGTTACTCGGGGGAATATGTGCTTCAATGAAGAGCTTTAAGATGAGTAGGCCTGCTAGCGAGTACTGGTGAGCATCTTGCACGCAATACCAGGCCATGAGTGCACATTGGAATTACCTGCAGAAATTAGAAGTACTGATGCCTGAGTCCTAACCTGGAGATTCTGATCCTTAACTGGGCAAAGTATTGGGAATTTTAAAAGCTCATGCACAGGCTGATTCGAAAATCACTGCTTGGGGGCAGGCTTTCCAACTTGATAAACTTTCCCCATTTTACATAGATAATAGATACTAGAATCACTAGAGAAAAGGGATCCTAAACAAAAAGAAGCCCATGAGAGCACATCCTTAGGAGTAAGTCTAGCCACACATCATGTAAGAAAGTCAAAATCATATGAGCACAGTATCAGGAAGAATACCAGCTACTTTGGCACACTAGTATTTTGTGAACTAAACTACAAAAGAATCCTTTTAGAGATGCGAGTTATTTTTCTTTAACAAGTGACTGAAGTAAAAATACACAAGAATTGGTAGTAACACAACAAATCAGTAAACTTTTAATCCAGGTTCAAGGAGAAATATACTCTTTTAATTAGAGATAGATTTCCTTTCACTCTGTTTCTCAACATTCAGTATTTTTCGGTGTGTATTCTAGATAGTTTTTCTATACATTTTAAAGAAACTAATTTCAGTGAAATTGTATAAATCATCAAATGTTACCAAAGCATTACGTTCAATTTGTAGCTCATCTCATGATCTTGAATAGGGGGAACAGTACCATTTCTGTTTTTGAATGTGATACCTTCTGTAATGGCTAGTGAATTTCAGCAAAAATTAATTCACCTGAGGCGGTTAAATGTTATGTGAGAAAAATTTTACTAGCTGCTTTAAAATAAGATTGACCCACTGTCCTTCATAATCTCATCTGCCTAACACTTGCTTGTTCTTCTAGCCAGCTAATAGAATAATTGCTTTTATTTGGCTCCGCTATAACCATGGTTCCCAAATTTTCCATTACATAATTTAAACAGAAATTCTACAATACTCTTTTTTACTCTTAGTCTTTTCCCAAAATAACTTACTTGGACAGAAAAAATAGTAATAAGAAAGTCATTAATTAGCATTTAGGTCAGTGCTGAGAGAGACAGAAAAAGAGAGAGAGGGAGAGGGAGATTGAGATATAAGGAAAAGCAGTGAGAGAGAGATAAAGAAAAAGAAAGAGAGAACCAGTAAGGAAAGACATTTTCATCATTTTAGGAAAGTTTTAACCAAACTCTTTCCTTCTTTACCTATCAGAGCGTCTCTCCCTGTCTCTATTTTCTGTATTATTAGGGAAACAACACATTCACATGTGTTCTGATTGCTTACATTATTGATATTATTTACGCTAATTTATAGTTTCACTTTCACTTTATGTCCTTTCATTTTTTAAACCTTCTGACATTTGTTGGTTCACTCTTTATTGTCGTATTTTTTATCTTCGTTTTTATTTGTCTGGTCTTTTATATATATATATATTTTTTTTTTCCATTATAGCTGGTTGGTCTTTTACATCTTGAGACACATTTTTAAACTTTTACTTTTCCATCAATATCTAGCACTACTTAGCTCCTCTATTGTTCTGCTAAATGATATTAGAGTCTTAGAACGTTTTATTTACCCAACCCATCATCTCCCACACCAAATCACCGGGATATTCATTCTAACAAACTGGTTTTTCCAGTCAATACTTTTCCGTTTAAAATATTTACTGTTTTGCTTTATCTTGTGCTTTTGCTGCTATAGTTCTTTCTTAACTCATGTCTTTCTTAACTCATGTGTTCCTGAAGAGCAGCTTCTAGTTCTCTTAACGGATTCTTCTTATTTTAAAGATTTTTGCTGTTACATGATTATCTTTGGTTCATCAGGTCTTCAAATTCCATTAACGGAAGGTTGTGGTTCCCTTAACTTTTCAGCATCAGTGCCTCACCCTCAGCTTTCCATTGTCCCTGCACACTTCTAGAAAAGTTGTCAGTATGCAGTTTCTTCACTTTTTCTTCTTGTTAAGATGGTTTTTCTTTAGTATTTCTACATCATAAGCAATGACAGAAGCCTCCATGGACCTCTCATTGAGAAAATCCACTCAAAATATAAAATACTATTTCCGTAATATCTCTATTTCATCCTACAATGAGTCACAACGTTAATTATCTATTGAATTTAATCTAAATTGGAATCCAATGAATTCCATTTGGAGGACTATCTAGTTTTATTACATAGTTGTACATGATGCCCTATTACTAAATTGCTTCATTTATATAAATTGCTAGTAAGAGCAAAGCAAATAACTCTCCTTGTATTCACCTTCTCTGAAATAAAGTTATATTTTCTTGTGTAAAAGTGTACATCTAGTCCAGGGTATATATGTATATATATGTATATATGTGTGTGTGTGTGTGTGTGTGTGTGTGTGTGTATATTATGTATATATGTGTATATATATATATGTAATATGTATATATTCTAATGCAGGGTATATATATTTATTTATCTCAGGCCATCAGTTTTATTTTTTTAAAAACTAGTTTTTTCACTTATTTCATAATTTCCATAATGTGGGTGAATATTTTGCATCCTGGATAAAGTTATGTTAAACAAAAATAGTATCTCGAAATATTATAACAGACTCCCTGTATAGAAAGATACACTTACTTTTAGACTGATCTTGTAATTATTTTTGCTATAACAAAACTTAGCAAATGGAGCGGGTAAAGAGCACAGAGGAGATGAGATGTTCAATGAGCACTTCTGGTTGGATCTGCCCGTATTATGCACTCTGAACTAACACTGAACAATGCTTTAAAAAGCCTCCCCACTATATTATTAGAAATAAATGAACTTACACACCTAATGAAGACTTAGATTTTACATGTAATTTTTATGTGACCTTGAGTAAGTCACTAAACCTATCTGGACCTCTTGTTTCTCATGAACTGCAAGGCTGAATTAAATCATCCTTTAAGATCCCTTCTGGGGCTATGACTTGGGGTAAAGTTGACTAATGAAATAAAAAGTCATTTACTGTTTTTTGTTGTTTTGTTTTGTTTTGTTTTTGCTTTTTTAGGGCTGTACTCGCAGCATGTGGAGGTTCCCAGGCTAGGGGTCGAATCGGAGCTGCTGGCCTCCACAACAGCCACAGCACCGCCAGATCCGAGCCACATCTGCGACCTGCACCACAGCTCACAGCAACGCCAGATCGTTAACCCACTGAGCAAGGCCAGCGATCAAACCCACAACCTCATGGTTCCTAGTCAGATTCATTAACCACTTTGCCACCACGGGAACTCCCAAAAAGTCATTTACTGTTTTTTTTGTGTGTGCTTCTTTTACACTTTTCTATAAACTTTGATGGTTAAACTTCAGCAGGATCCCTTGAACTTCAGAAATTACATGATTTTATATACTTCCCATTATGTGAATCTGTTTTTTCTCAGATTTCAGTTTCCTTGTAAAGAATGTAGATCTTGGATACCCTAACAGAAGTAACTAGCAGGGAGTGTTGACAGTGCCGGCAACGAAACTACTGCTTGGGCATGGAAAACATTGTTTGATTCCCTCCTCTTTTGTCTTCCCTTTCCCAAAGTTGACCTTCCTTTTCTTACTGGTACAGTAGAAAGAAGCAGTTTTACTGCCACTTAGTTGTTCCAGCCAAGTGGGTGGAGGGTTAGGTTGGAGAGCTCTGCTTACGGTCCTGAGGTCCCCTTGGGCTTTGCTGTGGATAAATAATGCTAATGTTCATAGATTTCCAAAAAGATCCAAGGAACATGAAACTGCACTGCTTTCAAATTATTTCAGGAATGAGTTCTGGGTGAATGGACTTTCAGGGTGAATCATGGGTTAGTCAGGGAAGCAGAAGAAAGGCATGCTGAAGCTTTTATCTGAAGCTTGGAAACATTGAGAGGCACAGAACTGGTCCAAACTGGAATGACTTGAGCATAACCTTGAAAGGTCTGAGATGAAATCAGTAAGAAAGAGTCCTTATGAGGACAAGATCATCTAGCCCAGGATACAGAGAGGGGTGAGAGTTCGTCAGTCAGAAGTAGCTTTTTTTTTCTTTTTTTCACGACTACACTCACAGCATGTTAAAGTTCCTAGGCCAATGTTCCACATGGGAACTTCCAGAAGGCTTTTGAAAAGTCTGCAAGTATTCAGATTTTATCAAGTTCTGAATCTCTATCTTCTCATGATTTTATGGTATTAAAATTTTTTGGTTAAAAAATAAGATTATTTTGTTAGATCTGTTTATATAGTATGTCAGTCCTTTGTCATATGCTTTCTGAATATAATCTCAATTCATTTTTTGCCTTTGAGAGTTGTATTTTTCACTGTCAAAATTATAATTTTATGTATTAGTATTTGTAAGTATTTTCCATTGTGATCTATGACTTTGCTGCTATGTTTAGAAAACCCTTCCAACTTCTCTAAAATCGTGTAAATATTTAACTTGATCATCCCCTACTACATCTACTTTTTATACATTTAACTGCTCAAACTGCTTTATGGGCATTTGGTATGTAATGTAGAGAAGATTAACAAATTGTCCTAATTCCATTTACTAAATAAATGATCCTGATCTTTTGCCCATTAATTTCAAAGGTCATCTATATTATAAATGACATTTTTATATATCCTTGTGTTCCCTGATCTTCCTGCACCATTGCCTGCGTTATAATCATTTTGTTCCTTTATATGGAAAGTTCCCTGCAAAGGGCAACTTTTCTGACCTATTGTTTTCAATAGAATTTTATTGGTGCGTCCCACAAGCATATTATTTATTTCAGATAATCCTTGGAATACTTCGATGTGTATATTTTAAAATCTACCTATGTACAAAATACTCAGTTAAAAACCACTTATTAGTTCTGACTTGAGATAGCAAAATTTAAAAGAAAAATCAAGTAAAAACAAACTTAATAATATTCAAGTTTTTTGGCTATCTGATAGTGCTTATTATTTATTGATGAATGCATTCTTTTATTTATATGGTTTACTCCCAGCAAAATGTTGCATAAATGGCCCTAAACATTTCTTTCCAAATTGAACAACTTACCACTTTCTGATAACCAAAAGGTGTAACCGTATGACACTAGTAGACAATCTGACGCAGCTGCTTTTGCAAAGCAGTTATGTCACCAGTGTGCTTATTCTTAAGAAATTATTTGCCATCAGTAGCTTCATCCCCTTGTGTTCTTCCAACACATCTACAAAGACAGTATTTCTGGTAGAATCAGAAGGCAGCTATTTTACCAGACATAGTTTGAGAGGTACAGAGAATATCTCTATAGAAAAAAAATCTCCCTGTCTGATGGCTTCGATTTTTATTTGTGCTGTATTCCCTAACTCGAGTAGAGCCCATTAAATTTTCATTACTTAGTATGAATGAATGTATGGTACCACTTTCTCACTGAGAAAATAGGAAGAGATAAGAAGACAATGAAAGTAGATAGGAGGAACAAAACTCTAAATTCAACTGCTTCATCATTTTTGCTGGTGGTAAAACAGATTCAAGTTTTGCTTAAGTTCCACAATCACCTATATCAACCTTGCAAAAAACTTCAATTAGAGTTTGCATTTTTATCCCTTACTGTTCTAGAATGAGGTATTTTCCTTTCCAGGTTTGATGGAGATATAAAATTTGCAGGCTTCCCTGGTGCAAGTGACCTTAGTAAACTATAAGCTAAAATCTAGGAGTTCTCTTATCTTTCAATATGAAATAATTATTCTTCTTTTCCTTTTCAGTTTCTTCTTTGTGGCATATGTGGGATATTGTGCGCCAAAAAAAAATCTGGACTTGTCGTAAGTTTCTGCCTTGTTTGTATTGTGCACTGAAGTGTCTGAAATGCAAGAACTCAAAAAGGGAAATGACTGGCCAACTTTCATATGCTAAATGTTACTCATTTAGGATAAAAAGAAGACTGACAAATAAATCCTGGCTTTTTTTATTTTCAAAGAAAACCATCAAGACAATTACAGACTGTGACAAAAGAAAAAGAAAGAAAAGCTTTGATATACTCTTTAAATACATGAATCTGCACCCCTTAATGAGCGTTGTGGAGGGCAGTCTCCACTTTCCAGTTTATAGACTCCCAGACACTCACAGAAATCCTTCAGTGTGCTGAAAAAGACATAGCATGAGTTCCTGGGAAATTTAACTGTTTAGATATGGAACTGAGCCTAAGTATTACTGGCTTTGACTATGAAGTTAATTTTGTAAAGCAGCAAAACAGCTGTGTTGTTATAGTTACCGTTAACTCCCAAAGTTTTTTTTTTTTAATTTGATGTTATTTTATGACTGTGAATGCAAATGTAAGCATTCTCAGATGCTCAATGGTACTATCTTGGGTTTAGAGGAGTATGGAACACGCTCCCAGTTAGCTCTGATATGGGCTGGAGGAGGATGTCTGAGTGCTGGATTGTGGATTTCCCACCATCTTTTGTGACATTTTTTGAGAGCTGGAAAGTAGGAAAAAAGCATGTTTATTTTATTGAGGACAGTAGGAAAAATCATAGACCTTTGTATGTTGGCAAAGTCAATATTTTTTCTTTTTTCTAATCACAGTTTTCTTTGTGAGAATGTTTATTTCAGTGAAACGGATGGAGCCCCCATTGCTTTAGATATGTGAGATGTGATTTTTAAAAATTACTTTAACAGAAACCTTTGCATAAAATTTTTTTTGGAGGCTTGTAATTTGCATCTGTGATTCTTATATCACTCTTTACCTTGGTTTTCATTCTTTCTACTCTTTTCCTCTCGATACTTTTTATGGCTGTATAGTAATAATTTCTTGGAACATGGATGAAAGAAGAGGAAAGGAAGGAAGGAAAGAAGAGGGAGGCAGGGAAAGCAATGAAAAGGGAGAGAAGAGGGTAAAAGGAAGGAGGGGGAGGGGAGAGACCTCTAAGTCATTCCCAGCCTCTATAACAAAGTACCATAGGCTGGGTGGCTTTAAATAACAGAAAATTATTTCTCACAGTTCAGGAGGCTGGAAGTCCTAGATCAAGGTGCCAGCATAATTAGGTTCTGACTAAAACTGTCTTCTGGGTTGCAAATTTCTGGCTGTGTCTTGATGGCAAAAGAGCAAAGAGGGCTCTCTAGAATCTCCTTTATAAAAACACAGACCCTATTCATGAGGGCTCCACCATTGTGACCTGATTATCTCCCAAAAATTCTGCCTCCAAATACCATAATATTGGGGATTCAGCTTCAACATAGGAATTTTGGAGGGACACAAGCATTTAGTTAATAAATAGAGGAAGGGAAGGGATTTTTAAAACACCACAAGTGTCTCTTCTATCTGTCTAATTCTCTTACAAGTTGTAAAAGAAAAAAATTATAAGATCTGAACTTTTCAGGAACTACCATCCATTTTATCCTCCCATACCATCTAAGGTTCTCATAGATGACATTAACTATCAACGATTCTCTATGCTTTATTCAAATTTGTGAATATATCTCTACTTCAAATGTTTCTAAAGTCTGGAACCCCCAGTTCTGGTGAGATTTGAAAATAGTGTATGGTCATAAACTTGGGTATAGATTTTAACATTTTAATTCCTACATGAGAACGTTCTGTCTGTACATGTTAATGAAGTGTCATGCCTTTTAAGAATTAATGATAATAATACCAGGAGAGCTAGTGTGCCCCTGTAATAGTCCATTAAATTTGTTGTATATTTTATTAATCAACAGTAATTCATTATTTGAAGCCTAAAATGTAATCTTTCCTTAGTTTCTGAGAATGAGTAAACACCAAAATATATTCCCAAGAAACAGCTTGCCATTTGAATATTCTTTAAAAGGAAATATAACTGGTTGATTCTATTTGAAACTGGGAGCTACAGTTTCCTACTTGGGATGATTCAATTATTTGGTAATTGACATTCAGTGTTTTATTTAATCAGCTATTAAAATATTATACTCATCCATCACTGGGTTTTCAGTCTTGGTGATGAGTAATATGAGGCAGACATAGAGAGGCTGAATTAAGTCAGAGAAACAAAATGAACTTTCTACCTCTCATGCTAGTTCATACATCCATGGCCTTACCCTTTGCTGGAAACTACATGCACTTAGATGACACATTGTCAAGGAAGCCTTGCCTAAAACCCTTGATTGGGCTGAATTCCCCTCCTCCCTACTCTGAAGACAAGCTTTCATCCTTTCTTAATATTTGCCATACCACATTGGAATGTTGGATCCTCTCTCATACAAGACTGAAAGGGGAAAAATGATGAGCTATTCATTTTTTTTTTTTTTTGATAAAGCCAACTGCTGTCTTGCTCATGCCTAACAGATGCTAGGTGCTCAGTAAGTGTTTGCAAAACTCGACTGTCAACAGAAAACAATACCTAATAATATAAAAGTAAATCCCGAAGTAAGCGATATAGCTGTTTGTCATGTGAACTTATGCCAAAGGAGAAGAGCAGTTAAGTCCAAGAATGCTTTCTGAGGAAGCTAGGACTAGATTTGAATTTTCCATCTAGGGATCCAAGAAAGAAGCAAAATAATTTCCAGGATATGAAAAATACTGAGGTGGGAATGAACAAGCAATATTGAGGGACTAGGAGATGATTGGAGTAGGCCTATGATCCAGAGAAAAATGAAAAAAAGGCTGCACAATTAAACTAGTATCACACTGTAAAGTATCCTGAAAGCACATAGGAGAATTTAGACTAGATACAAATACAAAATAAAATTATTAAAGTTATTAGAGTATTCAATTAAATTTATTAAATAGTCATGAAAACTTTACTGCATAGAAGGCATTATGCTTGGTTCTGCCAGGGATCTTATGATGTTTAGATTGAATAAACACGCCTAGTTCTATTAATGGAGACCCAGATCAAACCAATAGTAGGATCAAAAGCAAAGCCACATCCTGTGTTTCTCCAAAATAATCAACCAAACCGTATTTTTGGAATGAGGTCCCACAGAGTAACAAAGATTTGTAAGATAAAGCACCCATACCTAGAGGGTCCCTAAACTACCTGTTGGGAAAACAGATACTAAAACAATAAAATTCTTATAAATTAAAAAAAAAATAGGAGTTCCTGTTGTGGTGCAGCAGAAACGAAATCCGACTGCTAACCATGATGTTGTGGGTTTCATCCCTGGCCTTGCTCAGTGAGTTAAGTATCCGGTGTTGCCATGAGCTGTGGTGTAGGTTGCAGATATGGCTTGGATCCTGAGTTGCTGTGGCTGTGGCATAGGTCAGCAGCTGTAGCTCTGATTCGACTCCTGTCCTGAGAACGTGCCTATGCTGCAGGTG
>PVHT020000173.1:14649156-14778663 GCA_004024745.2 Catagonus wagneri
GCCTAGCATAGTAGCACACAAGAGACTAAATAAATTCTATTTAAATATGAATCTACCTAGAAGACAAATTTTGCTGACTTCAGAGTTTTCTTAAAATGTGTCCCTGGCCTTCGTTTAGTCAGCTATTAATTCCTGAAACACTGTGATCCATGCCCTCGCCACTGAGTCAGAATACATAGAAACCTGCTAAAAAGGTGTCCTATGACTTCTAAGAAGCACCAAAGCATCTCCTCTTTATTGTTGCCTCCAGACACTGCACTGTGTTCTGGTCAGCTTTGCTTCTGCCACTTAAAACTCCCTCTCTCTCTTCTTGCCAGATGATCCTCTTTTCTGCCTGCTGCATCTGTGGACTCATTGGGGGCATCCTGAATTTTCAGTTCCTGCGGGCCGTGACAAAGAAGACCTCTCCCCTCTACCCCCTGCATCTCGCCTCCATGTCTCTGGCCTGCATTGGGATCGGGGGCTGCACCCTCTCTTCCTGGCTCACTTGCCGACTGGCCAGCTATGAACAGAGGAGGATGTTCTCAGAAAGGGAGCATTCTCTGCACCACTCTCATGAAATGGCTGAGAAAGTGAGTTTTGTACCTTTTCTTCTCACTGCTATCACGTGATAAAGACTGCGGTCAAATCTAGGTGAATCAACTTGCAGCTTTAGGTGTGAATTTGAAGAATTGGATTTTACAAAAGTTTGGCCCTATTGGGTTAAGCATAGGAATTTTTGTATTATTTCTTCTCTGTAATTCTGGGTATGCCTATATTCAACAATTATATAGTCTCTCTATCCATATAGAAACGCAGGTCCTAAAACAGAACTCATAAAATATTGAATGCGTTATAAACATGGATTTTTAGGTATTGTACTGAAGAAAAACATACACTAAAAACACACTCAACTCAGTAATGGCAGTTTTAGGAATCTGATGAATTCTCCTTTCTAGCTCACTCCTTGTGCTTGTAAGTAGATGCATTTGATTATGTAAATTAGATTTTCAAGTATAAAGGGGGCTTTTAACAAGACAACAAAAAGCTCTGCGTATCAGTGTAGATACTACAATTCACAAAAAGCTTCATTTAATTCTCATCTAAAGTTCATGCATATTTGGGTAGCTTTGCCTGTTTTTTAAATAATGTTCCTTGAATAATTCTTTCATAAAACCTATTCAAACAAGAATTTACATTTATTGCATCAAAGGACAAGTGATCTAGTGAGCTATCTATATTTCTTCTACATTTTGCACATTTCTTAATTCAGTTCCTGCTACTAGATCTCTTAAGGAAAAGATAAAACATCTGTAAAACAAACTCGCTCAGTTAATGGTCATCATATTTTACTTGATATCATGGAAACAAAACTGCAATAATAACAATATAAGAAAGAGTAGCAAGAGTTACTACTGCTTATATCTTTATGACGTGATTTTGAAGAAAATGTAACTATTCTGTAGTTTTATGTTTCCAGTTCATATATGGTCTCCACATTCAAATAAGGAGAGTACACACTTTTAAATTGTTCCAAGAAAGCAATTTTAAACAGATCTATGTGTATCCTCCAAAAAACAGTTAATAGTACAAATAGCAGGACTAATAATGTAAAGAAATGGGAATTCCCGTTGTGGCGCAGCAGAAATTAATCCAACTAGTAACCATGAGGTTGTGGGTTAGTTCCTGGCCTCACTCAGTGGGTTAAGGACCCGACATTGCCGTGAGCTGTGGTGTAGGTTGCAGACGTGGTTCAGATCCCAAGTTGCTATGGCTGTGGTATAGGCGGGCAGCTGTAGCTCTGATTCAACTCCTAGCCTGGGAACCTCCATATGATGCGGGTGTGGCCCTAAAAAGCAAAATAAATAAAAATTTTAAAAAATATAAAGAAATGGACTGTGAAACATAGGTTATCATTCCTTTTTGGATAATGACTCTTTTGTGCTCTGTTTTTATACTAGTGTGATTTAGTTTTTTGTATATATGTTTGTGCAATATTTATTGTATAATTGTTATATTTATATTAGAGATTGAGGGCTATTGAAATAACCGACTTGCCCAGCTGCCCGGTGGTGCCCCCGACACCAGAGTTACCTACAAGGTACGCTGATTTCTAGGGAGTTGCCATGTCGTAATATCACTGCAGGAAGCACTGCCTCTTCTAGGAAGCCATGATGTCAACAGATCAGTCTAGACTAATGATGTGATGTTGTTTCTCAAAGTATCACTTTCCTGAGAGCTACTTTGAGGACCTGACATAAACCTATATGGCAGAGTCTTGCAGCTTGAAAGTTGGTTGAGTATTTAAAATATTCAGCCTGCCTGTAAGCATCCAAACACATTTCTGCTTGGATGATTTGTGACTCCTTTAGTCTCTGCTACATCATGCTTCTGACTTGGTATCATCCTTCACAGACCAGAGTTTTGCTTTTAAAGATAGATGTGTCTGATAAAGGCAAAGTATGTATCACTCTCATGCCAAAGTTCCATGAGTAGATAACCTAACGTTGACACTAATATAGTAAAAATTCTGCATAAAAGCTTTCTTCCTGTAAACTGGTATGATACATTTCAAATTTATTTCCCATATTTTGGATTTCCGAAAATAAATAGTCATCATTCTTGCTTTGGCTCAGTAATATAATTAGAAATACATGAAGCCAGAAAGATACTAATGCCCAGTTGCAGAAAGTATATTCATTGGCAAACAATCACATTTGATCCTGGCTGAATTTAAAGTCTAACTTTCTTGTTAGACTGGACATGCCTATTTGCAAATAAACTGAAGATACTCATCCAATTAAAAATAATTTTCAGGAAGTTCCCATTGGACACAGCGGAAACGAATACAACTAGTATCCATGAGGATGCAGGTTCAGTTCCTGGCCTCACTCAGTGTGTTAAGAACCGGCGTTGCTATAAGCTGTGGTACAGGTTGCAGACACGGCTCGGATCTGGCATTGCTGTGGCTATGGTGTAGGTGGGCCTCTGCACCTCTGATTTGACCCCTAACCTGGGAACTTCCATGTGTCACAAGTGCAGCCCTAAAAAGCAAAAAAAAAAAAAAAAAAAAGTAAAAATAATTTTCACTGGTTTTTCCTACCAGTGATTTTACGGTGTCCATATTAGGATGAATTAAGTTAGGAAAATTCTTTCTTTTTGCAAGGTTTTTTTAAAACTGGATTTTTAAAAACTCCCCAATAAAAGATTATACCCTACAGAGTTCTCCTGTGATTCAGCAGGTTGAGGATCCAGTATTGTCATAGCAGCAGCGTGGGTTGCTGCTATGGTGCGGATTTGATCCTTGGCCGGGGAACTTCCACATGCCATGAGTGCAGCCAAAAGAGGAAGAACAGGATTATACCTTAGATTACTAATTTTAAATTATTTTTAAGCTACTTTTTGAATGCAGAGTTATTTTAGAAGAAGAAAAGTCACTTAAGAATCTTCTATAAATTCCTTAGAAAACTGTGTTATTTCCTAGATGAGTAAATTTTGTTAAAGATCTTTTTGCAGATATCATTTCATTTCTCAGTAGTGAGTTCTTAAGAGATCAGGTGTCTTATCGATAAACTTAATCTCAGCCAAATAACCTCCATGTATTGTGAGACTTACTTTCATCAGTGTATCTCTAGCAGAGCCAGCCTCTCAATTAGAATGAACCATCACCAGACTAAAGAGGTAGGCCGTTGGCTCCACAGGAACTTCTCCTCTTTCTGTCCAAGCCTTTACCCTAAACTGGTTTCAATTTTTAGACTTTAGGTAATTCCTCAGCACCTTATCAGGTGGATATAATGGATACTCACATACAAGACAACTCCCTATGGTCTGGAAAGGGCCAGGCACTTGGCACAGAGAGAGATGTCTTGATGTGAGAAGGGGAAAAGTCTTCCTTGTACATTGTCTTTTTTCACAAAATTTTTTGGATGAAATTCTACCTCATCTTCTGAAAGTTACCAAAGTTTCCAAAAGCAAAGTTCCAAAACCAGCCAAATTGCTACCTTCCAGTCCTTCATTGATCCTCCTAAGCAACTTTCAAAACCATGCAGTACCAGAAGCAAGCATCTTTATTCTATTTCATCTCCTGTATTTTATTCTCAAAGAGAAGAGACTGAAAATTAAGCATGGATAATATTTCATTTTGAAATAAATATTTGGAAAAATTCTGAAAGTTTACAAAAGCAAACGTAATACTTTTTTATTTTTAATTTATTCAAACAGGAATTAGATACCTGAGATCACTGAGAAAATAATTTCTGGTGGAATCGTCTTTACTGCACTTTTGCAAATAGGCTTGTTCAAGTGTGGAAAGATGTTTTCATCTATTTTTAGATAGTTTTATGTAAATTTTTAATTTTTATTGAAGTATAGTTGATTTACAATATTGTGTTAGTTTCAAGTGTATAATACAGTGATTCATTTTTTTGCAGATTTTATTCCTTTATAGATTATTATAAGATAATGTGTATAATTTACAATATGGTATATTAACCATTATAAATGTGAATGAGGCTCACTTTTCTTGTTACCTTTTATTGTGTAGGAAAGAGTTTGATGTTTAACAAAACATGAACTGAAAGCATCTGAATTTTTCTTAAAGTAACAAATATTCTAATATTGTAAATGAAACTTTTTATGTTCATCTTTTATATCTAAAAATCTGTGCCTTCCCAAGTAGTGATCCTTATTAACTATTTAGTAATTGATCCCTTAAAAAAACATGTTAAGAGCTTTTAGTTTTGTTTTTTTACTGTATGGGTGACAGTGTCACAAAAAACAGTCTGTCCCACTATGAATTACTGGTGATCCTCAGTTACAGATAAGCAACAATCCCCTCGCGGACCTTTTTCAGTTCTTTGCAAAAAGGCCACACATTTTTCTATAGAATAAAGGTAACCCATAGAGCCTGTCGGCACTTTGTTGGCATGCTCAATAGAGGAGCCTATCCATTGGAAAAACTTGGGCATTTAATCATCTTTTTTTTAGGTGAGGTCTTTCCACAAGAGAGTTGAGGAATGAAAAGGGAGATTCAGGGGACTGGGGAGAGATTGAACTGCTGTTGTGGACAGAGGCTTTGGTTAAAGAGAATGTCACTTCAGCATTTTCATGTGCTCCAAGATGCCATGAAATTTCATTTCCTCAATGAAACAACAATATTAATCTTTGTACTCCCCCCAAATTCAGCAAGCTTTTCAATGGCTTGAAATTTCTGTTTTTGTAAACTCATTAACCAAATTAATGTCTTACTCTGAAAGTGACTTTTAATTAATTCATGTTATTTTCCTAACAGGAAATGACAGACAACATGAGCAATGGAGGACCACAACTGATATTTAATGGAAGAGTATAATCAATGTTATAAAGAATTGAACTTTTTTTTTCAGGATTTTCATGAGGCAAAGAAATACCAAAGGACTAGGAGATAAAGTCAAAACAGTCCTTGCATTTGCTGTTACCTTTCGTGAGCGCTCACTAAAATTATTCTTCCTCAATTCTGCCTCACATTATTTCTTCAGCTTTTTTTTACTGGGTGTAAAACTTTCCAGAAATATTCTAGTACAGTAATTTCAATCAACTTTCCAGATTGTTCTAAAAAAGACTTTTTGGGGAAAAAGGTATAGCTAAAACAGGAATATTCATATTCTATACAAACACTATCTGACTAGCATGAATGTTAGATTTGTAATGACATATTTCATATAAAAAGTATAAATATCAGGAAATAACAATAACTTTTTGATGTCTTTGTTCTGAAAGACGATGGCTTCAAAGAATGCCACGATTCAAAACCTCAGCAATGCTTTGTAAAAACATTGTAATTATTTTCAATTTGTGAATGAACTATATTTCATAATTTATTTGTAAATTACCAAAAAGCCTAAAACATGAAAAGAGGTGGGTTTTTTTAGAGAGCCAGTATTAATCTGTGTGAAAGTTTTGCATTTTTGCATAAGAGCAGAAAGTTGTAAATGAATATACGTTAAGGAAATCAGTAAGTTTTGATTATACTGTGCAGATTAATAGGCGTGTTCATGAATGAGGCTAAGAGTACAATGAAGTATGTGTGTGTATGTGTATATATACTGCAGATATAGAAAATATACATAGCACATATTTATAGCATTCAAAAATGTAAATAAGTAGTAGAAAAGAATTTGTGATGTTGTGGGAGTATTAGCAAGATTCTATTCCTACAGAAATGGAAAAGCAATTTTTCAAGGCTTTGCTATGCCCACAAAGTCACATTTAATTTCTACTAATTTTTTTCATTTTTATTCCTTTTATTATGTCTGCTGTATGTAAATATTGTTGTGACTGATATTTATGGAGTTATGTGATCTGAATAGTGGAGTATATAGACTGCTTAATTATTTGGCTATTTTACTATTATTATGGTATCTGTATAAGAACAATTATTAATATTTATTTATAAACATAACTTTAATTCAAATACTTCTATAGTTATAAATATAGACATACTGATGTGATTATTCATGACATTATATTTTAGACACTTTACTGCCCAAATAAATTATATAAAAAGACAGATGATGTATGCCCAGAAGATTAAGTTATACTTAGCTTTGTTAGAATTTATTTAGATTTCTTGTTTTGTTTTGCAATTCACATGGAAAAATACAGATAACTATTTTTAAGAATGCTTATATTCAAAGAACCTGAAAAAGTTTTCTGTAGAAGGAAATTAAAAGATGGGCTTACATTTATATTGCTAGATTCAGTCCTTCTCTTCCAAACAGAATGCTAAAATAGCAGCCTATGACACGATGTCTAGATGAAAAAAATAGCATGGTCATTGAAAACAGTTGTGAAAATATAACTTGTGGAAACAGATAAAGAAATATAATATATTTTTTGGCTGTACCTGTGGCATATGGAATTTCCCAGATCAGGGATCGAATCTGAGCCACAACTTGACCTACGCCACAGCTGTGGCAATGCCAAATCTTTAACCTGCTGTACCACAGTGGGAACTCCAAGAAATCTAATATTTGAAAATATATAATTCTCGCTGTATTACATACTTTTATTTTTTCCCAAAGCTAATCAATTTTCAAGCCAATTTTTATGAGTTACTTAGTGAACCATAGGTAAATTAATACCTTTAATATCCAGGATGAGAGTAAGTTATAACTTAAAAGTAAAATATAGGGTTTCAGTTATGCTAACAGAATAAAAATAATTCCAGTTAATATATCTTACTTTCAGAACAACTTGCCCATCACCTACCCTATTTAAAAGAGCTAATTAAAAAATCTGGCTGTATATGTTAAAAGGAAATGACTGGACCATGGTTGTTTGGTGTAGTTTTTGAAGTCCCCCAACTCAACTTCATTATCCAGTAGATTACAGAAGTTGCCCAAAAATGCAGCCTCAAATAATGAATCAACATCATTGCTGTTTACTTGATGCCATGATTAGGCATGGTCTTTGTCACCGAAAATATAAACTGTACAAGGTAGGTATTTAGTGTGTGTATGGTTCTACTGAATTTATGAAAGGATGTAGTTTTATACTGAAAGAATAAGCACCAACGCTAATTTTAGGTGGCATTTCTTTGTAGACATGTTTGTATAATACAAAGTTACAATAGATTTATAAGATGTTTTAATGCCTTTTGAAATAATATGAAATCACCCATTAAAGGACAAAAATAGGCATATCACTGCTTTGACATAGAGTTAAGGAGAGATGACACTATCACAATTATCCAAGTAGTCTACAGTGCATTTAACAAGTATAGATATATCTTTAATGTAACTATTTTAACCCAACATTTTCAAGACTCAGTTATTTATAGCGATTTATTTGGGATGTGCAGTGAGTCTTTTTGAGATAAGTAGGGGAAGTTAGGAAGACATTGTTTAAGTACTTGGAAACCTGTTGTTCATAAAACACTGAACTATGAACTAGACTATTTTAAGTGACTACAGTTTTAGAAGCTTACCCTTGGGAAAAAGTAATGCGGTACTAAATTAGAAAAAAATATGTGAAACTAATGTGGTGGTGTGCTATAGAGATTAGCTACAAAAAGGTGCACTAATTATAAGCATAAAAGAATAAAAGTGGACTCTGCTTAAAAATTTTTCAACTTATGTGTGTGTACGCACACACACACACACATATATACAATTGTTTAGAAGTGGAATATGGTATGATGACTCTATTGATGTGTCTATGTAATAAAATGGTGTGCTTTGAAACTACATATGGTGTGAACTTTCTTTCCATCATGACACAAAAAAATAGTTTCCCCTGATAACTAAGTGGATAAATGTGAAGTTCTGAGATTGGCAGGGCAGAGGATGTTGTGAATGAGGTGACAGAGATAGTCCCAGCTAGAGGATATGGAATTAAGAAAGCGCATTATTTGAGAAAGGAAAGATTAAAGTATGTTCAAATGTAGACAGGAAGTAATCGAAGGAATAAGAAAAAGTTAGTGCAAGAAGGAGGTGAGATCCCCAAAGAGGCAGGCAGAAATAAGACACAGATCATACAAGAGAGAATTAACTAGAGATAGGGCTGAGATTGTAGATCTTACAGATGAAACCTTTAAATGAAAAATGTAGATAACTCTGCTGACCTATTTGGATTTATCAGATTGGCTGTTACTGGATTACGGGGTGGACAATAATTCATCTTGCAGACTGTACTATACACTTCAGGCCCCACCCACTAAATGCCAGGAGGACACTGTAGTTTTAACAACCCAAAATATCCTGACTGATTTGCACCTATCTCTTCCATAGAGAAGTATTGCCCCCTAATTTAGAACTACTGAGGAAAACCCTTGAACATGACCCAGAGCGATCGATATTAGTACCATCCACAAGTGCAGACTTCAGTTGCTCAAGGTCATAAATCCACTGTTCTAAGTTCTACTACATTTTGTAATACACTGGCCACAATCCTATCCACATGTGCCTATTTAAATTTAAATTAATTTTTTAAAATTAGATATTCTGTTTCTTAGCTGAACTAGTCACATTCCAAGTAAGAGAGTCACGTGTGGACAACAGTTATAGAATATTTCCATTGTCTCAGAAAGTCCTATTGGACAATGCTAGTCAAAAGTACACTGAAGAGAACTGTCCTCACCCTCCGTTCGTATAAAAGATCTTCCACAGTCAACCAATTATCATTATAATAGAATATGTGAAAAGAGTTGATAAACACTCATTGAAGTTGTTGAACCAGTTAAATCCAAGGACTGAACAAACTAGCAGAAACTAGCAAAAATACAGTGTAGGCCAAACACAAAGTAAAGTTGAAAAGTTGCTTTTGAGATTTCATGTCTAAAAAAAAATCTGTTCATGCAGATTCCACTAAACCACTAAATATTTTACGTTTGACAGATAAAATGAGATGTGTGTAACTCCTATTTTTGAAGAAATTTACTCAGCCTGTCACCATGGATCAATGAAAATTTCTGCATTTCTTGGGCTTGGGAAGGTGAGAACAAGATGCTGCCCTCCACTTTTTTTCACTTGACTTAGTTCAAAGGTGTCATGTTTAGAGCTACATTTGCAATGGTTATTTAGCAAACACATTTTAGAAACTTAGAGCATCTTAAGTACCATTTGGTTAGAACAGTTTCCAAATAAAGTTTCAGAACTTGGCATCACTTCACTCTTTTCTCCCTTAAATCATTTTTCAAGAAACATATGTAATATTTCTTAAAGTGTATGACAGCCAAGAAATTCAATTATTCCAAGTCCATAAATCACAGGTTGTCAGTTACTCAGAGCAGAGGAAACCAATTCAGAAATTGCTGGAAGTGTGGATGCCTAGTAAACTTACACAAAAGGATTTTTTTTAACTCTTTTGCTAGGAAAAATTGTCTGCTGAATACAAAGTCTTTTACTAGGGATGTATTTCCCAAGAAATATATTGTAAAAAGTCAAAATCTAGATCTAAAAATTTTATTTCACTGTTTAAACAGTTCAGTATTATATCAACTAAGTCTAGACAGATCAGATTTATTTAATTGGGAATCTTTAAGAACTAGGATCCATCTTCACTTTTCTTCACTTCAGCTACAGGCTATGGATTTCCAACCTTTCCTGCTTTAATATCCAAAGGCTTTGCCCTTTAAGCACATAATACATTGTAATCCCTATTTCAAAAGCTAAAATGCACTGTGTTTCTGAAAATTGCCAGGGAGACTCTAGAAGCTTCGCAGAAAAACCTAAAATCTTGTCAAAATTGCATCCTCTTTTATTGACTGCAAGGAATTAGGACTCATGATCCCTCCTTGTTATTAATCAATCAGGATATTGGTTCCCACCTACTGACTAAGATAGAGGACCTCAAACGTCATTCCACAGCATCCTGAGGGAAGGCTAGAAGAAATCCCCGGGGCCCTTCAAGTCCACTGCCCAGGAAAGAAGCCACTGATTCACTTCTGCATATTGGAAAAAGCCAACACTGTCCCTCACTCTACACTGTGACTCATCCAAGGAAAGAGGTAACACTTGACGTTATTCACATAAACAGATTCGAAGAGCTCTATGCTGCAAGATGTCCACTGCCCCCTTACTACCCAAAAAGTCTTCTGAGATTTGGAGGTACCTGTCTTTTCTGTCTTCCAAGTATATTAATACTTTTATATCAATATGGGAGAAATAGAATAGAATAAAGGCTCTGTGTTGCTCTCTATAATAAAACAAAAGCCAGGAAAGACTATCACGAAAGTGGCAATATTAACCTGTTGCTATCTGTCAGCAAAAATGATGGCAGTGTGGCAGGTAAAAGATAACCACTTATTTAGTGTTATAATGTACATTGTCTATAAATGTGAATATTCCTCTATCATATCAATAGCAAGTATTTTATCTCAAATAAGGAAAAGGTGAGAAGACAATATTTCATCTGAAAGGTGAGGTCATTTCTGGCTGTACCCATGAATCTTAAAGCCATTCAACTAAATTGTGCAATGTATATATACACTTAGGTCCAAAAAGCAAACCATAACTCCATCCCATATGAACCACTCCCCTTGACTTGTTCTGCTGCTTCTGATTTCAGATCCAAATATCTCATCTGTGGTGCTGCCTTGATTTTAGTTTTTGGCCCCTGCACTTGAACTTCAGACTTTATGCAGCTGTCAAGCTTTGACTGTCATAGCCACTCACTTCACTCTAAGCAAACAGGACTTCAGCTGTGTTAATTACTGGCCACCAGGCATGTGCTCAAATTGATAATGGGAATTAAAAAGGAAGGATCTCAGATAAGTAAAGGGAAAACTTCAGCTCTCTATGCTTTGAATGTAAAGAGGTTAAAAAATTCAGGAGGTCACTGAAGTCAGGCAGGGAGCTATAGATGAGAAACCACAGCAAGATCATTTTTCCCCTGGGCTTCATAATGGGATTGGTTCAGGAAGCTATAAAGAAAACTAACTTTATAGTGAACAAAATTCTGCCTTTATGTGTTAGAAATGTTCATTTCTTATAGTAACTCTCTTTCTTTTCTTTTAAGTCTCTAGTTTATCCTACTCACCTGTGCCAAAAAAACATCAGAGGGAGAGAGGTTTTATTCAAGCAAATCCAACACTATCAGTAAGTATCATTCAAAAGCTGATGTGGTACACAACAGCAGGAATCCCAAGAAATGTCAAGGAAAAGTGAGACACAAGGGGGTAGATTTGCTTTTGTTTAGTTATTAGTCCTCCTCACCCAGAAATTCCCATTTCAGTGTGAATTCTGGAGTTTCAGAGTTTCATTTTATTGACAAATGTGGCTTTTATGTGGTGTCTTCCCTTGTAAATTGCATGCTGTTGCTTTCTTTCACAACTGAGAAAGTCCACTTTGCCACTGGATAAAGAGAAATTTGTCATTGTAGTAATCTTAGTAATCTTCAAAGCGTAAATATTAAGAGCACCTAGTGTTTTGTGCAATGGCTTGAGAGTCAATTCTATATCAAAATACACCTTGTCTAAATTGTATTTTATCTACTTTCCACTCTCAAGCTTACTATACCATGTTCTTTGGAATATATTTAATGTCAAAGACCTTCGAGTTCGCACCTACACAAATTCTGTAGCTTACAGGTGATTTATTAAACTATAGCTTTAAAGTCATATTCACAAAATAAAAAAGGAAAAGTGTTCTCTTTTTGTTCTGCAGTGAGCTAAAGACAGATGGAAGTAAATGAGAATTTGCATAGACACCCTTGCAAGTACCACGGTTAATTTTATTGCCCAGATTCCTTGCATTTCAAAACCTTGAAAGAGGGGTTTTAAAACTATGTTGCAGTAGTATCTAATTGAGAAGGAAATAAGTCCTTAGGAGAAATACTGGCCCTAGTTTTTATCAAAGGATAGTAAATTATATAAACATGGCATAAAATCCTAAGAAATTCACCCACCCTTTCTGATTCCTTCTTTACCTCTTCCCACACACGACCAGTACATGCAGCTACACATATACACCCACAGACAGACACGTACCCCAAATTAAATTTATTATTTAAGCCAATTCTTTTTAACTAGAATCTTTCATCCAAAGGGTATATGTAGTTTTCTTCCTGGTGATGACCGATAGATACCTAGACAGATACTTGCAACCTTAGGTAGCTGAAGCTAAACACTGAAGTGGTTTTACGACTTTAAGTGTATATATATATATATATATACTTACACACACACACACACACACATACACACATACACACACACACACACACATATATATACACATATACACACACACATACATACATATGTATTCACGCACGTATATGTATATGTATATACAAACATATATACATATGTGTAAATATATGTACTAACACATGTATATATACATATATGTATTTTGAGAGATAGAGAATTCTAACATATTCCTAGGTAATATTCAGGACATCTAAACTATGCCCAGGAGATGAAATCCAAGCATAAAGGTGAGGGTGTTTCAATGTTATTATATCTGGTCACCATAAAAGTCAAATACAAATAATTATATATCTAAAGAATGAAGATACAATGAATACTTATGCTTTTGCTCTTATTATTAGCTTAAGCACCTAATGTGTTTTACAAATAGACTATTTATTAAAATTGTGTGAAAGCTGTATTTGTATATTATAGACAAAAAAAGGTTTTTCTCTGTACTGAAGAAATTGAGTAAATACTGCCTCTTCATGGGAGCTGGTAGTTTGTGTTCACTGAGAAATTTTGAATTAATAAATTCAAATAGTAAAATAATTGAGGCATAGTAATATTTAGGATAAAATTATCACTAAGATAAACCATTTTTTATACCTTATCTTATTTACAAATGAAAGTGTACCTGAGTGTATTTGTTGTTAAAATGGCTGCGTCAGAGTTCCATATGCCATGGGTGTGCGGCCATAAAAAAAGTAAAATAAAATGGCTGTGCCTCTTATTTCAGTGACAGAAGAATTGCAGGAAGATTTGGCTATGCTTTAGAGAAAATAGAATATACACATGTGTTAATACTAATAAGAATAACGCATGTTTTGTAGAGAATTATTTTCCTTCATGAAAATTGTTCTCTACTCCTTCTAAATAAGCCAATTATGACTTAGTTTGGATTTGTTTTATTAGTTTGATTCTAATGCAAAATTTACTGTGATCTCTCTATCAGTATAATGTGAAGACAAACATAACATGAAATTCTTCAAGTATAAAAAATGCATGGAAATTAAATAACAGCATTATAAGAAGATGTAAATAGTATACCATTTCATGTTCCTTATTTTACAGACTACATATTTGAACACTAAACCACAGGAAATAAATAACTGACTACATTGTTGATTATCACTGTATTTACATCGGTCATACCTGAATAAAAATCATCAGTTCAGAGCCTCTCTTCTGTTATCAAGCCTCTTTAGAGGCTCTGGTTCTCAAACTTCAGCAGATACGATAACTACCGGAGCACTTGTTAAACTGTATTGCTGGGCTCCATTCCCCAGAGTTTTGACTTAGTGAGCCTGGGTGGCACCTGAGAATTTGTACTTCCAACCACCTCCCAGGTGATGCAGCTGTAACTGGCCCAGGGACCTGACTTTGAGGACCACCAATAAAATGTAACCTCAGTACAGGCTCAGGTCTTAACTTTTAGACAGATACATTTGAGTCATTTTGTTTCCCTGCATTTTCCAGCCACAGCTAGAACTTGAAAAATGTAAAATCTGTTATATTTGATAAAATGTAACAATATTCTTTCATTTCTTTTTCTTCATAGAAAGCAGGGTGTACACCTGTTAGTTTAACAATCTAATAAGCTAGTAGGAAGGGCTTTTGGAGTCAAAACTTGATCCTAAATCCTTTATTGAAGGATTATAGGTAAAAAGAGCTGTCAAATAGTTGCCTTGATTTTTGCCATTCCTAGTTCCTACTGTACTTTGGGCTAAAGCAAAATTTTACAGATCTAAAGCTCATGTTTGCCATCTGCTGATATTTTTGTGAATTACAAATAGTCTTCATGGTTGGCATATATTCTGTTCTGATTTGGGGATTTTGTTTCCTCATTTCCAAAACACATTAGGTAAGTGTTATACATGTGTTTTCCTCCAAAGCACTGTATTTCACAATATATCGAAATACTAAAGTAAAATTGTTTCCCCAAACTGAACACATTTATTTCAAACAACTAGCTTGCATTGAAGCTATTTAATTTTTCCTACTGACAAGTAAAAGTGAAAATTTGTTTCTCAGTATACATAGTTCATATCTAGAGTGAATGTTATCAATACAATAATTTAAGAGAATACTACATCGAAGTCTTTAATAGTTTTAAGCCGAATCAAATGTTGTTTATGTAAATAGATTGCTTACAATGGCAGAAGCTGAAGGGGAGCTAAAATTAATCATGCTAATAACACCCAAACAAGACAGAAAAATTACTCCCAGGGCTGAGGCCAAGGCATTTTCCAGCTTTTAGTCATACTCTTTTCCACATTTTCCTCTCAAGTGCAGAGCTTTACCTTGCCATTCACTCAAAAAGATCATAAGATCCTGCTCCCATCTTCAGCTTTATAATTTTAATCAAACTGAATCAAGCATGTCACACCGCAGTGTTGATCATGGACTCAGAAAAGAATCTATCACTGAGTGCTTACTATCCCCTTTAATCCTCACAACTTTTATTATCACCATATCTTTACACGACAAATTAGAAAATTGAAGTTTAAAAGGACTAGGCTAGTTGTCCAAGGCAACAGAGCGAAGACTGACACCCAGACAACCTGACTGTAGCATCTGGCTCCTACAAGCCACGCCATACTGTCTGAATTATTTCTGCAAGAGTTCCAGAGGTAATACGTCGGCCACAACTGCTGCTCTACTGATAGCTTCCCAAGCCTGTTAAAATGGTAGTATTTACCAGTTTGTTCTGAGTCCCACTTAGCATTTTTTAGGCAGAGGATAAGTAAATAAACCTCCCAATTCCCTGATTCTTACAATTTCTTCTTTTATCAGCATTGGTCATATGTCTGGGAAAAGTGAGGTTTTTAGTGATTCAAAGCATGAACTTTGAAATAAGTCATGCCTGGGTTAGAGTCCTCGATTAACAGTTCTGTGCCCTTGGGAAGGTCAGTCATTCACTGAAGAAATCTGTTCTAGGCAGTCACCTTGTAGCTGATAACAATACAGGTAGGACAGCCACCAACGTGGTGCTAACATTTTTTTAATCTTCTCTAGAATCTAGTCTTCTTCTTTGTAAATATATTTTAAAACTACTAAATGCAGTATGGTTAGACAGTCAAGATGATTGTTCTCTTGCTCTCTGTACCTCTCCTGCTGTACCAGTGCCTGCTTCACCTACACCCACTCACAGGACTGACCTTCCTACCTACTTGCCCCAGACCCCAGCTAATGATTGTTCTAGTTTCAGATCAGGGCATCTCTACCTGATAGCTTACCAAAGGAGCAGGGAGGGGCTGCCTCTCTGCTGGTTTCCTGGTAACCCATGAGCCAACCTGATATTGATTCTCCCTCTAACTGGTAACCTCCCCTTCCTCTCCCCTGCAAGGGAAGCCTGTCTGCACATCCTGCCCTACACAGGCGGGTGTCGCTCTAGGACCTTGCTTCAGGTGTGTAAGCTCCCCCATCTATTAAGTCATTGATATCTGTCTTTGATGCAGGACTCTTTCTTCTGTCTGTCTTGAAGCTGGGCAGGTACTGGGTTTGTAGGCCTGCAGAGTGCAGCCCAACAGTGCATAAAGATTACGTGTAGTGACTTGTGTAAAGCACTTACCACAGTGCCTGGCAGGTTTGTCGTAAAGCTGAGCTGTGATGATAATAATAATGGTGGTGGTTGTGCTGTTGATGAAATCATCACTCATTTTACCAGTTTGATAAAATCAACCTAGAAGGAGAATTATCGAGGAGAATTATGCACCTTTTTATCCAGGGTGGGCATGTTGGGGACTTCCAGTGCCCATCTGGTATACGATGTAAATAGCTAGTTCCTCATCCTCTCTTACGCACAGGACAAAATAATTGCAATCCATATACTGGGTTAACATTATGAAAGTTCCAGAGCCTAGGCTAGTGTGTGTGCGTGTGTGTGTGCGTGTATCCGTCTCCCTCTTCCTCCCCCTCTCTCACTCTCCCCTCTCCCCCTCTTCTCCCCCTCTCAGAAACCTGCACAGCTCCCAGGAAAGTAACCCCAGTCTAACTTGCTGGGGAAAAAAAAAAACAGGATGCAATGGTATTTTTACCTGGAATGTCCTATGTGGTATTCTTTTATGTAAACCTTCAAACAGTTCCAACTTCCTGTCTACTTTCTTTTCTTCATTAAAGTCAGCTCTAATAATTTCAGCTTTAAAAGTAAAGAAATGGAGTTCCCGTTGTGGCACAGTGGTTAACGAATCCGACTAGCAACCATGAGGTTGCGGGTTCGATCCCTGGCATCGCTCAGTGGGTTAAGGACCTGGCATTGCCGTGAGCTGTGGTGTAGGTCACAGACGTGGCACAGATTTGGCGTTGCTGTGGCTCTGGTGCAGGCTGGCAGCTACAGCTCTGATTAGACCCCTAGCCTGGGAACCTCCACATGCCGCAGGTGCGGCCCTAAAATGACAAAAGACCAAAAAAAGAAAAGAAAAGAAAAGAAAAGAAACTTGTGACTTTAACAACTAGGCTCTTCACCTTGCACTATATTAAATTGTCTAAAAACAGAGTATTCCTTGTAATAAGCAAAATCTTCAATACCAGGAATCCTTTTGCTGACTATTTTTTTAAGTATAAAAAAATGCATACCCATTACAATAATATATGAAAATTCACTTGAAACAAAAAAAACCACAAACCCACCCTCAAGAGATAACTAATATTAATATATGATATTTATACTTCTGTATTCTTTTCTTTTTCTTTCTTTCTCTCTTTCTTTCCCTCTCTATCTCTCCCTCTCTCTTTCTAAATGATGGCCACACTTGCAGCATATGGAAGTTTCTAGGCTAGAGGTCGAATTGGAGGTGCAGCTGCAGGCCTATGCCACATCACCACTGGATCTGAGCCCCATCTGCATCCTATGCCATACCTTGCAGCAATGCCAGACCCTTTACCCACTGTGCAAGGCCAAGGATCAAACACACATCATTTACGGAGATAAGGTCACGTCCTTAACCCACTAAGCCACAACAGGGACTCCCGTATTCTTTTCTAATCGCGTAAGTGTGTGTATATCCTATAAAAATCAAAGAATATAACACAAATTACCTTGCAGTTTATTTCAGCAAAACCACCAATTATTGCACGTTTACATTGCTCTAGGGATTCTTTGGAAGAAATAAGAAATAAGAAAAAAGACACATCATACTGAGTATGGATGTGGATGTCAGAGAGGGCAAGATCAGTGGTTTAAAAAAATATAGCAAAATATGGGAACGCTTTCTTTCTTTGAGGTCAGTGGACATGAGGTCAGGGTCATCTCTATACCTCTCTTTTCTTAGAAAGGGGATTTTCTTAGCACAGACTTATCTTTGGCTTGACAGGGCATTCCATGAGATAGGGACCACCATTGCCTGACATTCTATTGCACTTTGATCAAATTTTCTGGAAAAATAAAATGGTATAGACTGAATATATGTCCTTGATGACGCCAATTTTGTGTTTGTGTGTGGAATGGGTAATCGGTAGGAGGGAATCTCATTGTATTTCTGTTTTCTTCTTTGGTAAAGTCACTCTGTCATGGTGAACATTTACCTGTGGGCTGAATCACCCTCTTACTCTTTCAAATCATGCAGTGTGGATTGTGGCTAACAATCAATCCAGATTTAAAAGACTAAAAAGCAGGAATTCCTTGATGGTCTAGCAGTTAAAAATTTGGTGCTGTTACTGCTATGGCTCGGGTTCCATCCCTAGCCCAGGAATTTCTGTTTGCTATGGGTGTGGCCAAAAAAACAGTAGATGTCAAAATGAAACAAGCAAATTTCTAAACTGCCTTTGAACATACAAAGGGATACAAAAATATTCCATATTTTAAATCTGTGGAAGATCATTACTGGGTACAGTTTTGTTTTGACTGAATTATCCTGATGGCAACTTATTTTTTACTAAATTGGCATTTGGACAAATCATTATTCTAATTTTTTGAATATGGAGTCCTGGCATATGGAGTTCCCCGGCCAGGGATCAGATTTCAGCTGCAGTTGTAGCCTACGCCAAGGCTGCAGCAATGCCAGATCCTTTAACCCACTGGGCAAGGCCTAATTGAATCCTGAGTCCACAGTCTGCAGAGATTCTGTTGCACCACAGCAGGACCTCCAGGACAATTTGTTTTTATTCAGATCATTTGTAGACCTTCTAGATGCACCTTGACTTAGGAGAAGTTTTGATTTAATTGGCATTGACTGTCCTCTAGGCGTCAGGAGATGTTAAATGTCCTTAAGGAATTCTATGTTTAGCTAAACCAGAGAACACTGAACCCAGGGGCCCAAACAGGGCTTTTGCAGGGTTTAGCCACAAAATCAAGGTAAAGGCTGTCACCTTCCCATTTAGGGGAATATATTTATCATTGCTCTTTGGCATCAGTTTCATCCCCTTTTCATCTCATGCTAAATTTGAAGTCAAAAAGTAGGAAAGAAAATGTTTTCTACTTAGCTTATTTGAAGCTTCTATCATCTCTATAGTAGGCAGGGCAAGTACTATTCTCCCTATTTTACAAGTGGAAAACAAGTGTAGAGAGGTTAGAGGCTTTTTGCAGTAACTAGGGCAGCTGGGAGTATGTTAGTGCATAACACACAATATATGTTATGTATTTATGTTTAGGTCCTACTTTCTCAGACTGTGAGCTCTTCAGCACCTGTTATTTCATTCAATCAAGATGCATTAATCAATAGCTGATCAAAGAAAGAAATGGAAACTTTTATTTGAGTCAGCCTGAGAATTATAACCTGGGAGATAGCCTTTCAGGAAGCTCTGAGGACAATTTTGCTCTTTAGACGGCAAAGCACAATTATGTGTTTTTAAGACAGGGTTGTATATCAGATGATGTACTGACAGTTTACGCAATCCACATACACATGTACAAAGTCTGTAGTGGGTTACCATGACCACTTACAGGATTAAGAAGAAAGGTTATCCCCTAAACAGGGCTGATTATGCAGGTGCACAATAAACATTAAAGGGGAGGGAGAAGGCCCAAACTGGCAGAGAAAATTCTTATGTCTAAATTATTCTTGTTCTGCCATGAAATATGAATTTTATTTTATTTTTTTCCTCTGGAATCATATAGGGATTTGCAATGATGAGCAAAATTGATATCAAGTTCACAGCCTTAGTGAGCTTGGAGGGAACAGACAATTAACATAAAGTTAACAAATTTACACAGATAGGGATCTACTTAATCCTTACTTGAGGAGAGAGAAATAGCGTGGTAGTAAACTACGCAGAAAAAGAGAATGTAAAATTTAAGCTGAAATGTGATACAGGAGTAGAATTATCCCCTGTGAGAGAAGCTACCCTACTCCCAGATAAAGAATTTAAGACTGAATAGAGGAACTGGAAAGAGGGGGAGAGGAATTTGGGAGGGCAGAAGTTGACTGAAAGTGGTCACCGAGCAGGGGATAGTGTAAAGTGGGGAGTGGTAAATGAAAATGCTGCGCAAATCATAGTTTGTATATAACAGGACCTGGTTACTTAAGAGCCCTGTTAAGGAGTTTGGGTTATTCCTGAGGGAAATGGGGCCCTGTGTGGGGCTTTAAACATGATCATGGTCATACTTGTGTTTCAGAGCGTCCTCTTGATGATAAACAGGCAGTTCTGTAGTTTTGGAAGCGAGAACAGAGAGAAGTGTCTGAAGAGACTGACGTTTCCGCTTTGGGCCCCACAAGTTTGGGGGCACAAGGAAGACCCCTAGGATGAAGCTGGACTCAGCCATCTGGAAAGTTGTGGTACGATCTCCTGAATTAGTGATTACAGAATGAGGAGAGAAGCGGGACTGCAGAAAGGGATGATGGGCTCGTTTCAGAAGTGTTGCACTTGAGGCATTTGTGCTGCGTTTTAGGATTGGCTTCCCTGCAGAAAATAGTCTATAAATATTTTGAAATTTATTATTGCACCACCCAAGCTTGTAAAACTTATCAAACCACTTTACTACTGGATATGATCAAAGTATGAACCACTATTAAATATAGATTTTACATCCAGTGAGGACGTTAGCGAAAATATGGTCTGCGCGCCTTTAGGAGACGAGGGGGCAATGCTTAACTTAACCACAGGCTCCTAGCTCCCTAGTCGTACATTTGCGAAAAAGCGATTTCCCCCTGCTGGACAGAACTGAGTACTACCGAGCGAGGAGAGGAAATTTCCTATGGGCGTGGTAGGTGGTGGATGACGTAGAAACCAGGCGTCCGGAGGTAGGCGGTTAAGGACTGCGTCAGTAGGACGCGCGCCGTGGGAAGCCTGACGAGCCGAATGGCTGCCGGTTGCTCCGGGGCTGCGCGGCCAAAGGCGGCCTCGGAAGGGCCGGGGGTGGGACCGGCCGGCGTCTTGCCTTGTCTAGAACTGCCGACCTATGCGGCCGCTTGTGCGCTCGTGAACAGCCGCTACTCCTGCCTCGTGGCGGGGCCGCACCGGAGACACATCGCGCTATCGCCGCGCTACCTTAACAGGAAACGCACCGGTATCCGAGAACAGCTAGATGCAGAGCTCCTGCGCTATTCCGAGAGGTACCAGTGTCTTTGACTTTTCTTTCGCCGAGCGGACAGCATCATAACGTTTCCTACCGCTCCTTCCTTGGGGGCACGGGAGAGGGCAGCAGGTGGACGTATTAGTGGCGCAGCAGAAAAGGGGCAAATGGGAAAGTTCGCGCCGGTCACCACTAGTTTACCCCCGAGGCATTTTGGAGTCGCGATCCACCGCGAGAGGTCTGTGCCTTCCTCGTCAAGATCTAAGCAGGTTTCCTTTCATGGGCAAGAAAGAAGACGTTAAGGTGACATGAATTTTGGCAGTGAAGGGGTGAAGAAATTGCTCCACTATTGGGGTGTAGGGGTAAGAATAGACTCAGGGGTCTGGAGACCGGTTAGGCCCAGTTCTGTTTTCTCCTTAGACAATGAAAGTTTGGAATGCGTCACTTACAAGATTCTGCCACTCTGTGGAAAATTATACAGGGAGCATTAGTATAGCCGTTTATTTGTAAACCTCCAGGCGTGGTTTTTGTTGCTTGTTTGGCCCTGGTTTCTTTCCTCATGGATCTTGGATCAGGGATGGTAGAAAAACTATTACTTTGTTTCCTTCTTAAGAGCCTGCTTATTGCTCTTGAAGGTGAAAAAGCCCTCTGGTGCATTTAAAGTAAGCTATTCAAATATATAAAATAGAAAACTTTCAGAATTACAAGGGTCATGGGGAGGGAGCAGATATACCTTAATATTCTTCTAGACTCCTTGGCTTGAAAGCAAGGGTGGAGTGGATTCCCTGTTGCCCTTCAGAAATTTAATGAAATCATGGAAATTGCAGGAATTGCCTGTGTCAGTTTTCTTGGGCAGAGTATCCATAGTTTTTACCACTTTATTAAGGGATCCTGAACCCTACACACAGGTCTAGAATTTATAGTTCCCTTAAATTACCAGCACACATCTATGTGTGTTTTGTATACTAGAGACTTGAAATAAAAACAAAAAAACCCCACACTGTTTCAAGAAGCTTTAAACTCTAGTAGAGATATAAATGTAAGCCAGATAAATCCACAGCCGTGTTAAAGTTTTACAGAAACCTAAATTAAGTTACAGAAAGGAGTGGTGAATTGAATCTTTAAACCTTTGAGAGCAACTTGGTAGGCAGGAGTGTACCATTGAGATGATAGCATTCCAAGTAAAAAGAGTGACATAAAAGGATAGTAGTTGTGAAATAAATCTCTTTGAGCAGATAACTGTAAGTATTACATAACTAAAGTTTATATCAGGGAAAGACATTGGGTGCAGTTTCAGAGGGCAGTGGGTCAAAGACAGAGTGGAAGACAATTCCGAGAGGGTGGCTATTTTGCTCTTCGCTTCCTGACTTTGCCAGGTGTTTTTGGTTGTTTTTTCTGTTTGTTTAAGGTGGAAGCAGCGTTAGCACTTCATCCCCTCAACACCCTCCAACTCTGAAACTTGGCACACTTTTGAGACAGTAGCGTCTGTGATCTCTGGGACAAATCAGATTTGCATTTTAGGAAACAGCACTTAGTAGTTAGCAGGAAAAGTGGGGTGCAAGAGGAATGGCCATGTCCCAGGTCTCCTGTGAGTCCCTGGGATGGGCTACCAGGTGTCAGGGTCCTTGGTTTTGGACAGGAAAGAATTCCAGAGCGACCCATAGTAAATGAAAACAGGTTTATTTAGAGAGATACACACTCCATAGACAGTCTTGGCATTTGTTCTCTGAAGGCAAGAGGCTTGGGGTGTGGAGGTGGTTGGTTTTTATGGGCTGGGTAATTTCTTAGGCTAAGGAATGAGAGGAATAGTCTATTTTGGAGAAGGGGTGGGGGGTACCAGGGATTGGGGCACTACCCACTTTTTGGCCTTTTATGGTTGGCCTCAGAACAGTCCAGGAACCTGTGCTTGTGTCCTCAATATGCTAATGTCTTACGGAGTGTAATGAGGCTCAAGGTCTACTGGAAGTCTCTCCTCTGCCATCTTGGACCTTGTAGGTTCTAACCTGTTTTTGTCACATCCTGTTCTTAATTGTTGTTATTCTTTTAAGGGTTGTACCCTGCCTGCTTCCTTTCTGTGTCAATACCATTTAGCTGATGGTTTAAGGAAGATGAAACAGTAAATAAGGATAACAGTTAAGAGATTGTTATCATTGTCCAAGAGAAAAATTAGAGGAGTGATTTGAGAGATTGGAGGATATTCCAGGTGGTCATAAAATCTGGAAACACAGGTAAATGTTTGATCTGTAACCAATTAATGCCTCCACCTGACCAGGTAGGGGAGTAGGAGCTGTTACACCAGAAAGATGAACTGAATGGATAATGACAATTTCTGTGACTGAATTGGACAGTGTGGCCCTGTAGCCCAAGATATACTTTCCTTTTTTTTTCTTTTTTTTCTTTTTTTGCTTTTTAGGGCTGTACCTGCGGCATATGGAGGTTTCCAGGCCAGGGGTCTAATTGGGTCTACAGCTGCCGGCCTACACCACAACCACGCCAGATCCAAGTCGCATCTGTGACCTACCACAGCTCGCTGCAATGCTGGATCCTTAACCCACTGAGCAAGGCCAGGGTTCAAACCCGCAACCTCATGGTTCCTAGTCAGATTCATTTGCGCTGCATCACAATGGGAACTCCCAGTTGTACTTTGAACTCCCCACACTACCAGCCCCCATTACTTCTGAGGTGTGCTAAAAACTCCAGTTTATTTGGTGCAAATCAGGCACCATATATTGAACTATTCATTACTAATGAGGAACAAAGCATGGATCATATCAAGACTTGTAATATTGATCCACCATTTCATTATATATAGCTTCTGTTTTCAGACTTTGGGGCCTGTAGAATCAGGACTTGGCTTCTCTTTTAAGAAATGAGGAAAGGGGAAGAATTGAGAGTGGCTCTCATATGTGACTACATTTATCTAAACAACATTCTCTGTTTGACAGATTGTCTACCTTTTTTTTCCCAGTGACAGAATTTATTTAAAGATAATACCATTTCAATTTTGGAAAGTCTGCCTAGAGAAAGTAACTTCTAAGTTTTATCTTTGAAAGGTCATTAGGAAGAAAAAAATCATAATCCCTTTTTGTATATGACAGCTCTTGAGTTATTTGAAGTTGGTAAATATGTTATGTTCACATAGTTCCAGAAATGTCTTAAGTGTGCATTCCAAGGATCCCTTAAACTTGATTTAATTGTTCTGTAACTATCTCAAGTGAGGCTGCCACCGTGCTTACTTAGAATGGTTTCAGAAAAAGAAAGTTAAGAGAGGAAAAGATAAAATGTTGAGCTGTCTATGTCTGTCAAGTGAATTATAAGTTTTATGCTGTGAGTTGTTTTCCCAAAGATATGCTGGATTTACACAAGCTCTTTTGGTTGCATTCCCTAGTCAGCACATCAGAGATATTTTGCTGTTTTATTACCATTGAAAATCTCTTTACTGTACTGAAATGAAACTTAAAGATAATATGACCTACCTACACACTTGAGAAAATTCATATAGTGCTGTAATACAACACAATAAAATGTCTTTCATTGTGACAGACTGAATGATACACTGAGTGATACACTTGAGGGTAATAAGGGCCAAGCATGGCTGCCTGAGAAGAATGGTTACATGTG
Organism: Catagonus wagneri; assembly: GCA_004024745.2. Classification (NCBI taxonomy): domain Eukaryota; kingdom Metazoa; phylum Chordata; class Mammalia; order Artiodactyla; family Tayassuidae; genus Catagonus; species Catagonus wagneri. Next base: position 14,673,879 of record PVHT020000173.1, read on the forward strand.
TCCTGGTCCTTTTACATAGAATCACTGTGAATGTATTGGTTACAAATGTAGGTGAATACAGGGGTTTTGAGTTGACGGCTCACATCACACATAGGGTCTCTGCAGTGGTGAAATGCCTTTCAGAAATAATGAGTAATTCTCAGTCAAGTTCCACACAAAAACAGTCTGCTCTTGAATTTATGCAGTAGCTATATTCCTGGAAATTTTCACTTATATTGAAAGTATGCAAAGCTGACTTTATGTTATATATATGTATTTTTTTCTTTTTTTTTAAGTTAGATACTATGATCCACTGTTTATAAATATTTATAAAGTGAGGTTTGTCCCCTCATTTAAATCATGTAGAGCTAGGGACATTTTTTTATTGTATAGGACTATTCTGCATGTGACTGAATGTTTTCCATCCCTGGCCTTTGCAGTGAATATGAGGACTATAATTAGTCTCACAAACTCCCAAATGCCTTCTAGGGGACAACTATATTCCCCCCACCTGAGACTCACTTCCAAATTGTTGATTAGGAGAAACAAAGTCTTAATTCTGTTTTTCTGTCTAATATGGTGGTTACTTTTACTTTCACCTTGCTTTGTTTCTTTTTTCTGGGCCCCTAATATTATCTTAACGAGTTAATTGTTCCTGTTTAGGAAAGCCTCATAGTTGAAATTAGTGATTCAAAAGAGACCTTTCTGGAGTAAATCTGAGTTTATGGTTTTCCTAATTTGGTAGGTAATACAGTGCCTTTCCAGTTGTTCCCGGCTTTGTCTTTTTTTTTTTTTTTTTTTTTGCCTTTTAGGGCTGCATCTGGTGGCATATGGAAATTCCCAGGCTAGGGGTTGAAATCGGAGTTGCAGCTGCTGGCCACAGCCACAGCCACAGCAACTGGTAATCCTAGCAGTGTCTGCGACCTACACCATAGCTCATGGCTTGCTGACCCCTGAGCAAGGCCAGAGATGAACCCTTATCCTCATGGATACTAGTCGGATTCGTTTCCACTGCGCCGCAATGGGAAAACTCCTGTCTTATTCTTATATGAGCCATTTTAGACCTTTGAGTTCAACAAACATGTTTTCTGCTTTCAAAGACCTTAGAGTCCTCTCTGCAGTCCAAACATGTAAACAGAGAGATGAGACAAAGAGGAACAGTGATAACACTTTGTATGGAGTCCTATAGAAGTAGAGGAGGAGCGATTTCAGCCTTTACTGGGGAAATCAAGAAGTTTTCTTCAACAGGTAGTAGCTTTGGCAGTGAAGCTACCTGCTCAGCCTCCTTAGTAGTTGTGATTTTTTTTAAGAACTTGGAAATGACATTTGGAATAGTATTTGTCCCCTAAATCTGACTGTCAACATATGGACTAATCTAAAGTATCAGAATCAGTTTTCAAGAAATATGTGATTGTATTCTTAACATTTCCTTATACACGCAACAGTTGCAGTTTGGGGATTTTTCTTCATTAAGTCATTGGCTTTAGTAGTCATGCATTTGAGCTTTAATTCTAATCTTGCATTATGCTAGCCACTGCAGAAAATTGCCTTGATTCAGTACTACTCAGAAATATACAAGATATTTTTCTTGCCAAATCCCATTTTTTTCTCTCATTCTAGCAGGCCTAAAATTCAAATGAGCAAATGGGAAAGAAGGGTCAACTTAACTGATCTTGCATAATTGGATGTTTTGTTTCTGGGTCCCTATCTTGAATAATTATTTTGAACTTAGCCATTATATTGGAACGCCTTTGGTGAAACTGGATTACTGAAGTTGTTACAGACGAATCACATATACTGTTTTTGCCATGGGTGATTGTATTAGATAGACACTTTTTGAATCTTTTTCTTCTTTTTTAAATACAGCCTTTTAGGTGTACCCATTGCCTATGATAACATCAAAGTAGTGGGTGAACTAGGAGATATTTATGATGATCAAGGACACATTCATCTTAACATTGAAGCAGATTTTGTTATTTTCTGCCCTGAACCAGGGCAAAAACTTATGGTATGTATCTTTTTCTTTCTTTCTAGCTTTCTTTATATATTTATTTAATTATAAAATTTGGAAAAATTTAATAGACTGTACACTTGGGATTCACGTGGATTGGTATTGTAGGTAACTGAAAATCATTTTAAAAATAAAAATTATACCCATTAGTGCAATCTAGGTAACTTTTTTTTAACTTTTATTGAAATATAGTTGATTCACCATGTTGTGTTAATTTCTGGTGTATAGCAAAGTAATGCAGCCATATGATTCTTTTCTGTTATAGGATATTATTACAAAATATTGAATGTAGTTCCATGAGCTATACAGTAGAACCTTGTTTATTTTATATATAATAGTTTGCACCTATTAATCCCAAACTCCTAATTTATCTTACCCTCCACCTTCCCCTTTGGTCACCACGAGTTTGTGTTTTATACCTATGAGACTATGTTTTGTAAATAAGTTCACTTGAATCACTTTTTTAAAGACATAACTGATAAATGTTTGTCTTTCTTTATCTGACTTAACTTAGTATGATAATCTGTAGGTCCATCCATATTGCTGCATATGGTATTATTTCATTCTTTTCATGGCTGAGTAATGCTCCTTTGTGTCTGTCTGTGCATGCACGTGCGCATGTGGGTCTGTTAGTATGGCATATATATGACATCTTCTTTATCCATTCATCTGTCAGTGGACATTTAGGTTGCTTCCATGTCTTGGCTGTTGAAATAATGGTACTGTGAACATAGGGGTGCGTTATCTTTTCAAATTAAGATATTATTCTTTTCTGGATATGTGCCCAGTGGAATTGCTGGTTTATGTAGCAATTGTATTTTTAGTTTTTAAGGAGTTTTCATACTGCTTTCCATAGTGACTGCATCAGATTACATTCCTACCAACAGAGTTCCCTTTTCTCCACACCATGTCACACATTTAGTTGTTTGTACACCTCTTGGTGATGGTCATTCTAACCAGTGTGAAGTGATACCTGATTGTAGTTTTGATTTGCATTTCTCTAATAATTAGCAGTGTTGAGCATATTTTCTTGTGTCTGTTGGCCATCTATACGTCTTCTTTGGAGAAATATGTTTTAGGTCTTCCAGATTTTTTTTTTTTGGCTTTTCAGGGCTGCACCTATGGCATATGGAAGTTTCCAGTCTAGGGGTCAAATCTGAGCTGTAGCCACTGGCCTATGCCACAGCCATTTTAATGCCAGATCAGAGCCACATCTGCACTCTACAGATCATGGCAGTGCCAGATCCATAACCCACTGGGCGAGGCCAAGGATCGAACCTGTGTCCTCATGGTTACTAGTTGGGTTCGTTACCACTGAGCCACAATGGGAACTCCTCTTCCAGACATTTTTTGATTGGTTTGGTTTTTGTTTGTTTTATTATTGAGATGCATAAGTTTTTATATATATTTTGGGAATTAATTGCTTATCAGTGGGAACGTTTGCAGATATTTTCTCCCATTCCATAGATTGTCTTTTCATTTTGTTTATGATTTTCTTTGCTCTGCAAAAGCTTTTAAGTTTGATTAGGTTCCATTTTTTCCAAAAAGATAATTGCTGTGATTTATGTGAAAGAGTCTTCTGCCTATATTTTTCTAAAAGAGTTTTATAGTATTCAGCCTTACCTTTAGGTCTTTAATCCACTTTGACATCACTTTTGTTTATGGCGTTAGAGAATGTTCTAATTTCTTCTTTTACATGTAGCTTTCCAGTTTTCCCACCACCACTTACAGACAAGTCTGTCTTTTCTCCATTGTATATTCTTGTTTCCTTTGTCATAGATTAATTGACCATATGCGTGTGGGTTTATTTCTGAGCTTTCTGTCCTGTTCCACTGATCTGTGTGTCTGTTTCTGAGCCAGTACCATGATGTTTTGATGACCAGCTAGTTTTGTAATATAGTCTGAAGTCAGGGAGCTTGATTGCTCCAGCTCCATTTTTCTTTTTCAGTATTGTTTTAGCTATCCAGGGTCTTCTGTATTTCGATACAGACTTAATTTTTTTTTCTAGTTCTGTGAAAAAAATGCCATTGGCAATTTGATAGAAGTTGCATTAAATCTGTAGAAAACCTAGGGAAGTATAGTGATTTTGACAATACTAATTCTTCCAGTCCAAGGTCATGGTATGTCTTTCCATCTGTTTGTGTCATCTTCGATTTCTTTCATCAGCGTCTTACGGTTTTTGGAGTATAGGTCTTTTGCTTCCTTAGGTAGGTTTATTCCTAGGTATATTATTTTTGATGTGGTGGTAAGTGGGATTGTTTCCTTAATCTCTCTTTCTGACTTTTTGTTTTCATAGCATAGGTTTCTGTGTATTAATTTTGTATCTTGCAACTAGTAGTTTTCTGGCAGCATCTTTAGGATTTTCTACGTATAGTAACATGTCATCTACAAACAGTGCCAGTTTTACTTCCTTTTCCAATTTGGGTTACTTTTTTTTTCCTTTTTCTTCTCTGATTGCTATGGTTAGAACTTCTAAAACTATGTTAAATAATAGTGGTGAGAATAGGCATCTTTGTCTTGTTTCTGGTCTTAGAGGAAAGGCTTTCAGCTTTTCACCATTGAGTATGATGTTAGCTGTGTGGGTTTGTCATATACAGCCTTAATTATGTTGAGATAGGTTCCCTTTCTGGAGAGTTTTTAACATAAATGGATGTTGAATTTTATCAAAAGCTTTTTCTGCATCAGTTGAGGTAATTATATGGTTTTTATTCTTCAGTTTATTAATATAGTGCATCAAACTGATTTATGAATATTGAAAATCCTTGCATCCCTGGAATAAGTCCCACTTGATCATCATGTATGATCCTTTTAAGGCATTGTTGGATTTGGTTTGTTTGTATTTTGTTGAGGGTTTTTGCATCTGAGTTCACAATGATATTGGCTTATAATTTTCTCTTTTTTTTGCATTATCTTTCTCTGGTTTTGGCATCAGGGTGATGGTGGATTCATAGAATAGTTTGGGAATATTCCTTCCTCTGCAGTTTTTTGGAATGGTTTCAGAAGAATAGGTGTTAAGTGTTCTCTTAAGTGTTTGATAGAATTCCTCTGTGAAACCATCTGGTCCTGTAATTTGTTTCCTGGGAGGTTTTTTAATCACAGATTCAATTTCAGTACTCATGTTTTCTATTTATTCCTGGTTCAGTTTTGGGACATTGACCCTTTTTAAGAATTTGTCCATTTCTCCTAGGTTGTCCATTTTATTGGTATATAATTGTTGGTTTTGTAAAATCTGATATTCTTCCTTTGTTCAAGAATTCATTCCAGAGTACCACATTGCATTTAGTTGTCATGTCTATTAAGTGTGTCAGTTCATCAGTCTTTCCTTGTTTCTCATGACCTTGACATATTTGAAGAATGCTGGTCAGTTGGAATATTCTTCAGTTTCATTTAGTTTGATTTTTTTTTCCTCATGAATAAATTGAGATTGTACATTTTGGCAAGAATAATACAGAAGTGGTGTCGTCTTCTCAGTGTACCATATGAGGGGCCACTAGATGTTGACATGTCTTGCTGCTGCTAACATTAACCTAGATCACTTGGTTAAGGGGATGTCTGCCAGGTTTTGTCTCTGTAATTAATGATAACGTGGGGGTGATACTTTGAGACTGTGCAGATGCCTCTTATTCCCCAAACTTTTAGCCACTAATTTTAGGATCCATTGGTAGATTTTGTTTGTAGCCATTATTATTGTGTTTCACTGACGATTTTTCTATTTTCTTTATTTCTTCTATATTTTTATTGCTATTCTTCTGTAAAGAAGAGCTGTCTCTTCTTTTCCCTTTGTTTATGTATTCCATTTTTATAAACCTACGCATTTTTCCTTTATGTTGTGGTTATAATTTAACACTATTTTATTTTTTAGTCAAATTGTTCCATTTTTGACGATTAGGAAATTTTTTGGCTCAGCTCCTTTGCCCTCTTGACATGTGCCCATCTAGTTCTTAATAATTCCTTACTTTCTGGCACAAGATGCGTCTCTTTACTTGAAAGGAAAGGCTTTCAGATCCTTTGAGAATGTAGCCCATGTAAGACTTTTATATCTTTTTAAATGCTAAAACCAGGAAAATATTATCCTCCAAGACTTTATCCAGGAAAGGTTAATGCTGATGGATGTCTTTGCTCCACATTGTATGGAGCACTTAACTGTTTTTAAATTAGTTATATGAAAGAATCTGAATTTTCCTATATTCCCCACTTTACGTAAGGGTGATGGTTTAAGTACATCAGTGTACCACCATTGAAATAATTCCTGAACTGCATTCTCATCTCTGACTTAGAGTAAAACAGCACCCAATGTGCAGTGATGTGTATTGTGATACATGAAGTGAATGAGGAGGATTTTATGCACTTGATATTACTCACCAGTACTTACTAGTTCTGCTTGATCTGGGACTGTGTGGTAAAGCCCCTCCCCCCAAAAAAAAATTCTGTTTCCAGAAATATGTCAGGTGAACTTGGTGGCTCTGTTAGGTATTTTAAGAGGATGAGAAAAACACACCCACTTTGTAGGACACAGGCTTCAATGTAATTTGCCTGTAGTCTCTACCTTGTTTTGGAACAGAGGTCAGTAAACTATGGCCCATGGGCCATATATAGTCAATTGCCTGTGTTTTTTTTTTTTTTTTTTAATGATATATAAACTATTTGTTGCATTCTCAAATGGCTGGATTTTATAGTTATGTGAATCCCTGCATAATACCATCATTTTGTTCTGAGTCCTCAAAGCCCACTCTGCACCCATCTGGTCTTTTAAGAAAATCTCTCCTGACCTCTTTTTTAGAAGTCATTCATCCTTACTTTGCACATGGCTGTTCCCTCTGCCTAAAACACTTTTCTCCAGTTTGCCCACTTGACTGATAACCTCCTTGTTCTTTAAATCTCAATGCCAAGATTCCCTATTCTGCAATCATTTCCTGACCTACCTGTCAGATACCTGTCTTCTGACTATATATATTGTGAACATGTAGTGTTACAGAACATCTCTTCTCTGATTCAGGAGCCAGTTGTATGCCTCTCTTTCCAGTTACTTATTCAGTGATATCATACTGGTACCTTGAAATTGATTATGGTGGAAGAAGTATTTATACCATGGAAATCAACAAAATCCACAAACCAGTGATTGTCTCTTTCCCCTGCCCTCCAGAGAGCAGAACATTTAACTGTACTGACACAACACTGCTTATCACAAAGGTTTTCTTTACTTTGGGTTTTATTATTATTCTTTTTATTCATCTTTGTATCCTATAGTGCCTTCTATATACTAGGCAAAGCTTGCTTTTTGAATTAATGAGAAACTGAGTGAATGTTGTATACATAGAAAAAAAACTTCAGTAATCATTTCTAGATCCAAGGAGTAATAAGTTAACTTAGTAGTCTGGAATTAATTTAATCAGAGATGTTTGCTTAAAGTAACCATATTTTAGATCTGCAGTAAAAAAATGAAGAATGACAGAAGTTAGTAAAAGAAAAAAAGAGATTGAATAGTAATAGAATTTTTCAGCTGAAGGCATTTTTAAAAGGTGTAAATTCCAGAATGCTGGTGGCATTCTGGAATAAAACTTTAAACAATTTGATTGGTGTCCTAGCCTCTTTCTGCTACACTTGAAGCCACCAGTGGTTTAGATTTGTGCCAAAGGAATCTCCATCTCCCCTGTCTCCATTTTCTCCATTCTTATGTTGACCTCCTCCACCTAATCTCTCTTTCTATTCTTTAATTTAGGTAAATAGGTTTGAGGGGAGGACTGTTGGAGAGGTCTGTAGTGATAGGAACCCTAGGAAACTAGATGCATTTCTTCCCTACAATTCTTGGTGGAAAATGGAAAATGAGTGTCGAAAAGGAAGTAAAGAAAGCATGTCTTTGTCAAAGGTAAACGTGCAGGACTGTGTTAACCTAAGTTTACATTCTGGGGCATTTTAACTCAAAAATCTCACTTTTTCTGGCCAGTATGATTTGACCAATAAGGACTTGGTACAAAAATAACATACACATATCAAGATGCCTCTATACTTTTTGATAAAACTTAAGGGAACTAGCGTACCTGAGTAATATAGAGAATGTGGAGAAAAAGGAACCTAGGTCCTACACTGTTGGTGGGAATGTAAAATTGTTGCAGCCACTATGGAGGACAGTATGGAGGTTCCCTTAAGTTTTATCTAAAAGGCTTCTCATCAAGAAAAAAAAATGAATCTTTGTCAAAGGACAAAATGATTCGCTACACATCCTAGTCAACCGTTTTCTGGAGTCCAGGTAACTCTTCAGTTCTCAGACTGTGATGTAAGCTCAGTTCTTTAATTTTTTATTTCTATTTCTCTCAAACTAAGAAAACATTTCATGAGTGTTACATAGTACATGTATCTTAAAGTAGACAAAGTAGGGCACATAATTTCATGCCTAAAGTCAGAACAGTCCCAATTATCTTTGGTCACAGAGGAGAACCCAAAGGGGAGAGGCTATTTTTACAAAGCCTCTTTCTTCCAAAGGCAGTGGAAGAACTCAAACTGGAAATCAGTCTAAACTCAGGTCTAAATCTTCCAAAACTGTTTCTCACTGTATTTTGTTTTGTTTTCATTTTATGGCTGTACCAAGGAGTGGGGAGTATAATCCGCATCTTTGAGTGGGAGTTATCTACTTGAATTACTTGGAATGTTCTCTCTCACTTATTTAGTCACTTATTTCTGTCACTATACACTCACAGATATTTATTTTATAACCAATGCAGTGCTATTTTGGTGCTCAAGTTGTGCCAGCTTTGGCCATTGGGAGCTCGCTTAGTTGGCTCCCATGTCTCTGACATACCTTATCACCCACCTCCCAACATGTTGTGTCTTGTTTCCAGTGTTTTCTTACACTACAAACTCATCTTATATATTCCCTGACTCAGTCCTAGAATCAGCCATTGTTTGGGATTTAAATACCAAAATCAGTCTTTAGTTAAGAATTCAGTGATCTGTGGACATCTTTTTTTTTTAATTGAAGTATAATTAGTTTCAATGTTGTGTTAGTTTCAAGCACAAAGTGATTCAGTTATACACACACGTATATACATACATATATTCTTTTTCAGATTGTTTTGCCTTACAGGTTATTACAAGATAGTGAGTATAGCTCAGTATTAGTTTATCTATTTTAAATGGCATATATCCATTAATTCTTCCTTTTTAACTGTTTAGGACCTTTAACTGTTGGAGTACAGTTGACTTACAGTGCTGTTTAAGTTTCAGGTGTACAACAAAGTGAATCAGTTGTACATATATATTCATTCTTTTTTCCCATACAGGTTATTATAAACTATTGATTAGGTTTTCTTGTACTATACAGTAGGTTCTCGTTAATCAGCTCTATACAGTAGTGTGTATATGTTATTCCCACCTAATTTCTCCTTCCTTCAACCTATGGTAATCATATGATTAGTTTTGAAATTTGAGACATTGCTTCTGTCTTATAGGTAATTTCTTTTGTATCATTTTGTTAGATTCCACATATAAGTGATATCATGATATTTGTCTTTATCTGACTTATTTCACTTAGTATGATAATATCTAAGGCCATCCATGTTGGTGCGATTGGAAGTCTATCTTTCTTATGGTTGAATAATAATTGCTTTGTCTGTCTGTCTATCTACCTACCTACCTACCTACCTACACACACACACACCACATCTTCTTTATCCATTCATCTGTTGATGGATATTTAGGTTACTGTTTGGCTATCGTAAATAGTGCTGCTATGAACATTAGGGTGCATATTGTCTTTGAATTATGGTTTTCTCCAGATTAATGCCTAGAAGTGGGATTCCTATATCATATTATTGATATATTTATTTCTAAATTTAGTTTTTTAAGGAACCTCCATACTGTCCTCCATAGTGGTTGCAACAGTTTACATCCCCACCAACAGTATAGGAAGTTTCCTTTTTCTCCACGCCCTCTCCAGCATTTATCGTCTGTAGGCTTTTTGATGATGGCCATTCTGACTGGTATGAGGTGATACTTCATTGTAGTTTGATTTGCAATTCTCTGATAGTGGTATTGAACATATTTTCATGTGCTTTTTGGCCATCTGTATGTCTTCTTTAGGGAAATGTTTATTTAGATCTTCTATTTTTTATTGAATTTTTTGCTTTTTTGATACAAAGCTCTGTGAGATATTTATTTTGGAGATTAAGCCCTTGTCGCTTCATTTGAAAATATTTTCTTCCATTCTGTGGCTTCCTTTGCTATGCAAAGGTTTTTAGTTTAATTAGGTTCCATTGGTTTATTTTTGTTTTTATTTTCATTATTCTAGGAGGCGGGCCAAACAAGATACTGGTATGAATTACATCAAAGAGTGTTCTGCCTATGTTTTATTCCACGAGTTTTATAGTATCTGGTCTTACGTTTAGGCCCTTGATTCATTCTGAGTTTATTTTTGTGTATGGTGTTAGAGACTGCTCTAATTTTCATTCTTTAATATGTAGCTGTCCAGTTTCCCCTGCACCACTTATTGATGGCGGACTGTCTTTCCTCCATTTTATGTTCTTGCCTCCTTTGTCATAGATTAATTGATTAGGTACTTGGGTTTATTTCTGGGCTTTCTATCCTGTTCCACTAATCTATGTGTGTTTTTTGTGCCAGTTTTTTTTTTTTTTTTGGTCTCTTTTAGGGCCACACCCATGGCACATGGAAGTTCCTAGGTAAGGGGTCAAATTAGAGCAGTAGCTGCCGGCCTTCACCACAGCCACAGCAATGCCACATCCGAGCCATGTCTGCAACCTACACCACAGCTCGTGGCAGCACCAAATCCTTTAATACATTGAGTGAATCCAGGGATCAAATCCACGTCCTCATGGATACTAGTTGTGTTTGTTACCACTGAGCCACAATGGGAACTCCCAGTACCATACTGACTTGATTACTGTAGTATAGACTGAAGTTACAGAGCCTGATTCCTCCAACTCCTTTTTTCATTTTCAGTATTTCTTTAGCTTTTCAGGGTCTTTTGTGTTTCCATAAAATTTAAAAATATTTTGTTCTAGTTCTGTGAAGAATATCATTGGAAACCTGATAGGAATTGCACTGAATCTATAGATTGACCTGGACAGTATAGTCATTTTGACAATATTGATCCTTCCAATCCAAGACCATGGTATATCTTTCCAATCTCTTTTTGTCATTTGATTTCTTTAATCAGTGTCTTATATTTTCAGAGTACCAGTCTTTTGTCTCTTTAGATAGGTATATCCCTAAGTATTTTATTTTTTTTGATGCAGTGGCAAATGGGATTGTTTCACTAATTTCTCTTCCTGGTCTTTTACTGTTAGCATATATAAATGCAATAGATTTCTGTGTATTAATTATGTGTCCTACAACTTTACGAAATTCATTGATGAGCTCTTACACTTTTTTGGCAGCATATTTAGGATTTTCTATGTGTATTATGTTTTTGTTTGTTTTGCCTTTTAGGGCTGCCGTTCTGGCATATGGAAGTTCCCAGGCTACAGATCGAATCAAGAGCCACAGCTGCCAGCTACAGCAATGCCAGATCTGAGCTGGGTCTGGGAAGCCACATGTATAATATCATGTTATCTGTGAACAGTGATAGTTTTATTTCGTTTCCATTTTGAATTCCTCTTATTTATGATTGCTGTGGCTAGACTTCCAAAACTACGTTTAATGACTTACAATGGTGAAAGTGGACATCTTTGTCTTGTTCCTTATCTTAGCAGAAATGCTTTCAGCTTTTCAGCATTGAGAATGATGTTAGATGTGGGTTTGCCATATATGGGCTATATTATGTTGAGATAAGTTCCCTCTATGCCGCACTTTCTGGGGAGTTTTTTTCAAAATTGAGTGAAGATTGTCTAAGCTTTTTCTACATCTATTGAGATAACTATGTTTTTCATTGTTTAGTTTGTTAATGTGATTAGTGTGTCACAATGATTTGCGGATATTAAAGAATCTTTGCATCCCTTGAATAAATCCTACTTGATCATGGTGCAAGATCTTTTTAATAAGTGTTGGATACAGTTTGCTAATATTTTGTTGATTTTTGTGTCTATGTTCATCTGCGATATTGGCCTGTAAGTTTTTTTGGTGCTTCTCTGATTTTGGTATGAGAGTGGTAGTAACCTTAGAATGAGCTTGGAGTGTTCCTTCTGCAGTTTTTTGGAAGAATTTCAGAAGGATAGGTGTTTACTCAGTCTGTTTGGTAGAATTTGCCATCTGCTTCTGGACTTTTGTGTTTGGGAAGTTTTTTAATAAGTTTCAGTTTTAGTACTTGCGATTGGTTCATATTTTTCTTCTTGATTCAGTTTTGGAAGGTTATAATTTGTAAGAATTGTCCATTTTTTCCAGGTTGTCCATTTTATTGGCATATAGTGCTTATAGTAGTTTGTTATGATCCTTTGCCTCTGTAGTGTAGTGTAACTTCTTTTTCATTTATTTTATAGATATGAGTGCTCTCTTTTTTTTTTTTTTGGATGAGTCTGGCTAAAGGTTTATCAATTTTGTTTATCTTTTCAAAGAATCAACTTTTGGTTTCATTGATCTTTACTGTTTCTTTGTCTCATTTCTGTTCTGAGCTTTATGATTTCTTTGGGTTTTGATTATTCTTTCTCTAGTTGCATTAGGTGTAAGGTTATGTATGACATTTAAGATTTTTCTTTTTTCTGTTCCTCAGCAGTCTAAGTTTTAAACCCTATCCTACCCAAACTGAAGGTCTATAAGAGACCCACTTAGACCTAGGGACAAATACAGACTGAAAGTGAGGCAATGGAAGAAGATACTGCATTTCCCATCCAACATATTTGTATAACCCACCAAAAAGATCTTGAGGTACAAAAGAAAAAAATTATCTTTTAACTTCTCAATTATATACAAATATAGTTTATTTATAAAGGATTTCAACAGTATAGTAGTATATAAAATAGGAATGGCAAACCCATATGGTGTGGGAACAGGTAGGTAATGTGAATGAAGGAAGGATAGGGGTCTTGGCACCTGTACTGTTCCATGGGAATGAAGGCGCTGTGGGGCCCAGGTTTTTTATGAGGTGATTATGCAGAAATTGATGTGAGATCTACTGAAGTGTATCCCTTTAGCAACAAGACTTGCCCTTCTCCCGCCAGCAGCAGTTCTGTGTATGTTCATATGTATATGTAAATTTTTTTTTTTTTTTTTTAAGAAATGTTTATTGGGAAGTTCCTGTTCGGGCTCAGAGGAAACAAATCTGACTAGTATCCATGAGGACGTAGGTTCGATCCCTGGCCTTACTTAGTTGGTTAAGGATCTGGCATTGCTATGACCTGTGGTGTAGGTTAGACGCAGCTCAGATCTGACAGTGGGTACAGCTCCTATTCGACCCTTAACCTTGGAACTTCCATATGCTGTGGGTGCATTCCTAAAAAAAAGAGAAAGAAATGTTTATTGGAATTGATTAATCCAAAAGAACTGTTAAACTAATGAACCGTTAGTTTATATAGGTCATATTTCACTATGCCAAAATTCTAAGGCCTTTCTAATTTAAAACTATTTTTTCAGCATCAAGTAAACTTACAGAAATATTACCCTTGCCCTCCCAACTGGGTCCTACAACCAGCCTCCTTACTATTAAAATTGGCAGTGAATTTGTACTTAAAAATTGCCAATTTAACTGTCAGTTGCTTTGTGTAAGTTATCATAAATGTAAACATGTTCATGGAAATAGTCAAAACTGTACAGTGTCAAATGAAAAGTTAAATTATCCATTTTACTCTATCCCCTAAAGAGCCAGTGCTCAAATACGTTTGACCACTTTTTAAATATTTTTACTCAACATTTAGATATAAATTACATGTCATAAAATGTGTGAAATTTAATTTCCATATAGTAAAATGTACAGATCATGGTGTACAGTTTAGGGAATTTTGATAAGTGCATATACCTTTTTGTCTCCTTTTTAAATTAACCCTCATGCCATTTTCTGGTCAATGTACTCTTATCAACCTAGACAAAAGTCATTCTGATTTCATTACCATAAATTGTTTCATCTGTTCTATAATTCCATAATAGTGGAATTTTCATTATATACTCTTAAAATCTGGCCTCTCTTGCTCAGTGTGTTTTTGAGTTCCATCCATGCTATTGTGTATATTGGTGGTTTTTGGCCTTTAAATTGTTCATGGTATTCAGTTATGACTATGTCACAGTTTATCCTTCTTCAACAGTGGCTTGTTTCTGGCCTGGAACTATTATGAACAAAGCTGTTTTAAACATATTTGTCCATTTCTTCTAACTAGAAATTAGAAGCAGTATTGCTAGGTTACAGGGTAAATGTGTGTTTAAGTTTATGGAAAACTACTGGTAGGTTCATTTCCCCTTCAACAGTTCAGTTGCTCTGCGTCCCTGCCATTCTTTGGTTTTGTCAGTCTTTTGATTTTGCTGATGCACCTGTGGTAGTATTTCACTATTTTAATTTATATTTCCCTCGTGTGCTCTTTTTCATTGTTTTATTATTAGGAAGGGCCTGTTAAGTACTTTGCCACTTTTTAATTGGGTTTTTATATTGTTACTGGGCTGTAGTAGTTCTTTTTATAGTTTTAATGCAAATCCTTTTCAGATAACTGTACTGTGAATGTTCTTTACAGTCTTACTAACTTTAATGGCATCCTTTCATAAACAGAAGTTTTTATTTTTGATGCAGTCCAATTTATCATATTATACTTTAATAGTTATTGCTTTCTAGATCATAAGAAATTTAGCTACTCCTTTGTTGTGAATATATTGCTAAGACCTTAGAATTTTTATAGCTTTAGCTTTTCTGATTAGGTCTGTGATCAATCTTAATTTTTTGTGTGTAGTGTGAGAAAATCCTTGAAATCCATTTTCTTGTCCATGTTCAGTGTTCCACACCCATATGTTGAAAAGACTTTCCTTTCCACATTGAGTATTTTTTAAATTAGACTTAGAGAAAAATTGAGTGGAAAGTAGTGTGTTTTCATATAACTCACGTCACTCTCCTCCTTTCTCAAACACAATCATACTGTTTCTCTTATTATTGACATATATACAAATGTGGTACATTTGTTAGAATTATTGAGCCAATATTGATACATTATTATCAAAATAACTTCTGCAGTTTAAGGTAGAGTTCACTCCTTGTATGTTCTATGGGCTTTTGACAAAAGTTAAAATGGCAAGTATCCAACTTTACACTATCCTATAGAATAATTGGTTACTGCTCTAAAAGTCCTCTCTGCCTTACCTATTTATTGCTCCTTCCCTCCCTTGGAAACCATGGCAACTACTGATAGTTTTTTTTAACTGTCTCCATAATTTTACCTTTTCCAGAATATCATAATGGTGGAATCATACAGTATGTAACCTTTTCAGATTCGTTTCTTTCACTTATCAAGGTGTTTCAGGTTCCTTCATATGTTTTCACGACTTGATAGCTTAATTTGTTTTCATTGCTGAATAGTATTCCATTGTATAGATGAACCACAGGTTATCCAGGTCATCCATCCAAAAGGTACTGTTGAGGACTCCAGACTCCTGGTAATTACAAAGAAGCTTTCTTTATTCAGTCACATGTGGAAGAAGTTGCTGGTATTATAACACATTGTGTACATACTAATATTTTTCTGTAAGTCAGAATATGTGATTTTTAAAGAAATATTCATATACCTTATATATTGATTATTAGGGGAAGAATGGAAAACTAAGTTTCTTGGAAACTTAAAATCATAAAGGAGTTCCTGTCATGGCATAGTGAAAACAAATCCAGCTGGCTAGTATCCATGAGGATGTGGGTTTGATCCCTGGCTTCATTAATTGATTTGGAGATCCAATGTTGTTGTGAGCTGTGGTGTAGGTTGCAGACATGGCTTGGATCCCATGTTTCTGTAGCTATGGCAAAGGCTGGCACCTGTAGCTCCAATTCAACCCCTAACCTGGGAACATGCCGCAAGTGCAGCCCTAAAAAAAAAAAAAAAGCTTCTAATAATGTGGGATTTAGTCAAAATAACCATGCTCAAGATTTACCTATAAAGGGTAAATTGTCTTGTAATAGGACTGCTTATATCATGCTAAATTTAATCACTGAAGGATTCTTTTTAAAAAAAAAATTGTATTTATTTTTCCTTTTTTAGCCACAACTGCGGCATATGGAAGTTCCTGGACCAGGGATTGAATCAGAGTGGCAGCTGTGGCAACACCAGATTCTTAATCCACTGTGCTGGGCTGGGGATTGAACCAGCAAAGCCACAGAGACAAGCTGGATTATTAACCCACTGCTCCACAGCAGGAACTCCAGAGAATTCCCTTAATTGTTGAAAAACATGGGAAAATAATGGGAATTCTGTTTACAAAAAGCATATGCTTCTTTCCTTGAGGTCTTTTCACATGTAGGTCATAGCAGAGTATTTTCTGGTTGGTTTCAATTTGGTTATAGAATAATCTACTTCTCAGGGAATCCTGCAATGGCTGCTTAGTTTGATTTTTTTAGGGGATGCTCAGGGCAGGTTAGTTGTTTTTCCAGTTAGGCAACTGATAGATAT
Source organism: Catagonus wagneri (assembly GCA_004024745.2). Lineage (NCBI taxonomy): Eukaryota > Metazoa > Chordata > Mammalia > Artiodactyla > Tayassuidae > Catagonus > Catagonus wagneri. Next base: position 14,690,382 of record PVHT020000173.1, read on the forward strand.
GTACAGTTCTTATTTCTTAAATATGGGCTTTCTAAAACTACAGTGTTCTTCAAGCAGTGTTGTAACGTGGTAAGTTTTAGTTGAGATGAACTTTTTCTATGTTATACCATTAATTTAATATTTTCTTTTTGAAAATCAGTTTGAAGCTTGTGAAGTTTGATTTACCTTTTAACTCTCTGAATCTCTTTTTGATGGAATACTTTTTTCCCCCTCCTTCTCAGGGTACAATTAATAAAGTGTCTTCCAGCCACATTGGCTGTTTAGTACATGGGTGCTTCAATGCCTCCATCCCTAAACCTGAGCAGATGCCAGCTGAGCAGTGGCAGACTCTGGAGATAAACGTGGGTGATGAACTAGAATTTGAAGTATTTCGTTTAGACTCAGATGCTGCGGGAGTATTCTGCATTCGTGGGAAGCTGAATGTTTCTAGGTTAGTTCCTAACCACATTATTTTGATAATTGTGTCTATTTAATTCTGAATTTAGGGAACATTAATCTTTAAAAGAGACTTATGTTTTAATTAGAATAGTCATACTTTCAAACCATAAAGTCAATATAAATAGGGATCAAAAGTGCCATGAGACAGTGCATTATATGTTCTAAAGCTCTGTAACTAGCCAACTGGTCTATATTTTAATAACTCAATTTTTCTGAGCATTGTCTAGTTTGATGTCAGTATTTTGAAAAAGCTGACCCCTGAGCTTGAAACTACTAGAAGCTTAGTCATATTGCATGAAATATTGGCCTACCTTTATTTTTGCACAATTGAAACAAAAGTAACTTACTTATTATCATTATTCAGGTAGATCATTTGCTATAAGAATTTCAGACCAGAAAAATATAGATAAGCATTATTCTGATTTTAGCCTGGTTTCATGAGAGCCAAGCTTATTAACAGCTGAGGCTAAGAAACTGTTGGAAGGTTCGGCATTGGTAAGTAACAAGAGCATGGGCTGAAGTTTTAGAGCAGCTGTCCCATAGAACTTTCTGTGATGATATAAATGTACTCTATCTGTGCAGTGTAGTAGCTTCACTGTTGGGCAACTGAAAGGTGACTAGTACAGCTGAGGAACTGAATTTTTAAAGTTATCTCATTGAAATTCGTTAAATTTAAATAGTTTTATGTGGTGAATGCTACTGTAGAGGACTGGAGTTCTATAGAGAGAGGGCTACTCACTGATCCTTGTTTCTGTTTTAGTGAAATAAAATAATTCACAATTTGGAGTAATACTGCTTCAGCATAGGTTAAGAAAAATAATGAACTAGTACTTGAAACAAGGATTGAAATAGTAGATGAGAAGCTCCATTGTTTTGATGGATGCCAGAGTATTTTTTTCCTTATCATATGTCAGTGGTTTGGCTAATAAGTATAAAAAGTAAATGTAATTGGTTTGGTGATGTTTATTTAGTATTCATTGTTTTCTGAACCAAACTAATATTTAGAAGCTATGTTTTGACAAAAATTTTAAGTCGGTTTTATGTGTTAAACAAACAGTCTGGGATAAATACTTGGGAGACAAAATTATAACGTTTCAGTATTCTGAGGGATACTCAGACTATTTAGAATTTGTGTCATACTGAGGTTATCTTGTACTACTGTCATTTAGAAAAAAACTTAGCATGCTCGACTATTACTGATCTTATTTGGTTCTTGTATTTTTGCTTAATGTTCTCTAATTTTTTAAAATTGTTAATTTATAGTTTACAAACCAAGTGCCCAGCTATCTCTGAAGTAACAGAAACTGCCACTGAAGAAGTGGCTGTTGAGAAACCTCCAAAGAAGAAAAAGAAAAAGAAGAAAGACCCAGAGCCATGTGAGGCAGAAGGTGGTGCCACAGAGCTAACAGATTTTGCTGATGTTACCATTAAGGAAGAGACAGATGATATGCAGATTAATAACAATGTAAATGGTCTCTGGGAGGAAAAGCCAAAGAAGAAAAAGAAAAAGAAGAAAAAACACCAGGAAGATAAGGACCAGGACCCTGTTTTCCAAGGCAGTGACTCCAGTGGTTACCAAAGTGACCATAAAAAGAAAAAAAAGAAAAGAAAGGAGGCTGAATTTACACCACTTTTGGAACATGCACCTAAAAAGAAAAGGGAAAAGTAACTTTCTTCAGTGATATCTTAAGTATGATTTGGTTTTTAAAAGATTGGTATATACACTAGAAATGACTAAATGTTTTCAATTATATGAAATGTTTTATATTCCAGTAGTTTGCAAAACAGGAAACGTCTGATTAGGAGTTGAGTTTTTGGTGCTGAAATAACAAAAACTGATAATTTGGGAAATAACAGTATTATTAAAGTGCCATTTTGTATACAGAATAGAGTGGTAAAAGCTGCTTTTACTCTTTCTTCTCAGTATATACATTCTAGATAAAATGATTTCTACAGTCCAAAGACTAGTGAAAGGACTTTATAATACATTATTAATTCATAGTATCAAGAATGAGTTTTGAGGTTGAGTTTTTGGTGGTTTTCTTTTTAAATAGGTTTCACGTTTGGTAATGATAGTACATGTCATGTTATTTTCATTTGTTACATTTCATCATGGCTACTACAGTAGTACTGTTGTTTAACTTAGAATGGTTTGCCAAAGCAGTGTCTGAAGTTTCCAGACTGCTCAAGAACACGGCCATTACTGACTGTGTGATAGGAAACAATATTCACTTTTCTTTCCTTCTAGGTGCATGGGCTGTTCATTTTTGTGCCTCAACCATTCTGCTTTTGTTGTGTGTTGGAGGGGGAAAGTCTTAATAAGATGAATAAATGTGATTCTGACCAGTGGGGATTTTCCCAATTACTTCTTGAGTTAAGCTGCTAGAAATTGTTGTTATGAAAACAGCTGTTCACTGTGAAAATATGGAACTATTGGAAAACGTTAATAATTAATAAGGTGGTTCAGGCTGATAATCAATGCAACGTTGTATTCATCCATTTAACTGGTATTCATCCATATAAACTGGTATTTGATCATCTACTATGTGTAGCATAGTCTACTAAGGTCCAGGGGTGTAATGTTCTTTCCCTTATGGGGAGTCATAGGAGAAACAAATGCACATATACAATATAAGTAAGAAAATACAGAAATATGGTAGTTATGGAAAGTGCTATAAATAAGAAAAGATTGTCTACTCACTGCTATCTGTGGCAGCTGTTTTTGTTCCCATTTATCTGGTATCGGACGTAGTTCTGGTCTTAACATCGTTTAGTTTTTGTTAATGTATAAATTCTACTAGTGGTAGATCTTGATCCAAATCTGGAATGATAGAATATAGAATTTGGAGAGTGGCAGTCATTCACAGTGTTTGTCTATAAAGAGAAGTGCCAGACAATGGAAATGTACAGGTCAGTATCTTTCCTTATTTAGTTTCATGTGGGAATTTAGCCCTTGAACTGTGGCTAGTACAAATTGAGATGTGGTATTAGTATTAGATTTGAAGCTGTACAAAGAATGTAAGATATCTCAATTTTGTACACTGGTGAGATTATAATATTTTTGGAATAGTAGGGTAAATAAAATGTTAAAATTAATTCACCTTTTTTCAGGTTTTGTTTTTTTAAGATTAAAAATTGCATATGAGGCTCACATTACCTTTCTTTTGACAGCATTGGTTTAAAGGAAGGATGAGCTGAAAAAGGTTTAAAACAAGCTATACTATATTCTGTGTTTACCATAGTGCCACACCTAGAAAATGTTTTATGCATGCTTCCTTAAAAATTTAAAATTTGAGGAGTTCCTGTTGTGGCTCAGCAGTTAACGAATCCGACTAGGAACCATGAGGTTGCGGGTTCGTTCCTTGGCCTTGCTCAGTGGGTTAACAATTCAGCATTGCTGTGAGCTGTGGTATAGGTCGCAGACGCAGCTTGGATCTGGTGTTGCTGTGGCTGTGGTGTAGGCCAGCAGCTGTAGCTCTGATTCGTCTCCTAGCCTGGGAACCTCCATATGCTGCAGGTGTGGCCCTAAAAAAAAGCAAAAAACAAAAATTAAAATTTGAATCCATAATTATATTCATATTTGACTTAACATGAAAATTTAATTTCTAGTGAGATAATTCTCAGCCCTCCCAATAAATACCAAGGAACCTGTTAAATTAATGTAATGAAAAATACATTGTGACAGTAAAATAAGCAGATTCCCACATTTTATATTTTTCCTTTAAATTGGTGCATCTTTCAATAATGGTGTATTTCAAAATATTTTATGTCTAGAGAGAAAAGCATGTTGAACTTCAAACTAGATTTAGTGATTTTTTTTACAATAGTAGTAGTGTTGAAAGGCAGATCTGGTCATCTGCATTGCTTAGAATACAGTGACTATTGTTTTTTTTTTTTTCAGATTCAGAAACCTCCAGAAATATCTTCCACATATTCTTCAAAACATTTCTCACATGCTATGCTAATCGAGGTTTTTCCTTTTCTCAGAATTTGCTAACCCGTTAACCCTTCTCCATTTCTTAGTTATTAATCACTGGGAATAAATAAATGTTTGAGAGGTTTTCTGTTTTCAAAGCAGTTACAATTTTGTCTGTGAGATACACGACCAAATGTAACTCAGTAAGTATGAAAGGTATGAACCAAGTGTGGAAAAAGTTACAAGTAATGTAACTTTTGCAGGTTGAGGTAGAGGGTAATACTTAAACTGGTTTGCTGGATGAGTAGTAGCATTCTGACCTATGGAGAAGGGAAGGAGGTAGGGCACTCCAGGGAGAAAGCCTAGCAGAAGCTGAAGAAGAATGTTAAGAGTACCAATGCTTATATCAAACAAAATAGACTTTAAAACTTTAAGGCTGTTACAAGAGACAATAAAGGATGTTAACTAATGATCAAAGAAAGACAATCCAAGAAAAAGATAGAAAAATTGTAAAATACAGGCACCCAACATAGGAGCATCTCAGTATATAAGGCAAATGTGAACAAATTTAAAAGAAATTGACAGAAACATAATAGTTTGGGGGACTTTAACACCCCATTTACGTCAATGGACAGAACATCCAGACGTAAAATCAATGAGGAAACACAAGCCCAAAATGACTCATTAGACCAAAGGGAATGAGTTGATGATATTAATAGTACATTGATGATATTAATAGTACATTCAGTCTGAAAGCAACAGAACACATTCTTTTCAAGGGCACACATTTTCCAGGAAATCACATTCTGGGCCACAACAAAAAGAGCCTCAGTAAATTCATTAAAATTGAAATTTTATGAAGCATCTTTTCCAATCACAATGCTATGAAATTAGAAATCAACTACTACAAAAACCAGAGACTAAACAAAAAATGCTACTAAACTGCCAAAGGATCACTGAGGTGATCAAATAGGACATTTAAAAATACCCAGAAAGGAGTTCTGTCGTGGCTCAGTGGTTAACGAACCAGACTGGCATCCATGAGGTTGCAGGTTCAATCCCTGGCCTCGCTCAGTGGGTTAAGGCTCTGGCATTGCTCTGAGCTGTGGTGTAGGTCACAGATGCAACTCAGCTCCTGTGTGGCTCTGGCGAAGGCCAGCGCCTAAGCTCCGATTTGACTCCTAGACTGGGAACCTCTGTATGCTGCAGGTATGGCCCTAAAAACCAAATACACACCCCCACACACCCCAAAAACACACATACACACCCCCACACACACACCCAGCGCCTACAGCTCCGATTTGACTCCTAGACTGGGAACCTCTGTATGCTATGGCCCTAAAAGACAAACACAAACACACACACACACACACACACACACACACACACACACACATGAAAACAAAAACATACCTATCCAAAACCAGTGGGATGCAGCAAAAGAGGGAAGTTTATAGTGATACAAGCTTATTTCAGAAACGAGAAAAATCTCAATGTTACACCTAAAACAACTAGAGAAAGAACAAACCCTCAAATTAGCAGAAGGAAGAAATCTTAAAGATCAGAGCAGAAATAAGGAAAACAGTAGTTCACACTGTGGCACAGTGGGTTAAGAATCCAACTGCAGCAGCTTGGGTCACTGTGAGGGCAAGGGTTCGCTGCCCAGCCAAACACAGTGGGTTAAAGGATCTGGCATTGCTGCACATGTCGCATAGGTTGCAGCTGCAGCTTGGATTCTTAACCCACTGTGCCACTGGGCTGCGCATCCACATGTTGCAGGTGCACCCTTAAAAAAAAAAAAGTGAGCAAACTAGAGATTTAAACAGAAGATGTGACACTAAAAGTTGGTTTTTGGAAAGATAAAATTGATAAGCTTTTAGCCAGACTCATCAAGTAAAAAATGGAGAGGGCCAAAATGAATAAAAATAGAAATGAAAAGTCACAAGCAGCACCACAGACGTAACCAAAAAGACCATAAGATAAGCAACTAAATGCAAATAAAATGAACAACCTAGAAGAAATCGACAAATTCTTAGAAAGGTACAACCTTCCAAGACTGAACCAGGAAGAAATAGAAAATATGAACAGACCAGTTTTAAGTACTGAAATTGAATCTGTGACTAAAAAACCTTAACAACAAACAAGTCCAAGACAAGATGGCTTCACAGGCAAACTGTAATAAGTATTTAGAGAAGAGTTACTACCTCTCCTTTTTGAACGTCAAAAAAACAGGAAGGAACACTCCCAAACTTATTCTGTGAGGACCCCCTATCACCCTGATACCCAGAGCAGACAAGAGATACCACAAAAAAATATAGGCCAATATCACTGATGAATAATATACACACAAAAATCTTGAACAAAATACTAGCAAACTGAATCTAACTATATTATTACATATTAGTTATATAACAAAATATACACCATGATTAAGTGGGGTTTACCTCAGGGCTGCAAGGACTATCATACACCACATTAACCATTTGAAGAATAACAGATGAATATATATAGATGCAGAAAAAGATTTTGACAAAATTCAACACCCTTTTTTTTTTGTCTTTTTGCCTTTATGTGGAGCCGCACCCGCGGCATATGGAGGTTCCCAGGCTAAGAGTCTAACAGGAGCTGTAGCCGCCGGCCTTCGCCACAGCCACAGCAATGCGGGATCCGAGCCGCGTCTGTGACCTACACCACAGCTCACGGCAACACCGGATCCATAACCCACTGAGCAAGGCCAGGGATCGAACCCTGAAATCTCATGGTTCTTTGTCGGATTTGTTAACCACTGAGCCACGAAGGGAACTCCCTCAACACCCCTTTTTGATAAAAACTCTCCAGAAAGTGTGCATGGAGGAAGCCTATCTCAACACAATGATGACAAAACCACAGCTAGTATCATTGTCAATACTGAAAACCTGGAAGCACTTACCCTAAGATCAGGAATAAAACAAGGATGATGTCCACCCTCCTCACTTGTATTCAACAGTTTTGAAAGTGCTAGCCACAACAGTCAGAGAAAGAAATTAATTGAATCCAGATTGGAAAAAAAAAGTCAAACATGTCACTGTTTGCAGATGACGTGGTACTATACATAGAAAATCCTAAAAATGCTACCAAAAACAATCTAGAGTTCAGCATACAAAATTAATACAGAAATGTGTACCTACATAGTAACAAACTGTCAGAAATTAAGCCAACAGGTTTTTTTTCTTTCTTTCTTTTTTTTTTGGTCTTTTTAGGGCCACATCCCCGGCATATATGTAGGTTCCCAGCCTAGGAGTCTAATCAGAGCTGTAGCTGCCAGCTAGGCCACAGCAATGTCAGATCCGAGTCATGTCTGCTACCTACACCACAGCTCACAGCAATGCTGGGTCCTTGACTCACTGAGGGAGGCCAGGGTTCAAACCCACAACCTCATGGTTCCTAGTCAGATTTGTTTCCACTGTGCCACAATGGGAACTTCAAGCCAACAGTTCTTTTTACCACTGCATCAAAAAGTCAAATACCTAGGAATAAACTTAAGGAGGCAAAAGACCTATACTCTAAAATCTATAAGATGCTGGTGAAAGAAACTGATGACACAAATGAAAAATACATGTATGGGAACAAGCAATATCATTAAATGACTGTACTGCCTGAGGCAATCTACAGATTCAGTACAATTCCTATCAATTACTAATGGCATTTTCCACATTTCCAAACACATTTTAAATTTGTATGGAAATACAAAAAGACCCTGAATAGCCAAAACAATCCTGAGAAAGCAGAACAGAGCTAGAAGAGTCACACTCCCTGACCTCAGACTATACAGCAAAACTACAATAATCAAAAGACTATTGTCATGGCACCAAAAAAGCACGCATAGATCAGCAGAATAGAATAGAGAGCTCAGAAATAAACCTATGCATGTATGGTCAGTCAATCTGTGACAAAGGAGACAAGAATATACAATGGAGGAAAGATAGTGTCTTTAAGAAGTGGTGCTGGGAAAACTAAGCTATCTGAAAGAATGAAATTAGAACATTCTTTGACAGCATACACTACACAAAAATAAAATGGATTAAACACCTACATGTAAGCATGGATACAATAAAACTTGGGAAAATACAGGCAGAACACTGACATAATCACAGAAATGTCTTTTTGGATCTTTCTCCTAGTGTAATGGAAATTAAAGCAAAAATCAATGGATTGTAGTGAAACCTAAAAGCTTCTTCACAACAAAGGAAACCACAGAACAAAAAGACATCCCACAGACTGGAAGAAAATATTTGCCAGTGATGGGACCAGCAAAGACTTAGTTTCCAAAATATACATATAGCTCAATAAAAAATGAAAGAAAAAAATGAAAAAAATAGGGGGCTGGTGTCCTAAATAGACATTTCTCCAAAGAAGGCATCACAAGACCAACAGGCTCAAGAAACAGTGCTCAAGATCACTAATTATTAGGGAAATGCAAATCAAAACTATGATGAAGTATCACTTCACACTAGTCAGAATGACCATCATCGTACTGTCTAGAAATAAATGCTGGGGACGGTGTGGAGGAAAGGGAACCCTCTCACACTGGAGGTGGGAATGTAAATTGGTACAGCCAGTATGGAGATTCCTTATAAAACTAAAAATAGAGCTACCATATGACACAGCAATCCTACTCCTGGGCATATATCCAGAGAAAAACATTATTTGAAAAGATACATGTACCTCCATGTCCATTGCAGCACTACCTACAATGGCCAAGATGTGGAATGAGCTGAAATGTGCATTGACAGATGAATGAATAAAGTTGTAGTACATATATATACAATGGAATAACATTTAACCATAAAAAAAACGAAATAATACCATTTGCAGCAACAAGCTTGGACTTAGAATTGTGAATTAAGTCGGAAAGACAAATATCCTATGATATTAATGGGTAAACTAAAATATACAAATGAACTTATTTACAAAACAAATAGACTCACTGATATAGAAAACAAACTGTTACCAAAGTGGAGGGGAGGGATAGATTTAGTAGTTTAGGGTTAGCAGATATAAACTATTATACATAAAATAAACAAGAAGGACCTGGTGTATAAGCTAGGGAACTGTATTCAATATCTTGTGGAGTTCCCATCGTAGCTCGGCAGTAATGAACCCAACTAGTACCCATGAGGATATGGGTTCGATTCCCGGCCTTGCTCAATGGGTTAAGGATCCAGCATTGCTGTGAGCTGTGGTACAGGTCGCAGACCCAGCTTGGATCACTTGTTGCTGTGGCTGTGGTATAGGCTGGCAGCTACAGCTCCAATTCTACCCCTAGTCTGGGAAATTCCATATGCTGCAGGTGCGGCCCTAAAAACTGGGGAGAAAACAACAAAAAATATCTTGTAATACACTATAATAGAAAACAATATGAAAAATTACATGTATAACTGAAACAGTTCATTATACACCAAAACTAACACATCATAAATCAACTATATTTCAATTTAAAAAACTTTTTAAAATGAAAGTAAGTGATATTGAGAAAAACGGTAATACCATTTTAAAATGGTACAGCCTCAGTGGAAAACTGTTCCTCAGAAAGTTAGATACAGTTACCATAAGATGAAACGATTCCACTCTTAGGTATATATTCAAGGAAAATTAAAATGTACATAAAAAAGTATATGAATGCTAATAGCACTATTCACAGTAGCCAAATCTGGAAAGCACCAGACATCTATCAACTGATGAGTAAGTACATCCATACAATAAAATATTCAGCCATAAAATGGAATGATGTACTGATTCATGCTACAATATGGATGAACCTTTTAAACACTATACTAAGTGAAAGAAGCCAGAGAGCATGATTCCATTTACACAAACTGTTCTCAATAGGCAAATCTGTAGCAACAGGAAGAAACTTAATGGTTGCTAGGAAGTGGGAAGAGGAAGAAATTTGGACTACTAATGGATGCAAAATTTCTTTTGTGGGTGATGGAAATGCTCTAAATTAGCTTATGACTGCACAAAATTTAAACATATAGAAAACCCATGGGGTTTGGTAATTTAATGATTTTATTCTTCCTAAATAAATGTTATGTGAATTTTATTTCAATTAAAATGTTTAAAATAAAAATCTCCCCTCAAAAAATGATCAGATATTGGTCTAAACTGTTTTTTCTTTCAGACTTCTAAGTTGGCAGCTGAAAATACTGGCAGCAGTAAATATTGCTTTGTCTTCTTTCAAATAAGTATTGAGTACACTGGATCATTGTAAAGCCCAGTCACCTTTTCTCAGACACAAGACTGATAAACTTTTCCCCATGTGCACTAATTTGATAATTTGCCCTGAATTTATTTGAAAGTTTTTATGAAGCAAAATTTCACTAAGTTATAAAATGAATCAATTAATAAGCACAGAAGCAAAATCAGCAAATACCAATCTGGAACTAAGATTTCAATAGCAAATAAGCTGCAGTCTGAACAGTTCTATGGAATTAGTTCCACATTCACTGGATATAATAAGTGCTCTGGTACTTATTGACTCAAGGAAAAATCAGAACAAATGAAATACCTCACCACTTCTTCCCTTAGCAAACAGTTGGAAACAAGGTAATAGACCTATTAAAAGGGACCACAATATGAAATTTAAAATTTAGAATGTATTAGTAAATAAAATGACCTACAAATTTATGAAATTATGAGCAAGAAAGGAAAGAAAAACAGACACAATGTGTCTAGTACATGAAAGAAATTCCTGTTAATTCTATATCCCACCATATTTTGTTACAGTCTAATGTCCTTCAGATTTGGTTGTGTGTAGGCCAGATTACCAGTAAAGGGAGATTCTTACAAGTATCAAAAAACATTTAGTGCGGAGTTCCTGCTGTGGCACAGTGGGTGATGGATTTGACTACAGAGGCTCAGGTTGCTGAGGAAGTGCGGGTTTGATCCCCAGGCTGGCACAGTATGTTAGAGGATCCGGCGTATGTCATAGCTGTATCTCAGATTCAGTCCCTGGCCCAGGAACTACTATATGCTGTGGATGCAGTCATAAAAAACAAACAAGAAACATTTAGGATGAGTATTCATGCCTGTGTGCAAGGAAGCCTGAAAGCATATTAACCCTCCAAAATGACTTGATGATACAAAAAATAGCTCAATGACTAGTACTCTTAAGATATTCATATACACTTTTTATTCATTACTTTTAAATAACCTTTGCAAATTAAAGGACAGTGATTTAACCTGACGAAGGTTGAGTAAAGCAAACTTGACAGCGAATCTTTCTGATTCTTATCAATTTGTTACTTTGAACAATTTTAATTCTCTAGGATGTGGTCCTTCACCTATAAAACAAGAACACTGAACTGAAAGCTGGATGATCTATAAATTCCTTTCAGTTACAGAATCCTGAATGTCACTGATAATACTATCTATTGTAAATACTTTTATTACATATTTGGAATATAATTATTTATATCTGATTAGAATTATGAAGAATCTGAGATTTTAACCTATTTGCAAGGTAACAAGGTAATCTGCCAGTTTCACGGATGCTGGCACAAGATGTCAGACTTCTAGGTCACAAAGGAGTTTTACTACTCATGGCACATCAAGTAGCACGAGCATCTTTTTTGTGTCAGTTCCCCTTGCCCTGCAAGTTCCCCAGGAGACAGCGCTGAGGACCCAGATGGATGCTGTATATGAAGAAAGCTTATGTCACAGCTAAGAAACCCTACACTTAGTGACTGTAATCATTTATAATGGTTGCGAGCAAACTTTTGCTCTGGTGGGAGATCATTATTACACTGGACAGTAAAAAAAAACCTGGGCTTTGCTGTAGAGGGAGACACTGTTTTTATTTTCTAAGGCTTTAGCTATATAAAGATCCTTGAAAAGTTTAGTCTAGAGCAAAAGCTACTGGTGCCTCTTGCTCACAAGATGTGCAGAAATTCAACAGACTTCTGGAAAACTGTCTTCTGCCATCAGCTCATCTCCAAAGATAAGGTCAATTAATATATCCTCAAATTTATATATATACTATATATCACCACAGATTGATAAAATTTATGTAAATATATATATATCGATACTATAGCATCCATTATTTCGACTTTAATATCAAACTATACACTAACGCTTTTATTATCTTTAGAAAACATCAAGTTGCTTACTGTGTATGTATTTTTTGTTTTAAAATGAATAGTCAAAATGCTAACATCTTGATCCATTACGCACACTCATTTATACATTTCCACACTCCCACATATTAGTGGATATCTGCCCATTTTTCTAACATTCCTTTTGGAAACTACCTCTTCTCTATTCTATGGATTCACACAAGATTGTGAAAGTATGGGACTCAGTATTAGGGCTCCATCTGACCCAATCCCATGGATCACGGGCTCTGAAATAACCAAGTGATTATGCAAGCAGCAGGGTAGCTTTAGGAGTACCTTTTTTCTTTTTTTTTAATTTAGGGCTGCGTCTTATGACATATGGAAGTTTCCAGGCTAGGGGTCGAATTGGAGCTGCAGCTGCTGGCCTACATCACAGGCACAGCAACACCAGATCCGAGCCATGTCTGCGACCTACACTGCAGCTCTCAGCAACGCTGAAATCTTAACCCACCGAATGGGGTCAGGGATCAAACCCACAACCTCATGCATACTAGTTGGGTTCGTTACTGCTAAGCCACAACAGGAACTCCCAGGAGTACAAATTTTGATCCTGTAGGAGAAAAGCTTGTATTCTTATCTCTGGATCATTCAACCTCCATGGGAATATACCTCACAGATCTCCACAGCAGGGAGCTTCACTAGCTATGTACCCTTGTTGTTTCACTGTGAAATCCAAAACTATCATATATGCATGAAGACCATGCTCTCTACTGCTGATCTCAGCCATTGATGGCATGCAGCATGAATGCCACTGCAGACTCATTCCTAAGAGAAACGAATTCTCCAGCAACCAACTTTGACTTGAGAAAAACTCTGTGGCCCTCCCCTGAACCCTCTTTAGATTACATAGCAACCTGGAATGCTTCTGCCTAACCTTCCTTCCCTCTCAATTTCTGTTTGGCTCAGACTTATATTGTGGTCTGACAGCTGGTTCTCTCCCTAAGTCCTCTCATGGGCACTTTTCCTAACAAAATCCTAGCATATTTTACCATGTTTAGGTGTCTTTTCCTTGGAGGACCTGACTAAAATAGACCACCGGCTGTTAGAAGGATCTAAAGGTTATGGTGACTATACTGACCGTCATGTGGAATGAGCCTAATGAGAATCAGGAAAACACAGGACAAAAGAGCCAGAGAGAAGGAGAGAACTGGTAAGAGCCTTTGAATTCCTTTGAATTCAGGTTGAACCAGTCAACCTGAAGCCAGAACTGTCTCCTTGGACTTTTGTAGGCTATAAAGAAGGAAGTCCCCTCCCTCTCAATTCTCTCCCTCTCCTTTTCCAGGAGAGCAGGGATATTACCCATCTCCCTCTAGGAGAAAAAAAAACATACTTGTTCCAGATTTCCTCTAAATTCTAAGCACTAGCATTTTGCTCGTCACCTGGTAGACACCTGATACATACTTGCTGAATGAATGAAAAAATTACACTCTAACTCCTCTCTTTGTAATTTCTAACCACTTTAAGGCTGGATTATTATGGAAGTACAGAGAACGGCCATGGAGTCAAGTGTAATTTTAGTTCAAGAGATCCACTAAGCAGACTCTTGCTTTGTTCTCCTTTTATATGTAGGTCAAGGGTCTGAGTAATCTGTCCTTAAAGGGCACTTCTTAAGTTTACTTTAACATTATGTATATCAGGCTTTACTCTCTAGAGCTATATTCTAGTAAGAACAACAACGTTTTGTATATGTCTTTTCTTAGAGTTACAGTGTCTGGTCCTATTAACATTTTCTACCTTGAAAGGCACTGCTGGAGCAAACAAGAATTTCACAAACAATATCTGACTTCTCTCGTCATAATCCCATATTATGATTTAGAATTATTTTTTTCCTGAGCAACTGAAGCCTATTAGCATTTACTTAAGCTTAAAAAAAAAAGTGGAAAAGGAGGGTTAGGGCCCATGACAAGGCACTGACCCCCTCCCCTACCTTCCCAGGAATTGGTGTAGCCCACCACCATCGCTGAAGGTCCCACCACCAGGGGTCAACCACTGCCCCTGCCTTCCCAGAAGAATGCATGGCCCACAGCCACCGCCCAAGAGCCTGCGACCAGGTGTCAAGTGCTGGCTGCTGCCAGGCTCTAGGAAGGGTCATGCAAGCCACTGCCACATCCCTTTTGCACTCCATCTAGAGGTGGCATTCACCTCCAGGAGTGGTGATGAGCCAACCCTGCTCCCGTCATGTGCTCTGGGTGTACAGGTGAGCTGCTACCACTACTGAGAATTCGAGGACAGTCAGGCACCAGCCACTGCATCTTCACACCTACTATCAAGGAGATAATGGCCAGCACACACTGAAGAAAGAGATGACAGGAACCCATGTTAAAACAGCTCTGCGACTAAGGAGGAAGAGCTGAAATCTCTCCTCCCAACTGTGTGAACTGCAGATTCACACCTCTGCTGCCAGCTTTATAAATTCAGTGCTGGTGGAACATCCAAACATGAATGCTCCTGCACCGGAGACAGGTCTGGTTTTAGCAGCTGTGGGTTTTGTGGGCAGGCACATGCAGGGGTTAGACCAGGCCAGAACTCAGCTGCTTCCGTACATACCACAGCAGGCCCAGATGCATGAATACTACAGTTGTGGGTCCTGACCTCAGTGGATCTGCACTGGTGACCTAGTGAAAACAATGCCTGAGAGACACCAGAACCAATTATAGACATACCCATGGTTAATGTGGGGCCAAGAGCAGTGTCAACAACAATGTACTTTGTGAGCCCATACAACAGAAAAGCTGACACAGTCACAGGTGAACAACTACAGCAGGAGAATCCTCAGTGGTTCCTCTCCCTGTGGGAATGCTTCAAACTCACCTATTTTCAACTGTGGATCAAAAACACAGCTCAGAAACAGATTGGGGGCTCCTACTCCAACAACTAGGGAGCAGACCATGCTCTTTACAGGACAGTGACAACCACAGAGTGAACAGGAAGACCTGCTCAATATCCAGTGCAGGCTCTGGTCACCACAACAGCAATTACACTTCCTATCAAGGGGATAAAGGCCAGCACACACTGAGGAAAGAGGTAGCAAGTATCCAAACTAAAAAAAGCACTCACACCAAAATATATGAATTATACATTAATCACACTCAGACTGCCTAGAGTCATACTGAGCTGACAGCTACCTCTAAACACACCCCTTGACATGGCCCTGACCACCAGAGGGACAAGACCCAGCTCCACACACTGGTGGGAAGGCACCAGTCCTTCCAACCAGGAAGTCTGCACAAACCCCTGGGCCAGCATTACTCACTAGAGGGCAGCGACCAAAGAAAGAGGAACTAAAATCCTGCAGCCTGAGGAAAGGAGACCACAAATGTACTAATTTAGTCACAATGAGATGACAACAGAGAAATATGTTTCAGACAAAGGAACATGATAAAAACCCACAAAAACAACTAAATTAAGTGGAGATAGGCAATCTACCTGAAAATTCACAGTAATGACAGTAAGGATGATTCAAGATCGCAAAAAAAGAATGGATGCATGGATCATGAACTTACCAGAAATGTTTAACAAAGAGCTGGAAAATTTAAAGAGCAAGTGAATGAAGATGAACAGCACAATATGTGAAATGAAAAACACACTAGAAGCAATCAGTAGTAGAATAACTGAGGCAGAAAACAAGTAAGTGAGGTGGCAGACAGGGTAGTGGAAATCACTACCATGGAAAATAATTAAAAAAAAAAAGAATGAAAAGAAATGACGACAGTCTAAGAGACCTCTCGGACAACATTAAATGTGCCAAAATTCACATCATAGGAGTCCCACTAGGAAAAGAGAGAGAAATGGCCTGAGCAAATAACTGAAGAGATTATAGCTAAAACTTCCCTAATGTGGGAAAGAAAACACTCAGTCGAGTTAAGCAAGCACAGAGAGTCTCATACAGGAAAGACCCAAGGAGGAACACAAAACAAAAAATAATCAAACTGACAGAAATTAAATACAAACAAAATTATTTAGAGCAACAAGGGAAAGGCAATAAACAACATACAGGAGAACACTCATAAGGTTATTACCTGACTTTTTTTCTTTTTAGGACCACACCCATGGCATAAGGAAGTTCCCAGGCTAGGGGTCGAATCCTAGCTGCAGCTGCCAGCCTACACCACAGCCACAGAAATACAAGATTCAAGCTGCGTCAGTGACCTAAACCACAGCTCATGACAATGCCAGGTCCTTAACCCACTGAGTGAAGCCAGGGATCAAACCTGCATCCTAATGGATACTAGTCAGATTCGTTTCTGCTGAGCCACCATGGGAATTCCCTGATTTTCCTGACAGAAACTCTACAGGCCAGAAGGGAGTGGCAGGATATATTTAGTGATGAAGCAGAAAAAAACTTCAACCAACAATACAGTATTAGCAAGGATCTCATTTAGATTTGACAGAGAAATAAAAACTTTGCTGATAAGCAAAAGCTAAAAGAATTTAGCACCACCAAACTAGCTTTACAACAAATGCTAAAGGAACTTCTCTAGGTTGAAAAGAAAAGGCCACAACTAGAAACAAGAAAATGACAAATGGGGAAAGCTCACAGGTAAAGGCAAACAAAATAAAAATAGAAAATCATACACAAATACATTACCAAAAATCAGCAATTGTGAGGAGAGGACAATGCGGAATATTGAAGATGCATTTGAAATTAAGAGACCAGCAACTTAAAACTTAAAACAATTATATATATATATATATATACACACACACACAGACACACACACACACACACACACATATACATATATATATATATATATATATATATATATATACACACACACACATATATATATATAATGCTGTATCAAAACCTTGTGGGAACCATAAATCAAAAACTATGATAGACACATAAAGAAAAAAGGTACAATCAATTCAAATTCAACACTAAAGATAGTCATCAAATCACAGGAGAACAAAAAAAGGGTGGAAAAAGTCCAATGAGAAATCCAAAACAATTAAAAAAATAGCCAGAAGTACATCCATATTGCTGATTACCTCGAATGTAAATATATTAAATACTCCAACTAAAAGACACAGACTGGCTGAATGGATATAAAAATAAGACCCATATATATGCTGTCTACAAGATACCCTCTTCAGATCTAGGGACACATACAGACTGAAAGTGAGGGGATGGAAGCAGATATTCTATGCAACTGGAAGTCGAAAGAAAAGTAGAAAGCAATACTTATATCAGACAAAATAGACTTTAAAATAATACAAGAGACGAAGAAGGACACTACCTAATGATCAAAGGATCAATCCAAGGAGAAGATACAATAATTGTAAATTTTATGCACCATACAAAAGAACAACTCAACATATAAGGCAACTGCTAACAGCCACAAAAGGATAAATCAACAATAACACAAAATAGCGACTTTAATATCCCACTTGCAGCAATGGGCAGATAATCTGAATAGAAAGTCAATAAAGAAACAGACCTTAAATGAAATATAATACCAGAAAAACGTAATTGATGTTTATAGAACACTTCATACACAAGCAGCAGAATACACTTTCTTTTCAAGTGCACATGGAAATTTCTCCAAGATAGATCATATCTTGGGCCACAAATCAAGCCACAGTAAATTTAAGAAAACTGTAATTATATTAAGCATTTTTTTCTGACCACAACACTTTGAGAATAGAAATCAGCCACAAGAAAAAAAAAAAAAAACCTGCAAAAAACAGCAATGTGGAGACTAAACGATATGATACTAAATAACTAATTGACTACTGAAGAAATCAAAAAGGAAATTAAACAACACCTAGCAACAAATGAAAACAAAACACAATGACCCCAAACTTATGGACTATAGCAAAAGCAGTTCTAAGAGGAACGTTTATAGTAATTCAAGCCTACCTCAGGAAAAAAGAAAAAAATCCTAAATAAACAACATAATCTTACACCTAAAGCAACTAGAGAAAGAAGAACAAACAGAACTCAAAGTTAGTAGAAGGAAAGAAATCATACAGATCAGACTATAAATAAATGAGATGGAAATGAAGAAAACAATAGAAAAGATCAATGAAACTAAAAGCTGGTTCTTTCAAAACATCAACAAAATTCATAAATCTTTAGCCATACTCATTGAGAAAAAAAGGGAGAGGACTCAAATCGATAAAATCAGAAATGAAAAAGGAGAAATTACAACTGACACCAAAGAAATACAATCATAAGAGATTACTACACAACTATATGCCAATAAAATGAACAAGCTAGAAGAAACTGACAAAATTCCCACAGATGTACAAGCTTCCAAGACTGAACCAAGAAGAAACAGAAAATATGAACATACCAATCACATGTACTAAAATTGAAATTGTGATTTAAAAGCTTACCAAAACCAAAAGTCCAGGAGCAGATGCCTTCATAGGTGAATTCTATCAAACATTTAGAAAACAGTTATCACCTATCCTTCTGAAACTCTTCCAAAAAACTGTAGAAGAAGTACTCCCAAGTTCATCACCTCAAATGAAACAAAAGCAAAGACATCACAAAAAAAAAAAAAATCACAGGCCAGTATCATTGATGAATATAGATGCAAAAACCTCAACAAAACATTAGTAAACCAAATCCAACAATGCATTAAAAGGACCCTACATCATGATCAAGAGGGATGTACTCCAGCGATGCAAAGATTCCTCAATACATGCAAATTAATAAATGTGATACGCATTAACAAACTGAATAATAGTAATCATATGGTCATCTCAATGGATATAGAAAATATTCTGACAAAACTCAACACCCATTTTTGAACAAACTCTCCAGAATGTGGGCACAGAAGAAACCTACCTTAACCTAATAAAGGCCACATATGACAAGCCCACAGCTGACATCATTTTCAGTGCTTAAAAATTGAAAGCATTTCCTCTAAGTTTGGGAACAAGACAAGGATGTCCACTCTTACCACTCTTATTCAACATAGTTT
This sequence comes from Catagonus wagneri, assembly GCA_004024745.2. Taxonomy (NCBI): domain Eukaryota; kingdom Metazoa; phylum Chordata; class Mammalia; order Artiodactyla; family Tayassuidae; genus Catagonus; species Catagonus wagneri. Next base: position 14,709,830 of record PVHT020000173.1, read on the forward strand.
TGGAAGTCCTAGCCACAGCAATCAGAGAAGGAAAGAAGTAAAAGGAATGCAAATTGGAAAGAAGTCAAACTGTCACTGTTTGCAGATGACATGATACTATATGTAGAAAATCCTAAAGGTAGTAACAGAAAACTACTAGAGCTCATCAATTAATTCAGTAGAGTTGCAGGATGCAAAATTAATATGCAGAAATCTCTTGCACTCCTATCCACTAACAATGAAACATCAGAAAGAGAAATTAAGGAAACAACCTCATTTACCATCATTCAGAGAGAATAAAATACCTAGGAATAAAACCTATCTAAAAGGAAAATAATTTGTACCCTAAAAATTATAAGATACTGATGAAGGAAATTGAATAGGAGACAAATAGATGGAAAGACATACACTGTATTCTTGAACTGGAAGAATCAACATTGTAAAAATTACTATACTACCCATGGCAATCTACAGATTCAGTGAAATGTCTGTCAAATTACCAATGGAATTTTTCACAAAAATAGAACAAAATTTTACAAACTGTATGGAAATACAAAAGACCCCAAATAGCCAAAACAATCTTGAGAAAGAAAAACAGAGCTGGAAGAATCAGGCTAACTACCTTAACTATACTACAAAGCTATAGTCATCAAAACAGTATGGCACTGGCACAAAAATAGAAATGTCGGTCAATGGAATAGGATAAAAAGCCCAGAAATAAATGCATACAGTATGGTCAAATACTCTCTGAAAATGTTGGCAATGGCAAAAAGACAGTCTCTTCAATAAGTGGTGCTGGGAAAACTGCAAAGCTACATGTTAAAGAAGAAATTGGAACATTCTCTAACACCATATACAAAAGTGAATTCAAAATGTATTAAAGACCTAAACATAAGGCTGGCCACTATAAAACTCTTAGAGAAAAATATAGGCAGAACACTCTTTGACATAAACTACAGCAATATCTTTTTGGATCCAACTACTGGAGTAATGAAAATACATAAAAAATAAACAAATGGGACCTAATTAAACTTAAAAGCTTTTACACAGCAAAGGAAACCATGAAAAAAAAGACAACCCACAGAAGGGGAGAAAATATTTGCAAATGATACAATGGACAAGGGATGAATCTCGAAAACATACAAAAACCTCATACAGTTTTATATAAGAAAACACAACTGAAAAACAGTCAGAAGATACAAATCAACATTTCTCCAAATAAGACATACAGATGTCCAAAAAAACACATAAAAGATGTTCAACATTACTAATTATTAGAGAAATACATGTCAAAATTATAATGAGGTATTAGCTCACCAATTAGAATGGGCATTATCAAAATATCTACAAATGATAAATGCTGGAGAAGCTGTGGAGAAAAGGGAACCCTCTTATACTGTTTCTAAGAATGTAAATTGGTGCAACAACTATGGAGAATAGTAAGGATGTTCTTTTTTGTGTGTGTCTCTCTCTTTTTTTTAACATTTTTTTTTAGGGCTGTACCTAAAGGAAGTTCCCAGGCTATGGGTCAAATCAGAGCTCTAGCTACTGGCCTGCATCACAGTCACACCCATGTGGGATCCAAGCTGTGTTTGCGACCTACACCATAGCTCAAGGCAACACCAGATCCTTAACCCACTGAGGAGGCTAGGGATCAAATCTGTGACCACGTGGATGATAGATTTGTTTCTGCTGAGCCATAATGGGAACTCCTGGAAGGTTCTTTGAAAAACTAAATACAGGACTTCCATATGGTCCAGCAATCCCTCTTCTGAGCATATATCCCGAGAAAACCATAATTCCAAGAAATATATGCCTCCAATGTTCATAGCAGCACTATTTACAATAGCCAAGACGTGGAAGCAACTGAAAAGTCGACCAACAGAGGACTGGATAAAGAAGATGTGGTACCTATATACAATGGAATATTACTTGGCTTTAAAAAAGAATGAAATAATGTCATTTGCACAAACATGGATGGACCTAGAGATTATAAGTGAAGTAAGTCAGACAGAGAAAAGACAAATGTCATATGAAATCACTAATATGTGGATTCTAATAAACAATAATACAAAAGAACTTATTTACAAAACAGAAACAGAGTTAAAGATTTTGAAACCAAACTTATGGTTACCAAAGGGGAAATGCTGCAGGGGAGGAATGATTTGGGAGGTTGGGACTGACATATACACACAGCTGTATACAAAATCAGTAAGTAACAAAGGCTGACTATATAGCACAGGGAAACATACTGAGTACTCTGTGATACATGGAAAATGAATCTGAAAAAGAATGGATATATATAAGTCAACTATAAACCAATAAAATGTTTTAAAAAGTGGAAATGACTGAGAGGTGCTATCAAAATTCAGCAGTGCCACTGAAATTCCAGGATAAAGAATGCTTCTAGACTTCAAGAAAGGTTAGACGAAGTTACCCAAAAGTGCCAAGAGATTCTCTTGATCACTCATAGGCATTACCTACATTTTGCTGTCCCAACCATAGGTGATTTCTTGGCTCTCGGTGCTGATGGCAAATTCTTAGGAGAAAGAATCTGGCCCAGTGTGGGGACAATGTCTGCTCCTGGTAGTACTAACATGCCTGCCTGAAGAGTTTATTGCAATTTAAGAGGGCTTATAAGAACAAGTTCTCTCAAAAGAAAGATCACTGTTATCTGACAAATGGTCCAAAGTGTGACTTCCACACCTGGTATCCAATAACCATATTTTCATTTTAATAAGCATTTTGAAATGGTGAAATTTTCTTTTTATAGTTTTTCTTTCTTCATAGAGTTCTTAGCTGAGTTTGATCTTCTATTCAGTCAAAAAGACGAGATAGAAGTAGCAACATTACAAAGTCATGAAGAATCATCCTAATCTATATATAATTAGTTGTATGTGTTTACAAGCAAACTGCATGCTCACGCTATTGCTAAATAAATCAGTCAAGCTGGGAACATACAGCTTTAAGAAGATGTATGTTCTGTTTTATAACACAGAGGTAATAATGCCTGTGTCATCACAAGAGGTCATAAATGGTGGGAGGACTAGGAGAAGCACTTATATATTTATTAAACTGCAGCACTGGAAGCTTGTATTTAATTGTATGAAATATGTGGGTCATCTATTATTTCCTCCTTTCAAAATAATAAATTTTTAGAAATGGGAAAGATGCCATTAATTTTTAAATCACTCATTAGTTAGAGCCAGTTCTGGGGCAGCACAGTTCATTCCAGTCTCTCCCATTCAATTGTTTGAATCTGCCTTCATTGCTCTGAAGGCTATGGTTAGCAATACTGGCACACTGTTTATTGCTCTGTGCAAGGAAAATAATGAAAACATAGAAGGTTGCCAAAGTGCCTTTGTGGGTATATCAGCAGATTAAAGAAAAGCCAATAGAGGTATTGTTTTCATCTGGCCAAATGTTGGAGATTCTGTATATTTTACCAACCCACATGTGACAGGGAGAGAGAAATAATGTGCACACAGCCTAGATTTGGGTTCCTTTGTTAACTGTCTCTACATTTGAGTTTGATTATTTCAAAATAGGAAAACCTGAACTGCCAACACATTGAAAAAGCAAATAATTAAAACTTCTCCTTGGTTGCAAAATGTCCAAAGAACACTTCAGAGACAGTCTTGGACCAGACTGAATAAATTAAGAAGGAAGGAAGGAAAGAAAGAGAAAAGGAAAGGAAAGAAAAGAAAAGGAAAGAATGAAAGACTGTGACCAACTTTATTTTTTGGACATCTATTTTTTCTTTTTTAATGACTCAGGACTTAAATTTTTAAACTGTATTTCTATGCATGTATTTCTTTCTCAGTCTATTCTACTGGCTGTAAGAACATCACCAATGATTTAAAGAGAAGAGAGAAGACTGGAGAGATTGATAAGACTCCTCCACCTACATTCTAAAGTAGACTCTGAATTTCTTCCACAGAATTTATAGACTAAAACAACTCAAGTCACAAGAGTGACAGTTCTAATCTCAAATAGAGATCAGTATGGTTCTACAAATCACAGCTGAGGAGTTTCCATCAATTTTTCTTAGGAGTACTTTTGATAATCCCAACAATGAAGTTTTACATTTAACTTATCATGTAAATAAATATATGTATTTTAAAACTAAGACTTATTTTCTGTTAATTCTGGTTTTAGCCTACATCTTCTATTTTATATCACATGATGTTGTACCTTAAGGCCTAAATTTAGCAGTCCGATGGTCCCAAGTTATCTGATGAGGCTGAATGTGAATATACTCTCACTGTAAAAGGCCATTTGCTTTCTATTTGGATAGTTTTTGTTTTTTCCTCTGAGCCATTCATTCATGTAACCAGTATGTACTGTATGCCTGCAATGTAACAGACTCTGATTTAGGCACTGGGATTGTATCAGAGAACAAAAGAGACAAAAATTTTCTGCCAATAAGGGCGTATTTTAGTTGTCTTCCTCTGACAAGTAAATAGGTAGCGTGTCAGGTAATGATAAATATTGTGGAGAAAAATAATGCAGAAGACATGTCAGTGTGGGGGGGATTACAATGACAATTTTAAATAGCACAGTGAATACAGGCCTTATTACAGGTGAAATTAGTGCAAATACTGATGGAGATGGATTCAGAGAATTTCAGTTAGGGCATAGTCCGTGAAGAGGCCCGAAGAAGGGAACAGTGTCCCGAGACTCAGATTTCTCAAAGATTTCCAAACTAAGGATAGCAGTGTGGCTATTAGAGTGAACAAAGTAGAGAATAAGATGAGATGAATTCATTTTTCATCTTAAAACTTTGTATCTTTTATATCATTTCAACTTGGCCAATAATCTAAATACACTATTTTGAAGGAATTAATGATGTTTGCTTAATAACCATTCAAATATCAATTATATCAAAGAAAACTGAAGACCTGTAATTGGAAAAAAATTTTAATGTTAAATGTCACATGAATATGCCTTATTTGTTTTGGTTTTAAATTTCAGAAAAAGAGACTACACTGATAGGTTTTTCAACTTGTATATTATAATTAGATCAAAAAGTATTATTCCTGTTAAACAGATGATATAGTAGCTTCCAGATGTCAATTTAGATTATTTTATCTTTTAATCAGTTTAAATTATTGACTCAGGCATGCTTTCTTTATGTGTTTGGACATATAAAATACCGCAAAATCTATAAAAATACATAGTATAATAGGGAGTATTGCAATGGAACCATATGACTTAATAGCATAGGAAGTGAGTGTGTATATAACATTCTTATTACAAATAAGCGTTAGTAAAATGTACTTCAGGTATAACTAGAAATGAAGTTCCTCTCTTCCCACATCATCTCTTTAACTCGATCAAGCATGACCCATAGTCCTAATAAGGGTGGACTTAGTATCATATAACTATAATTTTCTAGCCTTGTTAATTTAATTAGGATAGGACAGTAATCCAAGCTGAAATAATCATGTTTTCTTTCTGAAGAATTTGAGATAGAGAAAAAGAGACTGAATCGGCATATTAAATGGAGATTGGAGCTATAAATTCATGAACAGTGGAGATAATGTCAGGAAAATAACCAGCTAGATTCTGGTGCAAGCTAAAATTACTGACAAGTAGAAATTAGGACCTTGCAAAGAGAGCTGCGTTTCTGTGAGAAGATGATAAATGGTATGTCCCCAGAAGGATAGAGTTTAAGAGACTGGCTGCCAGCCAAATTTCATGTAAGACATAGCTATATTTCCTGCTGCTGCCTCACCATAAGAATATTCTCTTTATGATAAACATCCTTTTAACCTGAACTCTTTTTTTAGGGAGTTCTGTTTCTTGCAACCAAACAGGCCTTTACTATTGTTCAAGACTGGTTAGTGTAAGGACTGATTTTGACAAGTAAGCTTGTTGCATTGTTTAACCAGGTGTTTAAAATATTAAGTATGACAGAAAGCTACTCATATTTCCGATAGATATCCATAACTGAAATAAATAAGGCATAGCTCTTATTCTTCCTCATTTGACTAAAGGTGAGTTTAGTGACTACCTTGCTACATCTGGGCACTGGAAAATTACACTTGTGACTGTGGAGAACCATTTAGACTTGTAACCACCTTCATCTGGATGTGAAAGGGTTTCATTTCTTCAATGATTTGAAAATAATAGTAATATTCCTTCTACCTCCTTTTTTCCCATTTCTTCCCCATTTTATGATAACACAGTGAACAAAGTATATGTAAAACACTGATGAGAGAAAAGACTTTGTCCTACTTTATTTTAGAAATTTAAAAAATTGTGTATGAAAAGGTAACTATTTGAAAAGATAACTATTTGCAGATTTATGTTAAGTACAAAGATGGCTACAACTATGACAAACTGGTCCACATTATTCCTTTGCTTATAGACTATTTTTGACGTAAAGAAAATCTTTTGAAAATGAATGGTCCATGTTCTGATTTGTGTGACTATAATTCAAACTTTGTTCACTATGATGGCCAGATAATACAGATAGGTTAATATTCTCTTTTAGTGGTGACCCATCTTTATAAAGCTGATTTTGCAGCCTTTCTCATAAAATGGGCAAGATGTGTAGGACAAATCCAAGAAGTCATAATATTATTTTTAAAAAACATTTAATAAATTTCTCAAAGAACTTAAACTTTACTTAACAGCGAAATTTAGCTCAGTTTTATAGAGAACAAAACCAAAAAACAGATAAAACTCATGCATATGGGAGAGGGGAGAAGGTTAACCATGTTCTTAATTGTCAGTCAACTACTGGATTAGTACATGATATTGCAGAAATACTGTATGTTTTCTGAAGTGAAGGATAAATGAGTTACTTGATAAGATGATGCAGTGTTTACAGTAGTATTTGCCCTCACATTTACTATCTGTAACATTAAATTTGTCCTAACATTTTGGCTCAGGTTGCAAATCTATTATGCAATGAATATGACATGGGAAATATTCTGAACGACATTTTGGTAATAGCAGTGCCCTCTGGAACCTGCAGGAGTTTAGTCCCAGGCTTCCTCACAGATAGCAATATCTGAGGATGTTCAAGTCACTTGTATAAAATGGCTTGGAATAGTCTGTCCTCCACATCCACACATTCTGTCTATGGGTTCTGAGGGTGCATTTAGGGTTTAATGGATCCATATTTATTTGAATTTGGGGATACAGAACCTGAGGAGCCAGTGGGCCATATGGTATAATTCTATAAACTTTTTTCTAATATAAACCATGTCCAACCTAGATATGAAAAAGATCTTAAATCTCAACAAACTAAAGTCCAGGACCAGAGGGCTTCAAAGGTGAATTCTACCAAACATTTAGAGAATATTTAACACCTATAAATCTTAAACTATTCCAAAAAAACTGAAGAGGAAGGAACACTTTTGATCTCATTCTATGAAGCCAGAATCACCTAGATACCAAAGGCAGACAAAGCTATCACAAAAAAGAAAGGTAAAGGCCATTTTAACCAATAAAAAAGATGTAAAAACTCTCAACAAAGTATCAGCAAACCATTTCCAACAATACATTTAGAGGATAATGCAACATGATCAAGGGGGATTTACTACAGGTATGCAAGGAATTTTCAATATTTGCAATTTGGTCCATGTGATACATGACATTAACAAATTGAGGAATAAAACCATATGATCATCTCAAGAGATGCAAGAAATAAATAAAAGGAATCCAAACTGGAAAGCAAGAAGTAAAACTGTCATTGTTTGCAGAAGACATAATACATTAAAAGAAAAAAAAAAAAAACTAAAGATGATACTAGAAAACATCTAGAGTTACAATTAATTTCTTAGAAATTCAGGATATTCACATACAGAAATTTATATGCAGAAATCTGTTTTGTTTCTATACACTAACAACTATTAGAAAGAGAAGATAAAGAAACAATCCCATTTACCATAACATCAAAAAGAATAAAATGCCTAGGAATGAATCTAAGGAGGCAAAAGACTTTTACTCTGAAAACCTCAAGACACTGATGAAAGACATGGAAGAGAGCATAAACATATGGAAAAATATATTGTGTTCTTGGATTAGAATAATCAACATTGTCAAAAAGACCATACCACCAATGGCAATTTTAAAGATTCAATGCAATCCTTATCAAATTATCAATGGAAGTCTTACAGAATGCAAACAAAAAATATTTAAGTTTGTGCAGAAACACCAAAGACCCTGAATAGTCAAAACAATCTTGAAAAAGAATAATGGAGTGGGAAGAGTCATGCTTCTTGGCTTCAGACAATATTACAAAGCTACAGCCATCAAAACAGCATGGTACTGGCAGAAAAATAGACACACAGATCAGGAGAACAGAATAGAGAGCCCAGAAATAAGCCCATAAACTTATGGTCAATTAATTTATGAAAATAAGGCAAGAATATACAACAGAGAAAAAACAGTTTTCTTCAGTAAGTTGTGGTAGGGAGTTCCTGTTGTGGCTCAGTGGTTAACAAATCCGACTAGGAACCATGAGGCTGTGGATTTGATTCCTGGCCTCGCTCAGTGGGTTAAGGATTCGGCATTGCCATGAGTTGTGGTGTAGGTTGGAGATGTGGCTCGGATCCCATGTTGCTGTGGCTCTGGTATAGGCTGGTGGCTACAGCTCCAATTGGACCCCTAGCCTGGGAAACTCCATATGCCGCAGGTGCAGCCCTAGAAAAGGCAAAAAGACACACACACACACAAAAAGTTGTGGTGGGAAAACTGGAAAGCTACACATAAAAGAATGAAATTAGAACATTCTCTAACATCATATACAAAATAATCTCAAAATGGACTAAAGACCTAAACATAAGGCCAGATACTATAAAAATCTTAGAGGAAAACATAGGCAGAACACTCTTTGATATAAATTGCAGCAGTATCTTTTTGGATCTGTCTCCTATTGTCATAAACAAATGGGACCTAATAAAATTTAAAAGCTTTTGCACAACAAAGGAAATCATAAACAAAGCAAAAGGACAACACATGGAATAGGAGAAAATATTTGCAAACAATGTGACCTATAGGGGATTAATTTCCAAAATATACAAACAGCTCATACAGTTCAGTATCAAAAAGAAAAAAAAAACATCAAAAAATGACCTGAAGACCTAAAAGATATTTCTCCAATGAAGATATACAGATGACCAACACGTTCATAAAATGATGCTCAGCATTGATAATTGTTAGAGAAATGCATATCAAAACTACAATCAGGTATCATCTCATACTGGTCAGAATAACCATCATCAAAACGTCTACAAATAATAAATGCTGAAGACAGTGTGGAGAAAAGGGACCCCTCCTACACTGTTGGGAATGTAAACTGGTGCAACCACTATGAAGAAGAGTTTGGAGGTTCCTTAAAAAAAAAAAAAAAATAGAATCACCATATGATCCAGCAATCCCATTCCTGGGCATATATCCAGAAAAGACAAAACTGTAATTCCAAAAGATACACACATTCCAATGTTCACATTGGCACTGTTTACAACAGCCAAGACATGGAAGCAACCTAAATGTTCATTGACACAAATAGATAAAGAACATGTGGTATATTTATAAAATGGAATATTTCTCAGCCATAAAAAAAGAACAAAATAATGACAGCTGCAGCAACATGGATGGACCTAGATATTATCATACTAAGTAAGTCAGGCAGAGAAAGATAAATATAGGATATCACTTATATATCTAAAATGTGATAGAGATGAACTTATTCACAAAATAGAAATAGACCCACAGACATAGAAAACGAACTAATGGTACCAAAGAGGAAAGTGGGAGCTGGAATAAATTAGGAATTTTGTATTAAAAGATACATAATACTATATATAAAACAGTTTAACAATGAAGAAGTATTGTATAGCATATGAACTATATTAAATATCTTCTAATAACTACAATGGAAACGAATCTGAAAAAGAGAATGTATATATCAATGAATCACTTTGCTGTATACCTACAACATTGTAAATCAACTATACTTCAATTAAAAAATGATGCCCCAGGATGAAGTCCAAAAAAAACCCATACATGTTATGATATGCTATCTATATTAAAGATTTGGATACAGTTAACGGATTGTTTAACAAATGAAGGTTATTTTGAGAATAGAAATAAGAGAGAGAGAGAGTTTAGGAGCAAAGAAAGTTATTTATGTAGGATTAAGATAATTTAACTCAAAATAGCAATTAATTACATTTAAGTGAATGACAAAGGAATCACTAAAGTAACTTGAACATGTAAAAATTAAGGCAGAAGTAAATTGATTATAATAGTATACATTTGGACAAGATGCCTAAATGAAACATTAGGTGAAAACGATGATAAATTTAACAGGCTTGATAATCATTTTTCAGAAGATGTGATTTTCTTCATGCAAAATCATTCATATTTTTATCATTTTTAAGATCTTAAATAAGCTTAATATAATTTTTCTTGGCAATAATCAAGAAACTAAATCCTAATAGCTCAGGTTTTCTGGGAACAGAATGAGGCCAACAATATCAGTAAATGAAGATGAGAGAACCTTAGTAGGGATTTTTAGTTTCTCATATTATCACTTAAGAGAATGCATCCAATTATTTTTAATTTTTTGCATATGTAGAAAACTTAAATAAATATTCCAATTCCACAATTCAAACAATACAATAATAATAACTTTCTCATTGTTCTTGTCTCTTAACTCATCTTACTTTCTCATTTCCTTCCACTAATACTCTTGAAGGGGTGGCAAGATGGCAGAGGAGTAAGAGGTCATGCTCACCCCCTCCCACAAACACATCAAAAAAACACATCTATATGTTAATGACTTGCACAGAACATCAACTGAATGCTGGCGGAAGAACTTAAACCTCCAAAAAGGGCAAGAAACTCTTGACATAACTGGGTAGAACAACAGAAAAAAAAAAGAGAGAGGAAGAGACAAAAGGAATCAGGACGGCACCAGCACTCTAGGGAGGGAGCTGTGAAGGAGAAAAGAAACCCACGCCCTGGGAAGCCACCTAACCGACCGAAAGATCAGCCGAGCCAGAGGGACATCAAAGCCTGAAAAGCGCAGCAGCTGGACTGAGAACGGCAAAGTGGAGTGAGAGCCTCACAGATCATCTGAACACCAAAACCGGCACAGACACTACAGCCTGAGATGCTTGGGTGGAGGCTGGGAGCTGAGACTTTGGCTCTGGAGGTCAGTCCCTGGGAGAGGGCTGGGGTTGGCAGTGTGGACACAGCCTAAGGGGCTAAGGAGCAGTGCACAACGGGCAGGGGAGCCATACTCTAAGGGCTACGGAGAGGAACGCCAAGGCAGAGGGAATACGGAGAAGGTCCGGACCTGTACAAGAGGCAAGAAGCCATTATTGGGGAGGATGAGAGGAGGAGGAGCTGACCGCCATAGGAAACTCCTTGCACCAAAGTGGGAGCAGAGGGCAGGATCCCAGAGGGCGGGGCAGATCAAGTGCAAACCTCCAGCAGCCTGAGGCGAGCTGTAGAGAGTTGGGGTGACATAAGTGCAAACCGCTGGCAGCTGGAGGCCAGCTCCTAGAGGGCAGGGCAGCTCAAGTGCAAACCGAGGGCAGCTGGAGGCCGCTTTCTAGACCCCTGTGATCCCCATGTCTTCCAGATACAGCCTGCCTGTGCTGCCAGGACCAGAAGGGGCTTGCTAGACCATGGTGGACAAGGCTTCTTGGGGTGCAGACTGCCCGAAACACAGAGGCCACTTGCATGCCCGTGGTGGACTAGGCATCTTCGGCGCAGCCCTCCGTAAGACTTTTGCTCATATATACAGGAGACTGGGCACTTCCTGTGCAGACTACCAGTGGCCAGGCACCTCTACTGTGGGCTAAGGGCATCAGGGGGCTAGGTGCGACATGGGGCCTACCTAGCACCAGTCACTATTGCTATCACTCCCCTGGGACCACACCCTCCCTGCAGCAGCCACTGCCAAACCCTCAGGGCAGTGCCCAGACACTTGTTTGCTGTCCCCCCCCCCCAGTCCATACAACTATAAGCAGCTGAACAAGTCACTCACAGCCTCAGCCACCTCAGAGGGCACCACAGAGAAGGACATTATGATGGAATACCACCTGTTGTTGCTCTCGCTCCTCTGGGAGCACATCTGCCCTGCAGCTGTCACTGCCAAACATTCTGGGCAGTGCCCAGATGCTTTTCCCTTCCCAGGAACCTGTAACTCAGAGCACCCTGTGCAGCACATCCTGTAGGGGCTAAGCAGGATGAGGTACTTCCTGCATGGTCTACAGGAGGCAGAGGCAAACCACCACAGTTATCTCTGGCTCCAGAGGTGGGAATGGCACGTTACCACCAGGAGTCCATGATAGGGACTACTTGCAGCCCCAGTCACCTCAAGGGCACCACAGAGGAGGGCACTGTGACTGAAAACCACTTGTGGTTACTCTTGTATTCCTGGGAACACACCAGCCCTGCTGCTCCCACTGCTAAGTGCTCTGAGCAGTACCCATATGCCTGATCTCTATCACTTTGCAGGATCCTGCAACTAGGAACAACCTGTACAGCACCTCCCATGTGGGCTAAGACAGACGGGTTGCTTCATGCACGGTCTACAGGCAGAAGGGGCAAACCACAACAGTTATCACTGTCTCTAGGGACAATCATGGCCCGCAACCACTAGGAGTCCCTGAACAGGTACTATCTGTGGTTCCAATCACCTCAGGGGAGGGCACTGCAATTGATCACTAGCTGTTGTGGCTCTCACTGCCCTGGGAACTCACACATCCTGCTGCTGCTACTGCAAATTCTCTGGACACCTGGTAGATTTGCCTAGAGCTCACCACTTCCCAGGGCCCTGAAACTAAGAGTAGCCAGTGTCACCTTCCTGCAGGTCCTTGCTGCTGTTGAGAGCTCAGTGACCAGGAACCAACTGGTGGCCCTACCCATTGCTTCCTTCTCCCTGAAAACACAAGGAGCAATAGGGAGCTAAAAGCCTGCTCACACCGAAGAAAGACACACCAAAATAATCAAACTCCCACACCAAAAATAAATAGTAACCCCACCAAAAAATACAAAGGGGTGCCGTTGCCTAGAAGGAGCCTTACAAGACTACAGTGTGGCTTCCCCAAACTCACAGATAAAGAAAAGCATAAGCAAGATGAAGAAGCACAAAAACCATTTCCAGTGAAAGGAACAGGAGAAGTTATCTAAAGCAGTCAACAGTGAAACAGAACTCTGCAGTCTAACAGAAATGGAGTTCAGAAAGGAGGTAGTGAAAATACTTGAGGAATTAAGGCTGAATATCAAGGAATTAAGAGAAGACACAAATGGCAATGCAGATACCCTTAGAAAGGAACTAGAAAATGTAAAGAGGAGTCAAAAAAATCTAGAAAACTCATTTGCAGAGATGCAAACTGAGCTAAAGGCAATAAAGAGCAGATTGAATAATGCAGAGGAACGAATTAGTGATGTGGAAGATAGAATAATGGAAATTGGGTAATCAGGACAGCAGGCAGAAAACCAAATGAAAAAATAAGAAAGCAATATAAGAGATCTATGGGATAATATAAAGTGTCCCAATCTATGCATAATAGGAATTTCAGAAGGAGAAGAAAAAGAAAAGGGGGTTGAAAATATATTTGAAGAAATTATATCTGAAAACTTTCCAAATCTAAAGGAACCAGACAGCAAGATACAGGAAGCACAGAGGGCCCCAAACAAGTTGAACCCAAACAGGTTTATACCAAGACATATTATATTAAAAATGGCAAAATTTAAAGGTGAAGAGAAGATCCTAAAGGCAGCAAGAGAAAAGCAAAGCATTAATTATAAGGGATCCCCCATAAGACTATCAGCTGATTTCTCTACAGAAACACTACAGGCCAGAAGTGAGTGGCAAGATATATTTAAAGTGCTGAAAGGAAAAAACGTGCAACCTAGAATTCTCTGCCCAGCAAGAATATCATTTAAAATAGAAGGCGAAATAAAGAATTTCTCCAACAAACAAAAGCTAAAAGAGTACAGCAATACTAAACCCTTTCTAAAAGAAATACTGAAAGGGCTCCTATAAAAAAAAAAAGGTAAGAAGTAAGAAACAGAATGGAGGAAACCACAAATAGAAAGCAATCATTCGAATAAGGCAGCATACGGATCTAAACAGGAAGAGGTTAAAAAAAATTTTTTTAAAAAGACAACAAAATCATACATTATGGGGAGGGAAAATAAGAAAATATAGACTCTTTTTTTAAACTTAAAAAAAAATTTAATGATGTGTTTGAGCCTATATGGTTATCAGGCTACAGCAAACAGATACAAGAAGGCCTTAACATTCTTAAAAAACAGGGCAACAACAAATCAAAATGGAACATCACATCCACGCATACTGAAAAGAAAAGCACTCAAGCATAAAATAAATGGAAACCAAGCAACAAAAAAAGAAAAAAAAGAAGAAAAGTAAAACATTAGAATCAACTGGAAAACAAGGTCTAAAATGACAATAAATACATATCTATCAATAATCACCTTAAATGTCAATGGGCTGAATGCTCCAATCAAAAGACACAGAGTGGCAGACTGGATAAAAAAGCAAAAACCTACAATCTGCTGCCTATAAAAGACTCACCTTATGGCAAATGACACAGATAGACTGAAAGTGAGGGGATGGGAAAAGATATTTCATGCCAATGGACAAGAAAGGAAAACAGCAGTTACAATACTCATATCAGACAAAATAGACTTTAAGATGAAGGCCATAAAGAAAGACAAAGAAGGACACTACTGGTTAAAGGATCCATTCAAGAAAAGGATATTACAATCATCAATATATATGTCCCTAATATAGGAGCACCCAAGTGCCTACAACAAGTACTGTCAGACATAAAAGGAGAAATAGATGGGAATACAATAATAGTAGGAGACTTTAACACTCCACTCACATCAATGGACAGATCCTCTAGGCAGAATATCAGTAAGACAACAGAGATCCTAAATGACACAATAGAAAAGTTAGACCTAATTGACATTTTCAGGACATTACATCCAAAAAAATCAGAATACACATTCTTCTCAAGTGCACATGGAACATTCTCAAGGATAGATCACATACTGGGGCACAAAGCTAACCTCAACAAATTTAAGAGTATAGAAATTATTTCAAATATCTTCTCTGATCATGAAGGCATGAAACTAGAAATCAACCACAGGAAAGAAAATGAGAAAAAGCACACTACATGGAGACTAAACAACATGCTACTAAAAAACGAATGGGTCAATGAGGAAATCAAGAAGGAAATTAAAAAATACCTTTAGACAAATGACTACGAAGGCACAATTACTCCAAATCTATGGGCTGGTGCAAAAGCAGTGCTCAGAGGGAAATTCATAGCAATACAAGCCTTCCTCAAAAAAAGAAAAATCTCAAATTAACAACTTAACCCAGAACCTAAATGAATTAGAAAAAGAAGAACAACAAAAACAAAAACAACAACAAAAAAGAAGGAAATCATAAAGATCAGAGAGGAAATCAATAAAAGAGATCCAAAAAACAATAGAAACAAATCAATAAAACCAAGAGCTGGTTCTCTGAAAAGGTAAACAAAATTGACAAACCTCTGGCTAGACTCACCAAGAAGAGGAGAGAAAAAAAACTCAAATAAACAAAAGAAGAAATGAAAAAGGAGAAGTCACAATGAATATTACAGAAATACAAAAAAAGTGAGAGAATATTATGAAAAATTGTACACCAACAAATTTGACAACCTAGATTAAATGGACAACTTTTTAGAGACTTACACCCTGCCAAAAATGAATCAAGAAGAAACAGATCAACTGAACAGACCGATCACTAGAAATGAAATTAAATATGTCATAAAAACACTCCCTACAAATAAAAGTCCAGGAACAGATGGCTTCACAGGTGAATTCTAACAAAACATACAAAGAGGAACATACCCATCCTCCTTAAACCTTAAACCAAAAGGTTGAAGAAGAAGAAGAAGGAACACTCCCAAAGACATTCTATGATGCCACCATCACCTTAATTCCAAAACCAGACAAAGATACCATGAAAAAAGAAAACCATAGGCTAATATCTTTGATGAATAGATGCAAAAATTCTCAACAAAATTTTAGCCAACCAAATCCAACAACATACAAAAAAGATCACACACCACGACCAGGTGGGATTCATCCCAGGTGCACAAGGATGGTTCAACATACACAAATCAATCAACCTCACACACCATATTAACAAAAGAAAAGTCAAGAACCACATGATCATCCCAACAGATGCAGAAAAATCATGACAAAGTACAACATCCATTCATGATCAAAACTCTTACTAAAGTGGGCTTAGAGGGAACATATCTTAACATAATAAAAGCCATTTATAACAAACCCACAGCCAATATAATACTCAATGGAGAAAAGCTGGAAGTCTTCCCACTGAAATCTGGAACAAGACAAGGATGCCCACTCTCACCACTGTTATTAAACGTAGTATTGGAAGTCCTAGCTACAGCAATCAGACAAACGAGAAATAAAGGCATCCAAATAGGAAAAGAAGAGGTAACACTTTATGCAGATGACATGATACTATGTATAGAAAACCCAAGGACTCAGCCCCAAAATTACTTTATATGATCAACAAATTCAGCAAAGTAGGAGGATATAAGATTAACCTTCAGAAATCAATCACATTTCAGTTTACTATCAATGAAATATTAGAAAAAAAGAATACCAAAATACAATACCTTTTAAAATTACACCCCAAAAAATCAAATACCTGGGTTTATTACCTGATGAAGGACATGAAAGACTTATATGCTGAGAACTATAAAACATTAGTCAAGGAAATCAAAGAAGATACAAAAAAATGGAAAGATATCCCATGCACATGGGCTGGAAAAATTAATATAAAAATGGCCATACTGCCCAAAGCAATCTACAGATTCGGTGCAATCCCTATCAAATTACCCATGACATTCTTCACAGAACTAGAACAAACAATCCAAAAATTTATATGGATTCAAAAAGACCCAGAATTGCCAAAGCAATTCTGAGGAACAAAAACCAAGCAGGAGGCATAACTCTCCCAGGCTTCAGGCAATATTACAGAGCCACAGCAATCAAGACAAAGTGGTACTGGTACCAAAACACACATACAGATCAATAGAACAGAATAGAGAACCCAGAAATAAATCCAGACACCTATGGTCAATTAATCGTTGACATAGGAGGCTAGAACATAAAATGGGAAAAAGACAATCTTTTCAGTAAGTATTGCTGGGAAACCTGGATAGCTGCATGCAAATCAATGAAACTAGAACACACTCTCACAACATGCAGAAAAATAAAATGTCTTAAAGACTTAAATGTAAGACAAGACACCATTAAACTCCTGGAAGAGAACAGTGGCAAAACATTCTCTGACATCAACCTTACAAATGCTTTCTCAGGGCAGTCTCCCAAAGAATCAGAAATAAAAGCAAATATAAACCTCATCAAGCTGACAAGCTTTTACACGGCAAAGGAAACCTAAAAGAAAACTAGAAGACAACTTACAGAATGGGAGAAAATAGTGTCAAATGATGCAACTGACAAGGGCTTAATCTCTAAAATATACAAACAACTTATTCAGCTCAATAGCAAAAAAGCCAAAAACCCAATTGAAAAATGGGCAAAGGACCTGAATTGATGTTTCTCCAAAGAAAATAGGCAGATGGCCAACAAGCACATGACAAAATGCTCAACATCACTGATGATTAGAAAATTGCAAATCAAAACTACCACGAGATACCACCTCACCATACCACCAGTCATAATGGCCATCATTAATAAGTCCACAAACAACAAATGCTGGAGAGGGTGTGGGGAAAAGGGAATGCTCCTTCATTGTTGGTGGGAATATAAGTGGGTACAACCACTACGGAAAACAGTATGGAGATACCTTAGAAAACTATACACAGAACTACCATATGACCCAGCAATCCCATTCTTGGGCATATATCCAGACAAAACTTTCCTTGAAAAAGACATGTGCGCACTCATGTTCATTGCAACACTGTTCACAATACCCAAGACACGGAAACAAACCAAATGTCCATCGACACATGATTGGATTAGGCAGATGTGGTATATATACACGATGGAATGCTACTCAGCCATAAAAAAGAATAAAATAATGGCATCTGCAGCAACATGGATGGAATTAGAGCCCCTCATACTGAGTGAAGTAAGTTAGAAAGAGAAAGACAAATACTGTATGGTATCACTTATATCTGGAATCTGCAGAAATGAACCTTTCTACAGAAAAGAAAATCCCGGACTTGGAGAACAGACTTGTGGCTGCCAAGGGGGTGGGGGAGGGAGTGGGATGGTATGGGAGTCTGGGGTTAATAGTTGTAGACTATTGCCTTTGGGATAGAAAAGCAAGGAGATCCTGCTGTATAGCACCAGAAACTATGTCTAATCACTGGTGATGAATCTATATATGTATGTGTAACCAGGTCACCACGCTGTACAGTTGGAAAACTGATAGAAAACTGTAAACCAGCTCTAATGGAAAAAATAAACTCAGATTCTCTGACTTAAAAACAAACAAAACTACCCTTGACATATAAACTTCTTCACCCCTCTCCATATTTTCCTTCATTTTTCCTCATTTGAATCTTTTGTATAATGGAAATAATCATTTCTATAGAAGATGATCCCTTGAAAACCCCTTCAGATACCAAATCTACAATATCATTTTTTTTATATTATCCTTCCCATTAATTTACTCCTTCTCATAAATGTACTTAAATTATGAGAAATTAAAAGAATTTTTAAAAATCAATAAACACATGGGAGGACTTCCATTTTCTGGTTCCACATATAAGGAGGTTGCAAGTCACCATTTCATGCTAACAGTAATTAAAAAGCTGAAAAGAATGAAAAAAAATCAATGATTTTCCTTGGATTCATAAGGGAGCACAGGACACAGAGCAACTGTACAGAGTGGCATACTGAGATTCCTAGAATTAATCCCCCCCCAAGTGGAAATGGGGGAGAACCAGTGCCAGAACTGAAAACTCTTAACTTTGAGAAACAACCGGAGGCTTAGTGTATATAAGCAGGAAAGTTAAAAAATCCAGGGGAACCCAGTCATGGGTAGGGGGGCCCTCAATATTGTAAATTTACCTTTAGGAACTTGCACAGGTTTCCATAGTAAATATTGGAGAAAAATTCTCTCATGATTCCGAGGAGGAGGAAACAGGAGCCATTTTGGAACAAGGCGGAGCTCGCTGTTCTTAATAAAGCCTGTCCTCAGGTGAAAGGAATTAACCAGAGACAATCTGCTGGGATGTAATCAGAGCCCAGCTGACTCAGGGGCAACTAACCCACAGCAGTCAGCTGCAGCCTTCCATGTGGGAGAAGGGAAATACCCAACTCCAAGCCCATTCAAGCCATCTTGTCCCGCATACTGAGAGGGAGAGAGGGAAGGAGGGGAGAGGAGAGAGGAGAAAGAGAAGAGGGAGAGGGAGGGAGAGACAAGAGAGGGGGGGAGAGTGAGAAAAGAGGGGAGGAGAGAGGAGAAAAGAGAAGAGAGAGGGGGGAGGAGAGAGAGGAGGAGAGAGAGAGAAGAGAGAGAAGAAAAGAGAAGAGAGGGGAGAGAGAGGAGAGACAGGAGGAAGAGAGACAAGGGAGGGAGAGAGAGAGGTGAGAGAGAGAGAGGAAGGAGAGGAGGGGAGAGGGGAGAAAAGAGGAGAGAGGAGAGAAAGGGGGAGAAAGAGGAGAGCGAGAGGAAAGGGAGTGAGAGAGGAGAGGAGAGAGGAAAAGACAGGAGAGAGAGAAGAGAGGGGGAAGAGAGAGGTAGAAGAAAGGTGAGAGAGAGAGAGAGAGCACGAGCTGGGGGAGAGAGAGAGATAGGGGTGGGGAGGGAGAGAGAGAGAGAATAAAAAAACTATATAATAACCCCCCCATATCTTGTAATCACTTTACTAAAGCCTTTTTTAGTCTGTTCTTTTCACCTGGTACACCATGTCCAGCTATCAAGAAAAAGTTACAAGGCACACTAAAAGACAAAAAAATACAATTTGAAGAGACAGAGCAAGCATCAGAACCAGGCATAGAGGGGATGTTAGAACTATCTTACTGGGAATTTAAAACAATCATATTTAATATGCTAAGAGTTTCAATGGATAGGGTAGATTGCATGCAAGAACTAATGGGCAATGTGAGCAGAGAGAGATCTAAAGAACAACAACACACGCTGGAGATCAAAGACACTAACAAAAATGAAGAATGCCTTTTGATGAGCTTGTTGGAGACTAGGCAGGGTTGAGAAAAGAATCTCTGAACTTGACGATACTGCAAGAGAAACTGAAAAGTAAAGAGAACCAAGACTGAAAAAAATTGAACAAAACATCTAAGGACTGTGGGACTACTACAAAAGGTGTACCGGACACATAATGATAATACCAGAAGAAGAAGAAAAGAAAGGAGCAAAAGAAATATTTGAAATAGTAATGACTGAGAATTTGCCCGAATTAATACAAGACATTGAACCATAGATCCAGGAAGGGCAGAGAACACAAGGCAAGATAAGCACCAAAAAAACATCTAGGGCCTAGCACTGTAAAATTACAGAAAATCAAAGAAAAAGTAAACACATGTATGCTTATATATAAAGTGAATGAAATCAGTGATGCATGGGATAGAAAGTAGACATTAGAATTATTTTGTTATTATAAGGTATTCACCTCTCCATTTGTTATTTGAAAGTGGACAGTGTTATTTGAAAGTGGACAGTGTTATCTGAAAGTGTACAGTGTTATTTGAAAGTGGACTTCGATTAGTTGTAAGTGTATATTGTAAGTACATATTTAGTGGTTACCGTAGAGTAACTCCTAAAAAAGGTAAGAAAAGTTTTTAATCTGATATCTAGAGAAAAAAAGAGAAAATGAAATCATATAAAATGCTCAGTTACAAATGGCAGAAAAATAGCTAAAAACAAAAATAGTAACAAAAAACAAGGACAACAAACAGAAAACAGTAACAAATATGGTAGCTATTAGTCTATATTAATCCAACATTACTAATCACTTTGGCTTTTTTTTTTTTTTTTCCCAATGGCTGCACCTATGGCATATGGAAGTTCTTGGGCCAGGGATTGAATCTGAGCCCCAGCTGCAACCTACGCCACAGCTGCAGCAACATCAGATCCTTTAACCCACTGAGCTGGGCCAGGAATTGAACCTGCATCTCCTTAGGGACCCTGCAGTTTGATTCTTAACCTACTCTGCCATGGCGGGAACCCTCACTAATCATTTTATGTCAATGGTTTAAAAGCACTAACTGAAAGACAGAGATTGTCAGAGTTTTATCAAAAACAAGAACTACTTATATGCTGTCTATAAGAAACCCACTTTAAAAATAAAGATACATATCAATTAAAAGTAAATGCATGGAGAAAAACATATCATGCTAACACTAATCAGAAAAAGCAGACATAGCTAAATTAATTTCAGACAGAGAGGACTTAAAAGTGAAGAAAGCTATCAGAAATAAAGAAGGAAATTACACTGTGATAAAGGAGTCAGTCCTCCAAGATGCTGTAACTTAATCTGCGTGTGCCTGAAAACAGAGCATCAGACTATATTAGGCAAAAACTGATAGAACTCTAAAGACAAATAGATGAATCCACTATTGTAGCGGAGGCTTCAACGCACCTCTATTTGAAATGCACAAACCAGCAGGCAGAAAATTAGTAAGGACAGAATCGAACTCAACAATGCCATTAATAAACTGGACATAATGAACATCCATAGACCACTTCAACCAACAACACAAAATACCTATTTTTCTCAGGCTCACATGGAATATTCACCAAGATAGACCACATTCTGGGTCATAAAACACACATTAGCAAATTTAAAATAATACAAATCATATAATGTCTGTTCTCACACCACAATGTAATTAGGCTAGAAATCAGTAACAAAATTTAACTGCAACCCCCCCAAATATACATAGATTAAACAACATTCTTCTAAATAATACATGGGTCAAAGAGGAAATCTCAAGAGAAACTCAAAAATATTATGAACTAAGTGAAAACAAAAATGCAGCTTATCAAAATTTGTGGGATACAGTAAAAGGAGCTCTTAAAAGGAAATTTAAAACATGGGATGAATAAATTCAAAGAGAAGATTTCTTATTAAACTAAACATGCTCTTACAATATGGTGTAGCAATCATGTTCCCTGGTACTTACCCAAAGGAGTTAAAAATTATATACACACAAAAATCTGTACATGGGTATTTACAACAGTAGCTTTATTCATAAGTGTCAAAACATGCAAGAAACCAAGATGTTCTTAATATTAGTGCTAAAAAGAAATGAACTATCAAACCATGATAGGGCATAGAGGAATCTTAAATGCATATTACTAAGCTAAAGAATACAATATGAAAAGCCATTTTTTGAAATTCCAACTATATGACATTTTGGAAAAGGAAAAACTATGGAGACAGAAATAAGATCAGTGGTTGACAGGGTTTGAGATGGGGACAGAGCAGGAGAAATGAGTAGGCAGAGCAAAAAGGATTTTTAGGGCAGTGAAAATACTTCCTATGATACTAAGATGTTGGATACATGTTAGTATACATTTGCCCAAACCCACAGAACGAGCAACAACAAAGGTGGACCCTAGGTAAACTATGGACTTTGGGTGTCAACGATGAGTCAATGTACACTCATCAATTTCAATGAATGCACCACTTTAGTAGGAGATGTGTGTGTGGGAGTATATGGGAAATCTCTGTACCTTTCGCTCAGTTTTGCTGTGAATCTAAAACCTTTTTAAGAAAACAAATTGTTTTAATATTAAAAATTAAAATAAATATTTATGAAAGAAGAAAACCAGTAAACACAAATGCTAGTGTATTTCATGAGAGTTCTCTAAATACAAATCAGTTCTGCATTTCTTCATTTATTGGTATTATTTTGTTTGGATTAGTCTCGACACCTAAAAATCTTATAGTTCAGTGAACTTATCATTGCTTGCTTTATCAATGTTTCATTACTAAGTCCTTAATACATGTGGAAGTTTAATGTAATTTTGCTGAGAAATTACCACTTCTACTTTGTCTATTTCATTCTCTTCTCTCCTTAGAATTATTAGACAGAAAAAAAATAGCTTGAAGTACATTCCAAATCTTTAGGAATATATCTTAACCCAAATGCTGCCACATATAAAATATTTTTTTTTCTTTTCTTTTTAGAGCAGTACCTGAGTGCAGCATATGGCACTTCCCCAGGCAAGGGGTCGAACTGGACCTCCAGCTGAGGACTACACCACAGCCACAGCAGCTCTGGATTTGAGCCACATCTACAACCTTCATCATAGCTTGTAGCAAAGCCGGATCCTTAACTCAACTGATTGAGGCCAGGGATGGAACCTGAATACTCACAGATACTATGTCAGGTTCTTAACCCACTGAGCTACCATGGAACTCCCTAAAAATAATTTTATTAAAGAATTTTTAGAGGTGGTTCTGCTTATTGTCAAGATTGAATAAGCAATATTCACCCTGTCTGAATTCAGTGAAACACCCTGGAAAGAATGCATGGAGCAATTATCTGAGGACTTTGGAGAGTAATCATAGCTGGTGGATTTGGGAAGGAAAGCAGAATGTAATGTACCATGGAACCTGTAGTCAGGTTCGCATTGCTTTTTTTTCCTTGATTTCTCCTTTCTTCATTTTAAAAAATCCTGAAACCAAGAACTGTGCACTGGATGCAGAAAGGAAGAGTCCCAGGAGAAAATTTCTATTTCTAGTCCATCCAATGAGGAGGACAGAAGGGCCCTGTGAGATAGACTGAATCCTGTTTTGAGAAATTCCCTTTAGCTCTGACTTCCAAGCATGCCTATGGTGACAGTGGCAACAACAGCATCAATGGCTGGATAAGGGCCTAAAACTCAAAGGGAGAGGGTTTTTTTCCCTTTGACTAGAGGAACTCATCTCAAGAGCACGAGGTGAATGCCCACTGCTTTATTTTCTTCCTATATACCCTCTCACCACTTGGCTTTGGAGGCAGACACACTTTCAGGAATGCATGGCAGAATAGGGAAACTAAAGCCACAGCTTTTTATAAAGAGGACTAGTAAGGGGCCTCTGACGGTCATAAAAGGTTGGGATCATACAGAGAGAAGGGAGATCACGAAAACAATACCCTAAAGTTTTGTATTAGCTTTTTCACCTGCACTTGAGCTACTAATGCATGGATCCAACCCTAAACTGAATACTAAGGCTCTGGGAACTGGACTATGGGTTCAGACCACCACCCAGGTCTATGGCTACTGCACAGCGCTTCGAAACTGAACTGACAGTGAAATTACACCCGACAGAAGGCAGGTAGGAATTTCCAGCCTGAACCTAACAACTGTTACCAAACATTTAAAGAATAAATAATATTACTTTATACAATTTCTTACAGAAAATAGAGGAGGGAACACCTCCAAATCATCCTATGAAGCTGAGTTAATGCCAAAACTAGAGAAAATACAAGAAACTGAAACTAGAATGGATTTTTCTCAAGAACACAGACATAAAATCCTCAACAAAATATCAACAAATTTTCTCAAGCAATGTATAAAAAGTCTAAATCCACGATCGAGTATGGTTAATACTAGGAATGCAATGTGATTACAATATTCAAAAAGTAAACAATGTAATTTATCATATTAACTAAGAAAAGCCGCATGATCCTATCAGTTCATGCAGAAAAAACATTTAACAAAATCTGACATCCATTCATGATTTTCTAAAAAAATCGCTCAGCAAACTAGGCAGAGGGAGCCTCTCTTTCCTGATAAACGGAATCTACAAAATATCCAAAGCTAACATCCTACATAGTGAAAAGCAGGATGCTTTTCTCGGCAGCTTGAGAAAAAGACATTCACTCTGCCAGTGACCACTGCTAATCAATACAGTACTACAAGTCCAAGTCAGGGCAATAATGACACAAGGAAGAGAAATATACCCACAGTCAGTTTCCCCTACTATTAACACCCAAGGGTACATTTATCACAGTTAATGAACCAATGTTAATGTATTATTATTAACTAAAGTCCACACTTCATTAAATTTTTCTTAGTTTTTATATAATGTCGTGTTCAGGATGGTGATCATGTCCCCTTATACTCTTCTTGGCTGTGACAGTTCTTGACGACCTGGACAGTTTTGAGGATTCCTGGTGAGATAGTTTAAGGAATATCCCTCAGTTGGGATTTTTTTTTTCACAATTAGGCAAGGGTTATGGGTATTTTGAAGAAGACTGAAAAGGTAAAGTGCCAGGCTCATCATTGTATCAAGGGTACCCGCTGTCAACATGACTTATCACTGTTGAACAATGATTATTCCATTATAATTTCAATTTGTCATCAATTACGTCTTTTGCAAATATTTCTAATTTGTGGTTTACATTTTCGTTGTTTTAAATATCTATCAGAGTAGAATGTTTTTGCTTTTAAAAAGTCCCATTTTTTTCCTCCTTCATGATCATGCTTTTGGTAACACATCTGAAACCACATCACCAAATTGAAGCTCAAATACTTTCTTCTGTTTTTTTCTATAGGTTTTATATTTTTGTGTTTTACCTCTCTCTCAATGATCCATTTTGAGTTAATTTTGTATAAGCTGTAAGGTCTGTGTCCAGATATATTGTTTCTTTTGCTTATGGACATTCAATTATTCAGCACAATTTGTTGAAAAAATTTAACTCCCCCCGCTTTTTTTTTTCCTTTTTACAGCCACACCTGTGGCATACGGAAGGAAGTTCCCAGGCTAGGGATCGAACTGGAGCTGCAGCTAACAGCCTATGTCACAACCACAGCAACTCTAGATCTGAGCTGCATCTCTAACCTATGCCGAAGCTTGCAGCAATGCAGATCCTTAACACACTGAGCAAGGCCAGGGACTGAACTCGCATCCTCATGGATACTAGTCAGATTCTTAGCCTGCTGAGCTACAACAGGAGCTCCTATCTGTTGCCCTTTGGATAGCTTTGCACATTTGTCAAAAATTAGTTTACTCTATAAGTGTGCATCTATTTCTGGGCATTTTGGCACTACGCTTGGAGGCAATTTTAAACTGAAATTACGAAAAACAGGCAAAAATGACAAAAATATAGCACTAAATAGACTGAGAAAGGACACTTTTTACATTATGAGAGCTGACATAAGAAGGCAGAGTGTTGCTTTGATCTCAGCTGGGAGTGTGCATGTTAGCGATTCAAATTTTTCACCACTCTGTATGTCTGTAAATGACCATAGGAAGATGGCACGTATCGATTTGGGAGTTACGAATAAGTTTTAGCAAATAGACAAATGTGCAAACAATGAGGATCAGTTGTATTTTCAAATCACATATGTTTGACAGTTTTGATAAGTACATTGCTAGGATTTTCCCCAATATAATTCCTAATGTTATGTTTCCGCCCTTCAGCTTTTCCTAGTAAAAGTGCTTTTAGAAGCAACTATAAGTTAACTCGGGATGTAAGAACAAAGTATTTTCCATTCATAATTAACTCCTGTTGGATCATCCATGATTTGTTCAACTTGGTTTTCATCATGATACTTAAAAACAGACCAAAGGTGAAAATTACCTTCTAATTCTTGAATTGTTAACTTACACGGGCATGTTAGACTTACTCATTCTCTAGCACATCATTATGTATGTATGACTATAGTCCAAGTTTTTTAAAATGTCTTTGACAATAGCAATATATTCTTAATCATTTATATTGCTTAAATTCAATGCTATTTTTCATTCGTTTGTAAAAGATACTAACTCTTCTCACATAATTTGTGGAATTTTCTTTGCGTCATAAATGAACACACGCCCTTGCCATGCAAATAGAAAAGCTATTTTGGGCAGCACAGGGCCTGAAATCTCACAAAATTAAGTCTAAATTTTGGGCAGATTGCTTAATTCTAAACCTCTGTTCCCTCATCTCTTAAGTGGGGACAATAAGGTTTGTCTTGCAGGGATGTTATAGGAAAAGGACTCTGTCCATTGGTTGGCAATGGCTGGCCCACGATTAATGGTAACTATTTGAAACATCAATTACTTCTGCTGCCTACAGTTTTGTTTTGTTTTTTGTTTTGTTTTTTCCAAAAGAGAACTTGGCTTGCCTAATCAGGATTCTTTGGTCTATCATCCAAGAAAACTTCATTCTTGTAATGTGTATTTACATATCTTAGAGATTTTCTTCCTTAAAAAGCAAAAACAACGGAATATTGCCATATTGAAAAAAATACACCCTTAAAAAAAACTCAAGATAAAATATTTCTACTATTAAGCTTTAAAATAATTAAGATCAGGAGTTCCCATCATGGCTTAGCGGAAACGAATCTGACTAGCATCCATGAGGACGCAGGTTCTATCCCTCGCTCAGGGTTAAGGATCTGTGGTTGCCGTGAGCTGTGGTGTAGGTTGCAAATGTGGCTGGGATCTGGCGTTGCTGTGGCTGTGGCATAGGCCAGTGGCTACAACTCCAATTTGACCCCTAGCCTGAAAACCTCCATATGCTATGGGTGCAGCCATAAAAACACAACAACAAAAAAAAGAGATTAAGATCAGATTTTTAAATTAAACACTGTAATAGCATAAGGATTTCCAGTTAATATTTTTTGCAATGTTTTTGCATTGGGTTTCTTGTCACCATAAGCAATGCTTTTGTTATCAAGTATGCGTTTCCTCATGGTGTAACCATGATTTACAAAATCGATTATTTTATAAACATATATAATATATACATGTACTAATTTTAGTTTTTAATTTTGATTTTTCTAAGATTAAAAAAAATCTCTGCCTTGTTGTGTCATTAGAGAAAACTAACCCAGCACTTCTATTTTAAATTTAAAAATATTTTTATAAATATATGCATATTAAAATTAGTCAATATCACGTAGTGTTTTATTCTTCTCTTCGTTCTGTTTTCTCAGACTTAAACAGAAATTCTGCTCTTGAGAGATCATTTTAAAGAAATCTTTATTAAAAAAACCTATCCATTTTGTAGCATTTTTCTTAAAGAGCAAAGGTCAAGAAAAAAAAGGCTTATTTCAGAGTCAGTGAATTTATAATCATTTCTTTGTTGTCAAAAAAGGAGTATCTAGGCATTTTTCATACTCTACCACAGGGTGGAGTATTGCTTTAAATATGGGACCTTTTTTACACCATGCATTCCTAACTAGTTCATTCTGTTATGTAGATAAACTGTGGAACAGGGTTTTAGTGAATGGTGAAAAAATTGGGGGTTCTAAAATTTTGAACCCTATCAGACTCATCTGAATTGCTACTCAGGTATAATTAAGAGCAAATATTAAACATGCAGTGGCCCCCAACAGATAAGAAATCTATTCCAGTCCTGTGGAGATTTTATGACATAAGGTCTTGAAATGGTATGTAATTTTCATGTAATTGTGTATGTTTTTTCTTCAAAGATACGAGTCGACAGTCTATAGTTTTGATGATTTATTTTTTTGTTTGTATGTATTAATTGTGACAATGTACAGTTTGTGTTGAAAAATATTTATTGAATTACATTGCACTATTTGGAAAATATGCCTGTCCCACTAAATTGCTTTTAGAATCATTATGCTAAAGTCTTGACTTTCTACAGCAAAGTTAATTTATTGACATTAAATAATTCCCAGCTGAGGTACAGTCAAAGTAGTCTCCTTGCAATTAATCAATGCTGTTTTTTTGTTTTTTGTTTTTTCTACTTTTGGGGCCAAACTTGTGGCACATGGAAATTCCCAGGCTAGGGGTCAAATCAGAGCTGCAGCTGCTGGCCTACACCACAGCCACAGCAATGTGGGATCCAAGCCGTGTCTGCAACCTACACCACAGCTCATGGCAATGCCAGATCCTTAACCCACTGAGCGAGGCCAGGAATTGAACCCGCATCCTCATGGACACTAGTCGAGTTCCTTACCGTTGAGCCACTATGGGAACTCCTCAATGCTGTTTTTAACTCAAAGCAAGCATAAAGGCTCTACCAGGAAACCAAGGCTACTTTGGCACTTTTTATGGATTTGGCAGTCATGGACATATCTCTATGATATCTCTCTGCCTGATCCCCCTTGCTTGTTTTCAGTATACTAATGGAAGAGCTTTGACTGGGCAGCAACACAGATATAATACAAACACAAATGACACCTGCATGAAAATGAAGAAAGCATGCTTAAAAATATCCAGTGGCTCACATCTCAGACCTCCAGGAGCCCAGTGAAATGATGAAAGTGTCCCTTTATGACCATTATGACACATTAATCTTTCCAAAATATTTCAACTTTTGAGCACCAAAGCAAATAAAAAAGAAAAAGGACACTTTCATTATCTCACCACTTCATCCTCAGCATGAATATTGGATCCAAGGTTAAAACAGTAATGAGAGATAAATTCAAATCTGGAGTAAAAAAGATGACATTTAAAGCAAGTGTGTCAGAATTGGAGTTGTTAAAATTTCTTTTTATGATTGCAGATTGGTAAGAAACCAAACAATTGTATGTTTAGTACAACAAATCTTTTTATTGAGGTTTAATTCATATAACATAAATTACTCATTTTAAAGCATACAATTCAGTGGCACTTAATGCATTCACAATGTTGTACAATTACCATTTCTCTGTTTCAAAAATTTTATCACCACAGAAGAGCATCTTGTATTATCACTCCACTTCTCTGCTCCCACTGCCCATAAAAAAAATCGCTGATCTGCATTCTCTGTCTACAGATTTGCCTATTATGGATATTTCACATAAAAAATCATAAAATATGTGATCCTTGTGTTTGGCTTCTTAGCACAATGTGTTCATGGTCCATGCATGTTACAGCATGTATTAGAGTATCATTCTTTTCATGGTTGAACAATATTCCTTTGTATTTACAGACCACATTTTGTTTATGCATTCATCCACCAATGGGCATTTGAGTTGTTTCCACCTTTTGGCCACTGAAAAAAATGCTCCAATGGACATTGGCATACAAGACTCTGAACCCCTGTTTCAATTCTTTTAGGAATATACCTAGAAGTGGAATCGCTGGATCATAAGGTAATGCTATGTTTAGCTCTTGGAGAAACTGCCAGAAAGTTTTGTGCAGCAGTTTTCATTTCCCCTAGCAATGTAGGAGGGTTCCAATTTTTCCACAGCCTTGTCAACACTTATTTTCTATTTTTTTAAATTACAGTCATCTTAGTAGTTGTGAATTGATATTTCATTGTGGCTTTGATGTGCATTTTTCAAAGGACTGATGTTAAACACTTCTTTCATGCTATTGACCATTTGTATCTCTTCCTTAGAAAAATGTCTATTCAAGCCATTTACTCATTTATTAGTAAGACTTTATGCTTTGGAGTCTTAGGAGTTCTTTATATATTAGATACTACACTCTTAGAGACATACGATTTGCAAATATTTTCTCCCATTCTGTAGGTTGTCTTATCACTTTCTTGATAATAGCCTTTGATGCATAAAAATTTTTAATGTTTGTTAAGATCAATTTATCTATTCTGTTGTTGTTTCTCCTTGTGCTTTTGGTGTTAAATCTAAGAATCCACTGCCAATTATGAGTCATCAAGAATAACTCTGTGGGAGTTCCCTTTGTGGCTCGGTGGTTAACAAACCCGACTAGTATCCATGAGGATGTGGGTTCGATCCCTGGCCTCGCTCAGTGGGTTAAGGATCCGGATTCGTTGTGAGCTGTGCTGTAGGTTGTAGACGTGGCTCAGATCCCACATTGCTGTGACTGTGGCGTAGGCAAATAGTTGTAGCTCTGACCTGACCCTTAGCCTGTGAACTTCCATATGCCATAGGTGTGGCCCTAAAAAGCAAAAAGAATAACCTCTATGTTTTCATCAAATAGTTTCACAGTTCAGCTGTTATATTTAGGCTGTTAATCCATTTTGAGTTATTTTTTGCAATATAAAAGTGAGGTAGATTCCTTCTTAATTCTTTTGTATATGGTTACCCAGTTGTTCCAGCACCATATGTTAAAGAACTATTCTTTACCCATTGAATGATCCTGGCACCCCAAGATTGTCCACTGATGTTTGGACTTATTTCTGGGCTTTCAATTCTATTCCATTTTTTTCTATTTCTGCCAGTACCACACTCTTTAAATCTCTAATGTTGTACTAAGTTTTGAGATTAAGAAATGGGAATCCTCCAACTTTGCTTATCTCTTTCAGTACTGTTTTGGCTCCTTGGGACCTCATGAAATTTAATGTGAATTTTTGGATCAGCTTTTCCATTTCTGCAAAAAAGGCAAGTGGAGTTTTCGTAGGGATATTTGCACTGAATCAATACGTCACTTTGGGTAATGCTGCCATCTCAACAACGCTGTCTTCCAACCCATGAACATGGGATGTCTTTCCATTTATTGTCTTCTTTAATTTCTTTCAGCAAAAAAGTTTTCAATATGCATGTCCTTCACCTCCTTGGTTAAATTTATTCCCAGGTACCTTATTCTTTTGGATGCTATTGTAAACGGAATTTTTTTCTTTCATTTCAGATTGGTTATTGCTGGTATAAGAAACATAACTGATTTTTGCACATTCATTTTGTAACCTGCAACTCTGCTAAAGTTACTGGCTTCAGCAGGTTTTCTGTGCTTTTTTGTTTTGTTTTTTGTTTTTGGCTGAGACATGCAATGGCTTGACATGAGATCTCAGTTCCCAGACCAGGGGTTGAACCTGAGCCCCAGTGGTAAAAGAACCAAGTCCTAGCCACTAGACTACAAGGCTCCCTTGTTTAGGTTTTGATTTACATTTCCTTGTTGACTGTGATGTTGAGCAGCTTTTCATATATTCGTTTAATATTTGTATGTCTTCTTTGAAAAATGTCTATTCAGGCTCTTTGTTCATTTAAAAAATTTTTTCTTACTTTTGCTATTGACTTGTATGAGTTAATTATATTTTTGGAATATCTGTCACATGGGACATACAATTTGCAATTATTTTCTCCCACTCCATAGTTTGCTTTTCTTTTTTTTTTTTTGTTTTGGTTGTTTCCTTTGCTGTGAAGAGTTTTTTAGTTTGAAATAGTCCCACTTGTCTATTTTTGATCTTCTTTACTGTGATTTTTAGTCGCAAGTATTGCCAAGACCAATGTCAAGAAGACTTTCCCCTGTTTTTCCTATGAGTTTTAAGGTTTCAGGCCTTACATTTAAGTCCTTAATCTAT
Source organism: Catagonus wagneri (assembly GCA_004024745.2). Lineage (NCBI taxonomy): Eukaryota > Metazoa > Chordata > Mammalia > Artiodactyla > Tayassuidae > Catagonus > Catagonus wagneri. Next base: position 14,741,993 of record PVHT020000173.1, read on the forward strand.
TTTGAGTTTTTTTTTCTGTGTGTATGGTATCAGGTAAGGGTCCAATTTCATTCTTTTGAATATGGATATCCAGTTTTTCCAATACTTGATCAGGCAGACAGAAAACTAATCAGGAACAGCAAACCTGAATAATAATGTGGACCAAATGGGCCTATCAGACACATATAGAACATGCAATTCAACCACAGCAGAATATACTCATCTCAAATGCCCAGAGAAATTCTCCGGGATAGAACATATGTTAAGCCACAAAGCAAGTTTTAACATGTTTCAGAAGACTGAAATCATATCAAGCATATTTTCTGATCACAATGATATGAAGCTGAAAGTCAATCATAGGAAGAAAACTGAAAAATTTGCAAATATGTGGAAATCAAACATACTACTGAACAACCACTGAGTTAAGATATTAAAAGAGAAATCGGAAAGTATCTTGAGACAAACAAAAATAAAAACATAGTATACCAGACCTTAAATGATGTAGCAGAAATTTTAAAAGGAAAATTTATAGCAATAAATGCCTACATTAAGAAAACAGAAAGATTTCAGGAATTTCTGCTCTGGCACAGTGGGCTAATGATCTGATTTGTCTCTGTGGAGGCACTGGTTCAATCCACAGCCTGATGCAGTGGGCTAAGGGTCCAGCATTGCTGCAGCTGTGGCACAGGCTGCAACTCTGGCTGAGATTCAGTCCCTGGCCTAGTAACTTTCTTGCCCATTGGTGCAGCCGAAAAAGAAAATGAAGGATCTCAAATAAACAATCTAACTTTACACTTCAAGAAATCAGAAAAAGAAACAATGAAACCCAAAATTAGCAGAAAGAAGGACATAATAAATACTAGAGTTGAAATAAATGAACTAGAGACTAAAAAAGGACTAGAAAAATATCAGTGAAATTAGTGGGGGTTTTTTGAAAAACAAACTGACTAAACAAGAAAAAAGAGAGAGGGAACTCAAACACAACTGTAAATTAAGAGCAGACATTAGAATGGATACCAATACAAAGAGATTACAAGAGACTATTAAGAATAACTATACTCCAACTAACTGGATAGCCTGGGAGAAAGGGATAAATTCCTAGAAACATACAATTGACAAAAACTGGATAATGAAGAAATACAAAATCTGAACAAATTATTAAGAGATTTAATCATTAGTCAAAAAAACCTCCTAACAAAGAACAGTTCAGGGACATGTGGCTTCACTGGCAAACTCTACCAAAGATGTAAAGAAAAATTAAAACCAATCTTTTTCAAACTGTTCCAAAAAAAAATCTGTGAGGAGGGAATACTTCCAAACTCACTTTGTAAGAGTAGCCTTACCCTGATACCAAAGCCAGACAAGGACACTACAGGAAAAGAAAATTGTAGGTGAATATTCTTGATGAACACAGATGTAACAATCTTCAACAGAATATTAGTAAATGACATTCAACACCAAATTAAAAGGATCATGCACCACAATCAAACAGGATTTCTTCTTGGGCTTAAAAAATGGTTTGACATAAATCAAATCAGTAAATGTTATACATAACATTAAAAAATGAAGGATAAAATCATATGGTCATCTAAATAGGAATAGAAAAAGCATCTGATAAAATTCAACATCCTTTCATAATAAAAACTCTCAACAAACTGGGTATAGAAGAAATTTACCACATATTATACCATATATGGCATAATAAAGGCCATATGTAACTAGCCCACAGCTAATAACAAATGGTTATTTGTTAAATACTGAAAGCTTTTGGTTAAATACTGAAAGCTTTTCCCTCTATGATCAGGAATAAGACAAGGGTGCCCACTCTCACCTTTTATTCAAGATAGTACTTTAGTTCTTGCTAGAGCAATTAGGCAAGAAAAAGAAATAAAAAGTATCCATGTTAGAAAGGAAGAAGTAAAGCTGTGTCTGTTTGCAGATGACATGTTATTGTATATAGAAAACTCAAAAGACTTCACAAAAAACTGTTTGAGCTAATAAACAAATTCAGGATTCAAAATCAATACACAAAACTCAGCTGCATTTCTATATAGTACCAATGAACTATCTGAAAAGGAAATTAAGAAAGCAATCCCATTTGCCAAGGTATAAAAAATAATAACATATTTGGAAATAAATTTAACAGAAGAGGTAAAAGTTCTCTACACTTAAAAATTATAAGGTACTGATGAAAGAATTTGAAGTAGATGCAAATAAATGGAGAGATATACCATGTTCCTGCCTCATTCAAGGACTGATGAGTTTTAGAGAGATCATAGCAGTCATTCTATGTCCAACTTTTAGACTATTTTCTGTTTATGTCAATCATTAAGTCTTGTGTTCACCGATATATATATTTCCGTGTGTATAAGCTCCAACTATTATAAAAAAATAACAACTAATTTCTGGAGTCAATTTTAATTTGAAATGATACATCTTGTCTTCTTATCTAGGATATAAATGTACTAAAGTACTGATTTTCATCTCATATCTCCACCTCCCTTTCTGAAAACTATATCTGATAGATACCCAGTATTTGATGGCTTTATTGCTTTTCTTCCAAACAGTTTCCATTAAATTTTCCTGTAAAAAGCGTTAGGATTTATGTCAATGTTCCAACTGCAGGTGGCACTGATTGACTTAATTTGTCAGCTCTATTCTTGGTTATTCTTTTGTACCCTGGAAGTGAAGAGAATACTACACATCATGAATCCTGCTAAAGGAAAAGCCTGAAAAATAGTTCCTTTGAGCGAGCATTTTCACGTGGGAAACCATTTTCTCTTTTTATCTACTATGCTCCTATGAGTCCAGCCAAGACTGCATCTGCTTAGTTTATTTGATATATTTTAATGTCTAGCATGGTGATGTGAGCATATAGACATTTGATAAACGCTATATCATGATAGTTGTGGCTATCAATACAGCAGTTATAGAGCCTATTCAAATATGAATTGATGCTGTGACTTTATGGTAAGATATGTTCCGTCTCTAGATTTCTCTTTAAATAGAAGCCTTGAATGAACTACACTTGTTTTAAACATTCAGCAAATCATAAGAAGGAATCATAGAAGCCATCTAGTCCATATACTTTATTTTACACTGGAAGAATTTGAAAGAGAAGGAGGTTTGAATTGTTATGATATAAAAAGTATAGTCAGTTCCAGATCTAGGGGGAAAAAACCCAGGTCTTCTGATCCTAAATACAGTGATAAAACAAGGAGTTACTTTTGCTATTATAAAATAGCAATTTATAGCTCTAATTCAAAATCGTGTTCTATAATTATGCTTTGGAACTCACAATGGAATACAAAGAATACTGAAAGTAATTTATTATATTCCTTCTCAGTTTGGAGATTATTTCATAGAGTAGGTGGGCCCATCTCATTTTATCAAGCTTTTATTGAACTGCCACAACATCCAGAGCTAAGAGAATATAACCTAATTATGTCTAGTTGCATAGCCAACTTCAACCTCAGCTGACAAAGGAAACCGACAGAATTTAAGTGAACAGAACTTCAGGGTGTGTGTTAATTTTGGCTTAGGGGAATTAAAAAATTTTAGAGACTTACCTCCCTGATGAGATGGCCAGTGTTGAGAGCAAATCTCCTTAATAGTGATACAGGTATTGATTTCTGTTGGGCTTCAGAGAAAAGACTGGTGATTTCATAATATACACTATCATATGTATTTTGACATTAATGATGTTCACTGGCTGAGGCAAATTGGTGCAGTATAAGATGAAAATGCTATACATCCCAATGTAGGCTTGATGTAAAACGCAGCTACCACAACGAAACTCAAAAGACATTTGTTCATTTGGTTAATTTTGCGGCCAAATGTTTTATTTTATAATTCTGGAAGTAGACCAATTCTCTGTTCTCTCACTACATTTCAATGCTAAATAAATAACAGTGGTGGACTTGGCCCACTGAAAATGACCTGCTATCACTCATGCAGGCAAAGCCACGGATTCCGGGATTCTGAATTGATTTGGTCCTCCTTCTGGATTGTGGTAGGGAAAATAAACGCTCACAGTGACTTATGTCTGTTTCTTCAGGTGACTTTCACCTTGGCTGACTTGATTTGTGCTAAGGGGACCACAGAGAGACCTTCTGCTTCCCGGCAACCAAAGGTCAAGCTATTTTCATGCTTCTCTGCCTTGTTTTCCTTCCTTCTGGGATTGATCCTGTTCTTTCAGGTCTTTTATTATTGTCACACTTACTCTTTGTAAAAAAGATTGTTTTCACCTTGTGATTACTTGCAGTTCTCAAGTATATTTACTTATTTCACAGAAGAATAATTCACATGTAGAGTCTTTTTTTTTTTTTGCCCCAAGTCCTGGCCAAGCTGCCTGTTTGCTACTGTCCAAAGATATGAAGAATCTTCATCTCTTTTTTTCCTTCCTTCTGTGCCTGGCTGATTTCTATTACCTTTGCAGACTTTGCCTAGCAATCACTACCTTCAGAAAAACCATTCCTGTCCCACTAGGTCTGGATCAGGTGCCCCCTACATTGTATTTCCCACACTGTATCTTGGCTCATCATTCTACTTCTCACACTGTATTGTTATTGACATTTTGTTGCCTCACACATTATTATTCAAAGCAGTCACTTTGAGTATTCTTCTTAACACATTTGTGGCATTGTTGCTTAGTTTTATAGCATCCTTCAGTATTCTGAGGGCTGAAAACTTAGTAAATTTTTACTCTAAGACACAAACTCTCTATTGCTACTGTATCTTTGTTTAAAAGTGTAATAGGGCAAACTTTGTTTTATTTTTAACCGTTTTTAAATTGAAGTACAATTAATTTACAATGTTATGTTAGGTGTACAGAAAAGTGATTCAGATATATATACTCTTTTTCAGATTCTTTTCCAATATAGTTTATTACAGGACATTGAATACAGTTCTCTGTGCTATACAGTAGATACTTGTTTATTTTATAAATAGTGTGTAAATGTTAATACAAAACTCCTATCTCCCCCCTATTCCTGTGCTATCGCCTTTTATAACTGTGTTTGTTTTCTATGCCTGTGAGTCTATTTCTGTTTTGTAAATAAGTTCATTGAAACTTTCACTGGTAATCTGGTAATAAAGTATTTATTCATCTATCTATATAAATATAGCATGATATATATAAATATAGATAGACAGATAATCAGTGTGTCTACCTCTAAAACTAGATTTCATCATCGGTCTTAAGGAAGGACTGAAAACTTGAACATCTTACTACCCACTACCCCAGTTCCAACAGCAAAATTACTTGGCACTCAGACAGAAGAAAGGGAGGGAGAAGATAGGGAAGAGACACCAAAGAATTATCTCATACACAAACACATTGCACACACACACATCATTCACATACATATATTTTTTCCCTCTTATAATCAAAATATCAATGAATGTCTACTGCATTTCTACAATGTGCCCAGCACGGCACTGGTGCCACAGCCTTGTAGGGGAAACTAGCATTTAATCAAATAATCTACAAATAAGCCTTCTCAAAGGATGTTGGGAGTGGTTGCCCTGTTCCAGCGGAGTTCCACTCTCATGCATCTTTCTGAACCTGACACTAGCCAGCTCTATCAGTCTGGGATCAGATGGGAAAACAAAGCTATTGTAACTATCTCTAAATTTCACTTAGAAGTTAAGCTTTACAGGTTGTTGGAAGAGTTAGGGAGGGAGGATCAGAGAGTTGCCATGGAAAATCAAGACCACTGAATCTGGAAAGTCAGGGAGGTCTGTGTAGACCTCTGCCATCTGCAGCAATGATGTGGGTAGTACTCATGCACTTGCCGCAAAGCTGCTGTGACTCTTGCCTGCCTACAAATCTGGCTGCCACCACACCCAGAGAATAATGGCTTAACTTCTCTTCTGCAGTCCAGACTTTATGCAACTTCCTTTCAAAGGGAAATTCTACCCAGAATGAAACAGGGAAGAGGCGTCTGGGGAATGTAATTTCCCAGATCTTAGAAGGGTGGGGTTATGGTGCTAAGTTGGCAGCAGACAATCTATCCCAGCATCTTTATCCTTTTTCAAAGATGTTAGCATGTTGGACAATATTTTTTGATGATCCTCTTGTGCCAGTCACTGTGCTCAGCCCCGCATTTATATTTTCCGACTGAAGCCCTCTGAAGCCCCCGGTGGTGGTATGGGATGGGCAGAATAGGAGGGAAGGAAAGTTGGATTTTCTACATTTTACAGATAAGAAAACTTAAAGCCAAGAGATGGAGCTGGCCAGTGGTTCTACAGCTGAAGTAGCACTGGAGCTACAGTTCAAATCCTACTCTCTGATAAGAGAACCCAGTTTTTGAACTGCACACCACCTTGCTCCTGCGACCTATTCCTTCTTTGATGTAACTGTTGGTTTTGGCTAACAAAGCCAAGCTACTTTATTTTCCCATATAGTTTCATTGCAGATGGCACTTTTAACTTCAATGACTCTTGTAAAAGGGCCATTTGGGGAGGCATGTTTAGGGGATGCATAAGGCTTGAAGTCTAAAAGATAGATGGAGGAGTTCCAGTCATGGCTTGGCGGTTAAGGAATCCGACTGGGAGCCATGAGGTTGTGGGTTCGATCCCTGGCCTCGCTCAGTGGGTTAAGGATCTGGCATTTCTGTGAGCTGTGGTGTAGGTCACAGATGTGACTTGGATCCTGCATTGCTGTGGCTGTGGTGTAGGCTGGCAGCTACAGCTCTGATTGGACCCCTAGCCTGGAAACCTCTATATGCCGTGGGTGCAGCCTTGGAAAAGACAAAAAAGACCCCCCAAAAAAAAGGTTAAAAAAAAAAGATAGATGGATTCCACCCTCAAATATCATCAATTTGGAGAGAATCTAAATAGACTGCATGCACCACAGATAGATGGGATTCCTTCCCTAAAATTATTCGAGGCAAAAATAAAACAATATTTGGAAATGGTTTATTAAAAGGATTAATCCTTTTTATAATGCAGGATGGTGACTCTGCTGGGCAATTTTAAGAAAAATCTATGCCCTTGTGAATTGTAACATAGAATGAAAGTATGTCAAAATGAAGAAAGGTGCTATTGCAATGAAGGTGAAAGGAAGTTATAATGAAATATGAGACAGAGGGCGCTTGCCAGGAAAAAAAAATACTAGAAATTATCAGAACAATTTTAGACAGGAAAAGAAAAAAAGGGATAGAGAGAGGGAGAGGGAGAGAATGTGAGAGAGCCTGATTGTGTATACTGAAATATATGAAGTATATATTGAATATTTTATAATTCAATTAACATATTTTGGTCCTCAGAAAGAAACAATCTGTAAAGCAACAATGTTCAAAGGGCTTAATGAATAAGCTTTCAATCCCACTCCAATTCTTCTGCAGAATCTCATACTCCCCACAATCTGCTTGCTAATTTCATGTCTATGAACTTCAATATTGGGAATGGGATATCTTATACATTAGAAAGGATCTTTTTGATTACTGCACAGATGTATCCTAAAATAAATACATATATCTGAAATTTGCCTTATAAATGCATTTCTGATACATATATATATATATATATATATATATGTATCTATGAACTTCGATATTGGGAGTGGGATATCTTGTACATATTTCAAACTCACAAGTTTCCAAAGGCCTCCCTATAGAAATGGAATATTAATATACTGGGCACAGAAAGCTAAAAGCCAAATACTAGAACACTACAATGACTCTATAAAGACTTGGAAACTCCATGGGTGTCGTCAAGATATGGCCAATAGCCATAACTTCCTGTGTTTACCGAGAAGAATACAGATGTGTTTCAGAACATGTGAAGATGAAAAAGCTGTGTCAAATGTGTGCCACTGGGAGTTAGTGTGTTGTAATTCTGATTTCCTAGCTTGTCTGGGGTGGAATGATATAAGGTTCTGGCATCTGTGAGGATTTAAACACTCATTTTAAGCAAAACTATCCTCTAGGTAAAAAGAATATAGTTTTAATTAATAATAAATCTTCAATTTTAGGGGATGGATTCAAAAAATGAAAAGACTTTTTTAAAAATTCATGAGGCACAAGCAACAAATTGTCTATGATGAAACAAGATTTTTAACACTCTGACTGGTGTTTTTGTACACTAACAGTAACCATTATGAAATGTGAGGTAATTAAACACAGTAATTTGCTAATTCCAGAGACTTTTCATTTCAAATTTTGAGAGGAAATAAGAGTGATATCCCTTGTGAGAAGCAAATACGCTACCTGCAATGGTTTACAGTCACTCAACTGTGCTTCTCAGATTTCAATGGCTATGACCTCTAGCTATTCCTAGATGTTTCTCCAAAGTCTTTAAGCTTCTTCCTATTCAAATGGTAAAAACTGCATCCATCATGCCAACCTGCCACCATTCTATCACCCCTCACCACTGAAATTCAAAAGAAAAGCTCTTGCTGAGATGGCTTAGAAGGAAACACAAAATTTTAAGTTTTTTTGTAAATGATATCCCTATCTGGCAGTCAGGCAGCATGCATTTCTTATGAAATTCAATGCATCCTCATGGGTTCTGCTATCTCCTCTTAGAGTGGCTGCTACACTGTAGCTGGGAAAACACAAAACAGGAATAAGTAGAAGGAGCCATGTGACATGGGGATTTGGTTAAGTCACTTTTAATTTCTGGAAGTCTGTGTGAAAAATAATGCTGAAATCAAAATCCAAAAGTATGGGGTGGAGTGAACCCAATCTCTCAATGTTTGGCTCTACAAACTCAAAAGCCCCAAGCCTTCTGGCCAAGTGCAGTGTGATTGGCAGCTCACAGAGATGTCTCGGATGGGAAATAGCAGGCATGTGGATCAGGCCTGAGGTGAGTAGAACAGAAATGTGTAAATCCCTGGAGAAAGAGTGTGGAGAGAGGAGAATGATATTCTGGCATTCAAGAAAGTTTCTGGATTCAGCTATCATATTGAATAAAGAATAATGTGCACTCGGCAAGAGAAATAAGACTTAATGACTCATTAGGTGAGATAAATCTGATTGCTCTTGAAAGAAATTCTGTCTCAGGTTGCAGAGTTGAGCAATTATGCATGTCAAGAAGCAATTTATTTAATTATAAATCAGAATGAGGATAAACCTTAATAGTAGTAGCAAAAGGGAAAACAGAAGAAATAATGATTAAATGGTTTTAGAATAGCATAATAATACTTAGGCAACAGTGATAAATTCCTAAAGTGTGAACACAGTTTATAGACTTGTGATATATGGCCCTGCTGGGTTGGTGTCTCCCTCTCTCTATCTTTTTTTCTGGCTGCAACCGTGGCATGCAGGAATTCCTGGGCCAGGGATCAAAACCCAACCACAGCAGTAACCTGAACCACAGCAGTGACAATGCTGAATCCTTAAGTGCTAGTCTACCAGGTAACCCCCCTTTGGGGTTAAGTTTCTATTTTAAGTTTGTCTCCTCACCAGTAAATCATGTGCCAACCAATTCCAAAAAAAAAAAAAAAAAGAAAAAGAAAAACACAAACAAAATCCAAACATAGACCTTCATTCCTAAAAATTCAGATTGAACTTGAACCTTTGACATGTGGTGACAAAGAATGTAAATATGTAGGAAAGTCAAAAAGAATCAACAGCACCTGATTATCAAGATACAGGCACTTCTATTTATTCTGTAATCTGAAATGGGTGGTCTACATACCCATGCTAAAACGTCTTATAAAATGAGTAAGTTACAATAGGGTAAGGCTTTAAATGGTACAAACTTAGGGCCAGGATGTGGGTCCCTAACTTATCATGGAGGAAGGAAGGAAGGAAGGGAGCCAGGGAGGGCGGGCAGGAGGGAGGAGGGAAAGAGGAGGTGCGATGGGAAAGAGGAAGCCGGGTGGTGTTACGAATACATATGTTACTAATATTAACATGTAAAACACATCACGTAGGGCATCCAATATGTTATGATTCAGATAATTATGAGTCAGAATAATAGGCTGATAATAATAAGGATTCCCAAGGTATATGTATTCCATTAAAATGGGAAAATAAGAGAGAATGATGTGGAAGGAAAGGAACATGATCTGTTCTGTAATGAGGCACCACTGTTTCTGTGGTGGTAGGGTTCAAGTCAGATTATGGACATAGAAGACCACTTTGACAGTAGTTTCATACACACAAGGGATGAGCATATATAGAAATTCCATATGGAGTATTTAAACAGAACTGTTTAATTGTATGTTTGTTTCTCATCATACAAGAAAGATGGTATTCAATGCCAAGTGGCCTACCTAGGATTAGATGCAGTTCTCTGAGGGTTGATAAGCTCCTGTTTTTTCTGTTCCACAAGCTAGATTTTCAAGTAGTTAATACAGAGTATTATTATAGGAATGACCTTATATTTACTTTTCTTTTTTAAAAGAAGTAAATAGGAGTTGCTGTCATGGCTCAGTGGTAAGGAACTCGCCTAGTATCCATGAGGACACTGGTTATATTCCTGGACCCGCTCAGTGGGTTGGGAATCCGGCGTTGCAGTGAGCTCTGGTGTAGGTCACGGTCGGGGCTCAGATCCCGCTTTGCCATGGCTGTAACACAGGCCAGCAGCTATAGCTCTGATTCGACCCCAGCCCCTAGCCTGGGAAGTTACATATGCTATGGGTGTGCCCCCCTCCAAAAAAAAGACAAGACTAAAAGTAAATAAAAATAAATAAAAGAAGTAAATCATCTGTAAATTTCAATTCTTAATTTTTAACATAATGTGGCTTGGGCATTTTTTATGATATACCAATGTATAGCAAACTTAACTCTTAGAACCACTATCAATGACAAAGAACTCTTAAAAATTGAGAGGCACAAAGATAAAATTCCACTAAAAAATGTGCAGAAAACATGAATAGATAATTTACAGGGTATTATATGCAAATGACCCTTAAACATATGAAAAGGTACTCAGATTTAATTTTTGCCCAGCAGTTTCAATTTTAGTAATTTAACTTAAAGACATACCTCAAAATACAAAAACTTATGCTCAAGGTTATTCTCTGCAGCATTAATTATAAAATCAAAATATTGGAAATAACCCAAATGCCCACACATAGGAGAGTGGTTAAATAAACTAAAGTGCTTTTATAACACTGAAAAACTATCAAGGTATGAAAAGAGTGACTATCTCTATAACTGATACTTAGGGATTTCAAAGATATATGCATTAGATGAAAAAAAGCTAGGGGCAAAAATTTTCTATTATACCCTACTTTTTGGGTGAGAAAAAGGCCCTATGTGTGTATATCTGTTTCTTTATTTCTATGTATCTAGTAAATAGACCCAATGTTTGTGTTCTACCCAAATTCATGTTAAATCCTAACTTCTAACGTGATGAAATTTTACGAGACGGACATGTAGCATTTGATATACACACACAGTCACACACCCCCCACAAATCTATAAAACAGTAGATAGTGAATTTAAGAACATATTCATCAACTATTCCTCACTAATTATTTTATGTTATTTTTTTCTTTTTAGTGCCACACCTGAGGCATCTGGAAATTCCCAGGCTAGGGTTCAAATCAGAGCTGCAGTTGCCAGCCTAACACCACAGTTTTGTCAATTCAAGCTGCATCTGTGACCTACACCACAGCTTATGGCAAAGCTGGTTCCTTAACCCACTGAGTGGGACCAGGGAACAAATCCATATCTTCATGGATACTAGTCGGGTTCATTACTGCTGAGCCACAATGGGAACTCCACTTGTTTTAAACTGTGTCAATATTTATACTGATCACTAGGCCTTCTCTCATTTCCCATAGTTGCAACATGTTTACTAAACTTCTAATCCATTTACCAAAAAAAAAAAATCATTTTCTCATTATTTTTTTCTTCTCTTACCCCTCTTTCTAATTGCCTAGAGTTTCATTCACCAAGGCTATTTCTGACTGCTCACTGTAAACTTCATTCGCTATGGAATTACTTCAAACCCCAAATTCTTTAAATAGGTTAAAGATTCCATTTAAAATTTTAGCTGTGGATTGTCTGTAGTTTTTGTCATTATAGCACATGTTACTTGGGAATTCCCAACTGTAACCAATGTGAAACTGGCACCATGCCAGTTATTTTCTTAAGTTCCTTTCTTAAAAAAAATGTAGAAGAGAACCATAAAACCAGCAATCATATTTCCGTACACATCAATATAAGCGTATTCTTTCTTAGTATTCTATCTAGTATTTTCCCCTTTATATTTATTTATCTAGAGCCTTGCTCCTTAGACGGCTTCACTGGAAACTCATCTAACATGTGTCTGGAATTGCAGATCTGCAAAGGAATCAGCATGTTTCAATATTATGCAAAAAGTGCAATGTAGAATAATATAAACCAAGAGGGTTTTGAACAGTATGAATTTCAGGTCTATTTACATAGAAGACATTTACTTTAGAAGACTTAACATTATCCGTAAACAGACATATTCATCCATACAAACACAATCAAACAATGTTGTTGATTATCCTCATGGAAAAGGCTGGCGGGCTTACTGTGATTCTTTTAAATCTCTCAACTCTAATCGAACTTTTTCTCCTATACATGAGGTGTCATATCTCCATAAACTGCTCTCAAGGCTTGTCTTTAATTTTCAGTAGTTTAATTTTGATGTGCTTTTGGCACTGATTTCTTTGGGGCTCATTCAGTATCCTAAATCTCTAAGTTTATAATCTCTTGCCAAATTTGGGAGGTTTTCAGCAATTTTTCTTTGAGTACTTTTTTCAGCCTTGCCTTCTTTGTCTTCTTCCTTCTAGGATTCCAATGACATGAATATTAGTGCTTTTGTTATAATTTACCTGGATCCCTGAGGCTCTGATCATTTATGTTTAATTCATTTAGTCTCTGTTGTTCAGATTGAGTAATTTCAACTATAGCTATGTTTTCTTTTTCACCTCCATTCTGCCATTCAGCCAATCCAATTGTCTTTAATTTTTTTTCCTTTTTTGCTTTTTAGGGCCATACCCTAGGCATATGGAGGTTCCCAGGCTAGGGGTTGAAACGGAGCTGTAGCCGCTGGCCTACACGACAGACACAGCAACTTGGGATCCAAGCCTTGTCTGCCACCTACACCACAGCTCATGGCAATGCTGGATCCTTAACCCACTGAGCAAGGCCCGAGATCAAACCCGCACCCTCATGGTTCCTAGTTGGGTTTGCTAACCACTGAGGCATGAAGGGAACTCCACTGGCCTTTAATTTTTTTGGCTACTGTATTTTAAACTTGGTTATTGTATTTATATCATCTACTTTGTTGAGACTTTCTAACTTTTTTACTTGTATCAAGTGCATTTTTAGTTCCTCACCCAAGTATTTTTACTACGACTCTTTTAAGATACTTGTCTAACATCTAGGTCATCTTGGTGATTACCTCTTTTTATTAGTAGGAAATCTTCCTGGTTCTCGGTATAAGCAATTTTCTTTTGCAACCAGGACTTTTTGTATTATGTTTTGAGGCTCTGGATCTTACTTAAACCTCTGTTTTGGTTGCTTTCTCTGAAATTGCTCTGGCAGGGGTAGAGGGAGCACTGTATCATTGCTAGGTAGTGGTAGAAGCTTACATTCCCCACTCATCCTCCATTGACACGAGAAGGGAAGCTTCTCCTTACCACTGGCTGGACTTAGCGATTGTGAAAGTCTTGGCTTTTCACTAGGGATCCCTCGATAGCCCCTAGGGAGGGGAAAGGATGCTCTAACATTTCTGGATGGGAGACGAAATCTGGTCTCCTTACTTGGTTTCCCTGAGGTTTTAGAATGAGGGTTGTTATTGGCCAGCAAGGATCAAAGTCCCAGATCCCTACCTGGCTTTCCTTAACATCACCACAGTGGGGGCGCTGGTGTGCCTCACTACAACATCTAGGCTCCCCACTCACGTTTTATGGGTTGAGGGTTTGGGTGACACTACAGAATTTTATGTGGAATTTTCTTTGAGTAAAGTGATTATTATCTAGATGTTTTAGTTCTTGGATCTAAGAATTTTAATGTTTAAAGGGAACTTTAAAAATTATATAGTCCAATCTTCTAATTTTATATATGAAGCCCTGAGAAATTAAATACATGGCCTGTGATCATAATTTCTAGTCGGCATCAGATATTGCATTAAAACATGTCTTTGGATTCCACTTCAAGTTTTTTTTTTTTTTCCTGTACTAAGTACGTTCACAGCCACAATCAATTCAGAGGAAGAAAGAATGCTACAATTATATATTTAAAAATCATTTTGTACTTTTAAACAACCTCATATTTTATAAATTTCAAAACAATGGGTGTATTTATATGACATTATGGTAACATATTACTTTTCTCCTACAGATTTGTCCAATATCTGCCTTGATATTTGCTTCTAAAATACTTCACTGTTTGAAGTTTAACAGGATATCACTATAAAAAGTATTATCTTTTCTAAGCTATGCCTGAAAGGAGCTCACTTTCATAGTTCCCAATGGCATATTTCATAGTAGAAGAAGATGAGGCTTATTTGAGTTTTTGGTATACTCCTTTGAAGATGCCTTTGTCTTGGAATAAGAAGAACGTGGTTGAGGTGCTAGCCTTACATCAGAATTAGAGAATTGGTAATTTATCCAAAATGGAGACAAAGTATACCAAATTCCAATACAGTTGTTTGTTGTTTTTTTTTTTTTTTTTTTTTTTGCAGGAGGATCTCCTCAGTTAAGAGGATTTCCTTTTCAGTTCATGCCTTCTTTTCAGTGTTGGCAATTGGAGAGAATGTGCACCTAACTTACTAAGAGTAATAAATGAGAATTCTGTCTTTGCTTTCAGTAGTGACTCCCTGACAGCCAATCAGAAACCTGAGATTAAAAACCTTAATATTTGGATATGAAAAAGAAATATATAGCACAACCTTTTAAAGTTTAACTATATACTCTTACCTCTTAGAAGTAGTGAGTTATCATGGTGAAGACCCAAACTGTGTGCATGACAGAAAAAGTGGGGTGGATAGAAGCATTAAGTTACCACACCACGTTCAAGGGAACATGGTGCACTGGATGTGCAACAGTAGGAAAATGCAAAATGCCATAGGAATATAGTATGAAAACAGGAGTGATGCATTATAGTGGCTTATGAATTATAAGAACTAGAGTGACATACTTATTTGTATGAATCATACTGCTACCTAATATTCCTGTATATTTGCAATAATTCTGGCTATTATTCAAGGCCCTGACACATTTAGCTGAATTATAATTTTCATTTTAACATGAAAATCTTCATTTTAACATAATACATATGGAGTACATAATCATAATAATTATTTTATTAATATATTAATTTATTGAATATCTGCTATGAACAGTCACTGTGCCAAGTACTAAAAATTGTGAAAATGTAATTATTTCACTTAGATGTTTTTAGTTCTGTGATATGACATATATTTGCAAGCATGAAAAATTATAATCAAGATCATGTGATACGTGTTGTAAAAGCAATATATATCATTCTAGTATAGAAGATGGATAATTGACTTATTTTGGACTTCTAAATTCAAGTACAGGCAACATATAAAAATATTCCACAGTTAGAAAAGCTGGCAGGAATCTTGTTTCTAAATTTAAAGTCTTCTACAGAAGAGGGGATGACTTTCTTAAATTTGCACTTAAGAAAGAAATACAGGCACACAGAGCTGAAAAAAAAAGTTACTTAATGGTAATCTACTTTGATAAAGATTTATATTCCTCTCTGAAACCAGATGGCAAAGATTATATATTTTGATATAAACTGGGTAAATATGCCATGATGGAAAGAAAGGATTATGGAGAAAACTTTGATCTATGGAGGTGCTAGAAACAATTAAAGATATGAAAGAAGTACGTATCACCAGTCCCAGATGGAGTTGCCGTGAATTCGGCTAAGTGTTCCAAGACTGTTTGACAATTCCTCTAGCAGATGTTTTTAATCTTGGATAGAGAGCCCAAGCATTACCTGGATGCATGAAAAGGCTACTTTGGATATGATGGCAGGAAAGGAACTAGGGTCTTGACTCTGGCTCTTCATTTTATTTGGTCTCCAGGATATCAGTATCTATCAATACCCACTCTTTGGTGGCCATCTCTGTAGCATGCATAAGAAAGAATGTGGGTGAATGGCATCATTTGTAGACTATGAAAAGAAGGAACTCAAACATGGTTATATATTCCCTAAAAGTATCCAACATGGAAGTTTTACACTGGAACATGCAAATTATAAGAAATGTTGATTAGCTTAATTTTAATAAAGGTAGATAGACTTGGAGGTAGTATGCCATCCATCTAAATAACAGAACGGAGGATATTTCATCCCAACGTGGCACAAATATTCTGGACAGCTCAGAATTTAATTTGGGGGACTACTCTGGGAGAATTACTACCAGAAAAAAATATCATGGCATAACCCCAAATAGTGAATTGTCTATTACTGCAGTCCGGAGTTTAGATGCAATGTACATGTTCAAGAAAAAAAGGATGATTTTAGGTTCAATGATGTTTGTTTAGTAGGCAACAAACAGCAAATAAACAGTCACTTACTATACTAGTCGGTAATTTGAAAAGAAGTGTGTCCAAAAGTAGAGGAAATGATTGGTAGACTTTTCATTCACACTATGGAAGTTTTTTGTTAACATCTTCCAAACCTCACTTGGAAAAAGTCAAATATATCTCAGCAAAATGCAAGTGTGCAAAAATCCAAAATGGATTTTTTCCATGGGCACATAGAAATTGCTCAAGGCAAATGTGACATTTAAATGGTAAATTTCAAAATTAACATTGCTTTCGGATTCTTAATCCACTGAACAGGGCCCGTGATTGAACCCGCGTCCTCATGGATATTACTTGGCTTCATTTCTGCTGAGCCACAGTGGGAACTCCTGTTTCCCTTTACTTTTGATAGGTAATAATAGAGTTATTAAAATCAATTATAAAATAAAAACTGTCTAAAATCTTTCTTTCTGCACTCTTTCTCCACCCCCCTCCCAAGGCTCTCTCACTCCTCATTCCCTTTTCTTTCTAGACACTTCCATTTAGACTTCTAGAGAAATAAATATTTCAGAGAGGAATTCCATGCTTTTTTTGGAGGAAAAATTCCCCAGGAGTTCAATAACCCTCTATAGAAACAGTTAGTGGTGGGAGGCCTTCCCTACTAAATTTAAAACAATATTATCAGGCGTGCCAATTAAAATCCTTGTGGGATTGGGTGTGGTGGTGGAAGCAACTTTAGGTCACTACAAAATTCAGAGAAAATGTTCAAAGCAAACCTCTAAATGATAAAATTAATTTGTGTCTCTTTTCCTCCCATTTTAATAGAAAGGATGGTTCATTCTTATATCCACTATGTTGTTGATATAACCTTAAAGTTTTGGCAATATGTCTCAGAAAGACTGACCACATCCCCACTTTTATTCCATGAAAGATGGGGGAATGTTGACTGCTGATCTGGATACGTTTTTGAGGAGACAGAGAGAAGGTTCATGAACCTGAGCATTATTATAGTTCTCAAAGCTGAACTGTTCCAAGAACAAGTTTGGATAGAGGGAGAGCACAGTGATTTTCCATTTAGAACTCTCTTCTCTTAAGTTTTTATATGACTGACCACCCAGAATAATAAAGTATTGTTAAAGTATAAATGGAGGCATTCAAATATTTATAAATCAGTATAACTTAGTAATGGGTCCAGTAAAATAATTTGATATTAAAGAAAAAGAGAGTAACTATTGAATCTCCATAGTTATAAGTCATACTCATTTTCACAATCTAACATTTCTAGAACTAGTATGTAGTTTTTATAATTTATAGGTACCTTTGTAGTGAGATTTTTTTGAAAAGGTGTTAGTTAAATCAGTAATGCTTTTTCATGTTATCTTTGATTTGAAAAAGTACATAATTTGCTATAAAATAACAATTTTTTTCCCATGGATTTTTATTATTCTGTTTCTCATATCCGTAACAAAAAAGGCCCAGTGAAAATCAAATGGTAGGTCTTAAATGATATTTGGAAGACTCTCAACTGACACAAAAACACACACAATCATGAAGGATGTCATCTTCAAACATCAAAGAGAGCTACTACCTTACACTTCAGATTATGAAAGCACACCATGGGCCAGCGTATTAGTCCATTTGGGCTGTTGTAACAGAATACCAGAGACCGGGTGACTCATAAACAAGAAAAATTTATTTCTCACTTTTCTGGAGGCTAAAAAGTCCGAGATCAAAGCACTGGCAGATTTGGTGTCTGGTGAGGGCTGGCTTTCTGCTTCGCAGACAGCTGCCTTCTCCCTGGAAGCTCACAGGCTTAAAGAGGGCAAGAGAGCTCTCTGAGATGTCTTTTAAAAGGGCACTAATCCCATTCATGAGGGATTATGATCTGCTTTCATGATCTGATCACCTCCCTAAGGCTCTACCACCAAGTACCATCACATTAGGTACCTGAATTTAACATATGAATTTCAGAGGGACAAAAACATTCACTCTTTAGCAGTCTGTGAGAAGCCAAATTATTCTTTGGGCCCACACATAGTCTAAGTCTAAGGAACTGAATATCTTCAAATTATGCTGTGTTATTCCTTCCCAAATGTTCCCCTTCTACACTGACATAAACACAGTTGAAGAGAATATTTAAGACAGTATGAGACAGCCACTTTACATGGCCCACCAGACTGCTTTCCATTGAAGCAACATTGGAATCAGAAAGGATAGGTGGGGCGGGGGAGGGTAGGGTAGTCACATCTTACTTTTTACAGGCTGAAGTTCACCAACATGCATGTGAATATTTAGTGTTTATAATTTCCTCTCTGAGGGGCTCGTACACATAAAGTGATTGGTAAGGGAGTCTGTGGTAAAGAGCTGCTTGAACTGAGTTATCTTCCTGTCTGGAATTTTCCATCTACCCCAAGTAATCCTACCACTGACATGTTGGAGTTAACCACATCTATACTTAATAGACACATTATTTCCCATTTAAAGCAGTGTTTGCCAGGTATGATACCTAATTCGGACTAAGTCTTACAAATATATATTTACATACTTTTAATTAAAATGTTATGTTGGATTTTGATATGCATGGGAGAAAATGGACAACTACAGTGTACTCATTTCTAAAAAGTATGAGATGAGATACGACTCTTTGACAGAAGTTCTTTGGGGGTAAGGGGCTGGTTGTGGCCAGGAAGAAGACATATGATCACCTAAGCAGCTTTGAAAAATTATTCATAAAGTCACTCTTCACTCAAAAATCTAGGCAATATTTGCTGCTACAAAAAAGAACTGCAGTTCCTAAAAGCACTGAACTCCTTGTTTTATTTCCTGAATACTTTTTTTTGGAAATCTATTACATTATTCTTATAAACTGACTAAATCTCAAAAACTTAAAATGAAGTCTCCTTAATATAAGGGTGAATTTGGATCAGACTTTAAGAAACTACTAGGCAATTCAAGAAGTATGGAATAAACCATCCTTAACGGTTTTTAGAGTAGGAAAAAAAAGGCCTATTGTTCAAAATACTGCAATTGGAAAAAGAAAAACATGGTAAACACAATTGCTTAAAAATAGTTGAACTGCACCCCTATCTTAAATGTATGTGGAAACCAAGAACCATTACCTCAAGTAAAAAGCTTCACAAAGGATGCTAGCACTCTCCCTCTTAGATGCGAGCTCTAAAATCAATTGTGCTTATAGAAAATTCTCAAGCTGAAAGATCTCACTTGGGAGCAGAGAAGAAAGTTGTGGGAGAGAATCTTTTGGGAGGTCAGAAAAGATGCCTTCAGTTGGTCTTCCTTTCAAAAGTTCGGTATCTATTTCCCTAAAGAAATTATTAACACGTAAGTACAATACACCTACCCACGTGCACACACAAATAGAAATCGCCAATAAAAGACTTTATGGGTCTACTTGCCATCGACTCACTGTAATCTTTATATATTTTAGATGACCTTTTAATATCTACCTCTTCTCCATATACTATAAACACTGAATGGGATATATAGTTCAGGCCTCTGAGCTTTTCTGTGGAGATGCAATTCCTCTGTCAACCAAGTCTGAGGAATTTGACTAAATGTCAGCACTCTCATTCCCCTCAATTTGACTACAGATAGTTAGGTAATAACTATCTCCCAAACATGTACTAAAGCTCATTGTTTGACTTCTACGAAGATAAAAATCTTGAAAATATAAACAGTTCTTTAGAATCTGGATGAGTCTCAAATGAGTAAAGTGTACCTGGCTCTTAATGCTTTTTCTAGCACCTGACAGAAGAAAGAAATCAGTCCAGCCATGTCTAAATTATCTTCTCAGGATTTCACACAGTCAGTGGAAACTTTTCAACATTGTACCTCATAAAATTGTAACCAGGCTGATAAATCTGTTTATTTTCCTCCAAGTATGTCCTGGTTCTCATAACACAGACATTTTGTAAGTGTGCTAATGAAGGGCAGCGCCCCCATCTGAACCTCAGTCTTCATGCCTTCTCTGCCAAGAAATTTGTTTTGTGACTTTTCAACTTTTGTTTTTCCACCACTGAAAGCTAACCAGGAAACCTGGCTTGAAGGCGGTTTTGGCAATTTTTTTCAAATGCACTTACTCTGATAGCTGAAAATGACCTCAAGGAATGATTAATACCTTGTGGGGGTCGATGACATAAATCTGCTCCAGTGTGCCTGATGCAAGTTCTTTCCGAAGGAATGTTACAGCTATACTGATTGAGGAAACCTGGTGACACTGAGCAGACTGCACCAGATATAAAATCCTCAAAAAGCATAACTACTTAATTTGGACTTGAATTTATGTTTACTTGATGTGTTACCAACAAAACGCAGTGAACTATTTTCCCTAGAAGTTGCATAATGTGTTGCAATGCTACCTAGAAGAAAATCCTTCTCCTAAGAGTTTCAAATACACTAACAAAAAAAGAATGAGTGACTTACTGATGACTTTTATTTCTTGGGTTTCTTAAGCATGTTTTTCTCTTTTGTCTCAGGGAAGGGTGGTGTATTCAGGGCAAGGAGTGGTGGGGTAGAGCGGGTTTCAAAAATCTGTCCTTAAGTGTGTGTCTACATAGGATACAGAAACTAAATATGTTTTAGTCAAAATGTTTGTGGGGACGGTCTTTAACATGATTTAAAAAATGATTTTATGGGAACTTTGTATACATAAATCAACTAACAAAAAGCCAACTCAGTGCTCCTACTTCATAGACTAAATAGATTTGAATTAGGAAACATTTATGGTTATGGTGACACTAGTTGCTGATAGTGATTATGAATGCGACCTCCAGAGCCAAGTCATGGTGTCAAAACCCTGAGTGACCATGGGTCCATTAACCTCTCCGTGTTTTAGTTTCCTCAGCTCTAAAGATATCAGTAGCCCCTGCTTCTTATAATGAAGAATAAACGACTTAAATTTTATAAATAAGGTTTGAAGGAGTAGCTAGCCAACGCTTGGATGTATATGAGTGGTTTTATCAACAACAAACATGAACTGAATGTAAATATATGCATGTGGTGAGAGCTGAATTTACATACTTGATCTCATACTTGACTGTTCAAAAAACAGTCCCACTATTCTGCCATGGTACATGCATACGTGTGGCTAAACTTTCAGCCAGTGATTTGTAAGAACCTAATAAGGTGGGGATCGGGAACTCTGAGATGAAAGAGATTTCAGTTGTAATCCAACCTGACTTTCCAGAGTAGGAAGCCAAGGCCCACAGAAATAAAGTGTCTTTCCCAAGGAAACATAAATAAATTATTGGCAGAGCTGAGCCTTGAATTCGGTTCTCTGACTTTGTGCACGTGTAGAAAACTAAAATAGTTCACAGTTTGTTTTCTGATGATGTGTTTCAGTCATTGTTACACAAAGATAATTTACATACTAATTAGTACGGGAATAATTATATATTTGATTCCTGTCAAGGACTAACCATTAAATATGACTGACACTATTTATTAATTGCAATCAAATGATTAACATTTGAAAGCTTATTTAAAATAAGAAAAAATTCTTTATACTATAAATGCTGGTGTATAAAGTGCAATATACAGTATAAGGTACACAGGGTAGAGACAACATATAAAAATACAACTCAGTATGCTAAAGAGAAAAAAAACTTCCGCTTTTCATCACACTGATGATGTTTTCTCATTTAATGCTCATAGCAATCTCACAAGTAGTTGTTACTGAACTTATTTTACGAATAAGTAAACTGAGGATCAAGGTTATTTAGGAAGTTTTGTCCATTCATTTGTTATATAATTACTAAATGGCCCAGATGAATTCAAAGCCAAATCTCTGGTACCAAATCCCACACTATTTCCAATCTAGTAGGTGAGTTTATTCCATATGCATTTATTCATGATTTGCTTTGCTTCTGAAAATATAGATGCATCTTGGAGAAGATTTCCTTGAGTGGTTCAAACCTTTTTAAAATAATAAATGAAGTTCAACCAGATGATAGCCTTTTTGGACTCAATTTTCTTTTTTATTTTATTTATTTATTTTTTGTCTTTTTAGGGCTGCACCCATGGCATACGGATGTTACCAGGCTAGGGGCTGAATCGGAGAGGACCACAGCCACAGCAACGTGAGATCCGAGCCACGTCTGCAACCTACACCACAGCTCACAGCAATGCCAGATCCTTAACTCACTGAGCGGGGCCAGAGATTGAACCCTAATCCTCATGGATATTAGTAGGATTCATTAACCACTGAGCCACGACGGGAACTCCTCAAATTTCTTTATATAAGCAAAAGCCTCAAAATCTTTGCCACTCAAAGTATAGTTTGAGGCCCCATAGGATAGGCATGGCCCAGAAGTTTTAGAAATACAGATTCTCAGTTCCCAGCTTAGACCTCCTGAATTGGAATCTGCATTGTAACAAGCTTCCAGACGTTTTACAGGCACACTGAACTTTAAAACACCAGTATCAATCATTATACACTTTTAAAAATGCTGCTCAAATACTCACTAGTGGTATTAATAATGGTGGCTGCAGAGTGGGTATTTTACAAACTAAATGGCATTTATTTTTAAACTAGAAGGTTAAATCAATATTTATCCCCTTTACAATTTCTTTCCTCTTCAGTTTACATCAAACTCCTCACAGCAATTAAAAAGTGTCATTTAAGGAAGTCAGAAGACTTCATATATCTTTGAAAACAATGAAAGGAATTATCAGATTACTGGAGCTTTTACAAGGATTCCAAAACATATTCCAGAGAACCGAGAAGATAGGAATAATGGAGCATTGAATCACCATCAATCACTTTAATTGCTAACATTTACCAAAACTGAGAAGGAATTTCATACACATCATTTTCTTAATGTTTCAGACAGTGGGGAGAATAATCCAGAAACTGAGGTTTATGACAGACTTTAAAAGCAATGTGTCTCAACTAGGAAAACCTCCTTTGAAAATTGCTGCTTATATCAGTGCTTTACATGTCATATTTCTATGAGCTAAAGTGTTATGCTCATTTTTCAATAGAAAAATGAAGATCAAAGAGGTTAAGAAAATTAATAAAAGCCTAAGTAGCTGTTAACAATGTTTTAATGGAATAGATTTGGCTGTCTGCAAGCACATGCTCTTTATATTTTAATGAAATCAGTTCAAATGGTTTTTTATAAATCATTTAATTACAACATTGTTTTACCTTCAACCTATTTGAAGCCTGCCATATTTTCCAGTAGAAAGAAATGATTTTATTATTCTGATCATTCAGTTTACAATCTGATAATGCCTATTCTAATCCTGGCATCTAAATATATTGCAGAAAGGTAGTACTGAATTGCAGATGTATATATATATATATATATATATGCGTGTGTGTGTGTGTGTGTGTATATATGTGTATATATACACACACATATATATGTGTGTGTATATATATATATATATATATATATATATGTGTGTGTGTGTGTATATATATCAGATTCTATGATAGGTACCCTTCCAACCAGTTTCTGTGATAAACTTGTCTTTTCTTCCTGTTTTTGGTATTAGATAATACCTTTTATAATTAGTGACTTCTATAATTAGTGATTTTAATTTATGCTTCTGTTCAGAAATACACTGTCATATTTCTTCAGCAAAGATGGGTTTATCAGAGATTAGCAGAGAATTGCAATTTGGAGTTTGCAATTATGGTGAGCCACATGCAAGTACCTCCACGACAAGAGAAAAAAAAACACTTTGAGGAGAAAAGCAAGTTGGGAAGGTTATTCTGGCCTCTCAACTCTATTTAATTGAAGTTTCTGTTTATTCATTTTTTTACACTTCTTTCCCTTTTATATTTTGCATGATTTCATCGAGGAGTTTTTTTGGTTTGTCTATTAGGTCCTTCTATAGTACACATGTCTCTCTATAATACACAGAAACTAAATGTTATTGAAACCAAATTTACACTGTTAACTGCGGGGACTTGCTGCATATAGCATAGAAAGCTCCACCCAGAATTCTGTGATAATCTATGAGGGAAAAGAATCTGAAAGAGAATGAATGTGTGTATAACTGAATAACTTTGTTGTATAACATAAATTATAACATTGTAAATCAGCTATACTTCAATAAAACTTTAAAAAATGAAACAAGGCACTTTGGCTCAGTTATTTTCTATTCAGATTGGGCATAAACTGCAAATGCAGCTTGGAATCCTGCAGGACTTTTGGAAGCATATTAGTTTTCTCTATTCTATGTTTCTAAAGGGTTCATGCTGATATTGTGTGGAAACACACAAGAGATGGCAAGCCTGTCACATACTTTCCATAAAAAAGTAGAGCAATGAGTTACTATGTAAATTGTATTTAATACGTGGCATAAAAGTAAAATCTAACAGTGGTTGGTAACTGTAGCATATATGTTTATATTTACCTTGGTGGAGATTTCTGTGAATAAATATTTTTTAAATACTTTGGTAAAATATAATTTGGGAACAAATGGGAAGTAATAAAATACACACCTTAAACAGTAACATTTCTTTTCCTGTCATTGGCAACTTTCTCACCATATGAAAAAAGGAAAAAGAATACTGTCCAAGAATTCAGAGAGAAGTTTCTAAATGATCATGGCTGTGATTTATCTGCGCATAGCAATTTTCAATAAATTATTAAAAATGTAAGAGATTATACAAATATGTGACAATCTTCAAAACTGACTCAACGTGTGATTTGAAAGAAATTTAACAAGGACTGAATGAAGGAAGTAAATTATGGGGAGATAAGCAGAATAACCAAAAAATGAGAGGAGAGGGAGAATGAGGGTCATTAGAAGTCCTCCCTGAATGACATTTAAGCTGATACTTAAAGGATAAGAAGGAGTTGCCGTGAGGAACAGGGGTGGGGTATTGGATGGAAAGATGAAAAAGTAAAGGAAGAGAAGACAAGGGACCTCATCCTGAGTCTTGAGGATCTCTGACACTTGAAGTCTGGTTCAAGAAAAAACCTAAAAAGTAGAAAAGCAATGAGAACACAGAGTGGTATAAAAAAAATTTGGAGACCTGTTGACAGAGAAAATAAGCTTGTCAGATCCTGCCAAGAGATAATTTGAGGTAAGAATAAATTGTGTCTGCTATAATTTGAACACGGAGTGGTGGGGGACATGAATGCACAATTCAGAGGAAAATGATGGGCAAGTATCAAGTGAGAAGGTAGACACATTAGAAGTAGACATCACCTTTGTGATTAAAAAAAAAAACACATTTGATGGGTGTAAGGATCAGGAGAGGTGGTGGGGGTAGAAAATGGAACATTAGCTAGAAGAAGATATGGTAATAGACTCTATGAATTATTTTAATTTTGAGTTTATTTTTCTCAGTTCTTTTTTCAGAACAAAATAGATTGCTTTGATTATTTGAGGCCCCTTGAGATAATACAGAAATTGTAGGACAGAGTTTTCTATTTCTTTCAATATTGTCACTGGGATTTTAATACAGATTGCACTGAACCCATAGATAGCCTTGGGTAGTACTGTGATCTTAACAGAACTATGTTCTAGAACGATTGGTTGAAAAAGCGAGTTTATTTATAATAAGAAT
The DNA here is from genome assembly GCA_004024745.2 of Catagonus wagneri. NCBI lineage: Eukaryota > Metazoa > Chordata > Mammalia > Artiodactyla > Tayassuidae > Catagonus > Catagonus wagneri. The sequence continues at coordinate 14,767,957 of PVHT020000173.1, forward strand.
TTTGAACTATGTTTGAATGCTAATTCTTTCATTCAAACATTCTTAAATTCTCAAATATTTATTAAGTATCTACTATGTGGCAGGCATTATTTTAAGTGATCAAATTAGAATCCCAAGACAATTCAGCTAAGGTTGGTGCTCTGTTAGGAAGGTATTACAATAATCAAGATTGTAGGTCAGCTCACACTGGCAGCAGTGGAGGAAGTGAGAAGTGATTAGATTCTGACAACTCTTGAATATAAAGAGGACTTGCTGAATAATCAGAGGTGGAATGTGAGAAAATGAGGGAAGCTAAGGTTGACTCCAAAACTTTTTGCCTGATAAACTGGTAAGGATGTCCCTCAATTAAGATGAGGATGCTCTGAGTGGAACACCATTTTTGAGGAAAGATCATTTATAATGGGGAAAAGATAACCAGCTATATATGAGAAAGACAGGAGATGGAGGATTGAAGGAAGGGTGCAATATACACATGGTGTCATGGTAAGGGAGTGCACTTGCTCAGAAATATTGTGATTATGTACCCACTTGAGGTTGTGGTCATGTATTAATAAATGATACAAATCTGCCCAAGTGTGATCATTTCCATCATTGACCAGCTATGCACATTCAGTTCAGCAGAAGATGGATGTTTGGGCTCATCCAGGATTGGACTGTGAGCAGCCAAGTGTTACAGAGGGAGACAAAGGCAGTTAACTGAGGGAATTTGCTAATGGAGGTCTATAATGATGAGCTCAGGAATCCAAACAGCAAAAAGAGGGAAGTGAATAGGAACCAGAAAATCCACACCATGTTCATTTGGTAGTATTAATGCATGCAGGCCTATTATCAAAGATTTTTCATTGACAAATGTGTATACAAATAAATATATTTATAAAGTTTCTGGTAATACATGTGTCTAAATTGGCAAGCCTAGATATTATCAATATTATAATATTATCATAAAATGAAATATACTTGCTGAATTCAAGCTTATTTTCATTTATTCTTTGTGACTAGTGGACTTAATAGGAACTTCCTACAGAAATAAGTTGTCATCGAGTATAAATGGAACATAACTTTTGAATTTTCTAATGATTCTTTGCTGTTTTATTTAGTCCTTTCATTCTCCTATGTAGACTTAATTTAGTGATTAATTGAAATGTGTGAGGACAGCCTGCATTGCCTTGGCAGCTCTGCAGGATTTACATGCTACTTCTAGACAGCTGTATCAAATGTGGATTTAATCAGAACTCCTTATCCTCCACTTCCAAGAAAATTCTATAGGAAATTAAGCTTTCCTAGTTCCGGGGCTTGTTTGGCAGAAAGAATTAGGCTTTTTATTTTTATGGCTTTAGCATTTCATTATAAATGGCCTTTCCCTAAGTCAGCTGCCTAAGTGATACAGCGAAATCTCATGAATTATAGTCATCAAACAGAGACCAAACAGGTCTTAAAACCTCCACAAGACTAGATAGAAAGCATGATGGGTAAGTCTGGATAAAGATACATTTCCCATAATCATTAAAACTTTCTGTTTTACTAGTTCACTTCTCTCCTAGGGTATTCAGTATTTATTAAATCAAGAAAGAGATTGCCAACATTTATCTGGTAATTCTATGGATTCGGTAAGTTTGTGCCAAATTTCCCAACATCTTATCTGGTGCTAAGTCTGTAAAGCCACGAGTTCTCCTCTGTTCAGGCAAGAAATATCGTTGAGTATAAGTATCAAGAGAAATATATTTTCCTTAAACATTTTTGCCTAGTATGGAAGTATTAGACTGGTTCTTTATTTTGGAACCAGTCAGCTAACACCATTCTTAGGCATCGAGTGTATTTAAGGCAGGGGGATATCTGGGTTTGTCTGATGCTTCCTCATAATTAAATGCAGGTTATGCACTTTCAGTAATACTTCTGTGAAGAGATCAAGCAATTCTCTACCACAGAAAGCAAGTATAAAATTGGATAACATAGCAAAAGAAAAAATTGATTATTTCAAGTATCTTAGTGTACTTCAAAGTGACCAATGACATACAACAAAATGAGATACGTTTACTCTTGAAAAACTTCTACTACATTGGGGAAAATCAATGGAAATTCTGTGGCCTTTTGCTTGAGGATGCTCCCAATATCACCCCACTCTAATACTCCAGCTTAGGCAGTAAAATCTGCTGCAGATTTTACAAAGTCAGAGGACTGACACTACCTACTTCAAGAACTATTTGAAAGCTACTGTAGTTAAGGCAGTGTTGCATTCGTGAAAGACTAGACAAATAGATAAGTGGAATAGAGTAGAAAACACAGAAATACACACACGCAAATATAGCCAACTAATTTTTGACAAAAGAAGCAAAGGCAACTCCAAGGAAAAAAAATAGTCTTTTTAACAAATGAAGCTGGAACATCTGGGCATCCATATTAAAAAACTCTAGATAGAGACCAACATCTCCAGAAAAAATTAACTCAAATGGATCTTAAACTGAAATATAAAACACAAAACTATAAAACTTCGGGAAGATAACATAAGACTAAAACATAGATGACCACGGGTTTGGTGATAAGTTTTTACATAGAATACAAAAAGCACTACCTATGGAAGAAAAAAATTTATAAGTTGGATTTTCTTAAAGTTAAAAACTTTTGCTCATTCTTAAATGAGTGAAGAGAAAAATTACAAACTGAGAGGAATCATTTTCAAAATATGTATTAGATAAGGACTTGTGTCCAAACTATAAAGAACTCTTAAAGCCCAACAATATTTAAACGACCAACTCAATTAAAACTAGGCAAAATACCAAAGACACCTCAGCAAAGAAGGCATGTGAGTATATGAAAATACGTTCCATATCATGTGTCATTAAAACCCTAACAATTTATATAATAATGATATACTGCTGTACATCTATCGAAATGGCTAAAAGTCAAAACACATAATATCGAATGCTAGTAAGGATGCAGAATAACAGGCATACTCATTCATTAGTGGTGGGAAGAGAGTTGGGCAGTTTCTTTTAAAGCTAAACAGTCATGCCATATGATCCAACAATTGTATTCTCAGGTATTTAACCAATTAAACTGAAAATTTATGCCCACACAAACATGAACGTTTACTCATAATGACTCAGTTTTACTCATAATGACTCAAAACTGAAAGCAATCAAGATGTTCTACAATAGGTGAATGGATATACAGACTGAGTGTATTCATAACATGGAATAGTACTTAGCAATAAAAAGAAATGGCGATCCAACAATGAAAAGATACAAAGGAATTTCAAATGCACATTGTTAAGTGAAAGAAGCCCGTCTAAAAATGCTACATGCTATGTGATTACAATTAAATATCAGTTTAAAAAAGACAAAGCCACAGAGACAGTTTTTACATTCTTTTAAAAAAATCAGGGCCAGTTATACAGATCTTCTTAATCAGTGGTAGCCAACAGTCCACAAAGATAAAGGACAGAAGAAGTAAAGCATAACTGATTTACAGGGTGGTTAAATTCACCTATTAAAAACTCTCATGGTAAATATATGTTACTATACACTTGTCAAACTCCATAGACCTTTACAACACAAAGAATGATCTTAATGTAAACTATGGAATTTAGCTAATAATAAGGTCAGCATCTGTTTGTTAACTATAACCAATGAACCACACTGATGCAATAATAAGGGATGCTGTGAGGAATTGGGGCTGGGTGTATGGAATTCTCTATACTATATAAACAAGTTTTCTGTAAATCTGAAATAGTACTTAAAATGAAGTCTATCTATTATTTATAGAAGTCCAAGCACCCTCAGAAAAATAAAACAGGATCCAGTAACTGCCACACATTATTTATCATGCCAATTTGCAAGCAAAATTACCAGATATGTTAATAACAGTATGGTGTGAGTCTCATGTGGAGGAAAAAAAGCCATCAACAGAAGTTGACTTTGAGTGGGCACAATATTGAATTTAGTACACAAAAAAACTTAAAAAGAATTATAAATCTGCTTATGAATTTTTAAAAAATATATCCAAAGTATTAAAGGAACATATGTTATTAATGTCTCAACAAATGGAGAATCTTCATTTAGAAGTGGAGAGTATAAAAATAACCCAACGGAAAATTTAGAGATGAAAAGTATAATAAATTTAAATGGAAAATTCACTCAATAGACTCAATAGAAGATTTGAAATAATAGTAGGAATAATCAGTGAATCTGAAAGTAATAGAAATTATTCCATGCAAAAGGATGGAAAAAAGTTTGAAAAGCAACATTTCAGAGATCTGTGGGTCTTTCTAAAATGTATGTATAATTGGTGTTCCAGGAAGGGGAATAAATGTATTTGAAAAAAAGGCCCCTAAATTCCCAAATTTGGTGAAAAACATTAACTATCAGATCCAAGAAGTTTAAACACAAACGGTACACCTAGACATTAGAGTGAAACTACTAAAAGAAAAAAGGCAAAAAACTCGACAAGACAAAAATCATAAAAAATTGTAAAAGCAGCAATAAAACAACTCATCGTGTATAGAAGGATGATAGTAAAATTGAAGCCAGACCTCTCATTAGGAAGAATGGAGAGGAGATATTATATGTACTGAAGAAAAAAAAAATCCAAATGATTTATATCCAAAAAACCATTTGTCAAAAATAAAGGTAAAATAAAGATATTCTCATATTAAGATAAAAAGACAGGGAATTTCTTGCTAGTGACATACCTCACAAGAAGTAATATAGAAATCCCTTCAGATCATTGGTAACTCTGAACCATAGGAAGAAATAGAAGATGAATGATAAAGACTTGAGTAAGTATAGAAGACCACGTATGGGGATCTGTTTTCTCTTTTCTTCTCTTAATTTAAAAACATAATAACCAAAGCAAAAAACTTATTCAATTGTTTTTTTAAGATAACCACATGAAATTTACATGATAATAATAACACAAAAAAGAGGAAGAAAGAAATGGAATCATGAAGAAACAAAGTTGCTATTTTTTAAAACCCGTAAATCAGTACTAACTTGAAGAAGATTTTACATTAAAGGTGACTACAAGGAGTTCCCGTCATGGCTAAGGGATTAATAAACCCAATTAGGATCTATGAGGATGGGAGTTTGATCCCTGGCCTCCCTCAGTGGATTAAGGATCCTGCGTTGCTGTGAGCTGTGGTGTAGGTCGCAGATGCGGCTTGGATCTGGAGTTGCTGTGGCTGTGGTATAGGCTGGCAACTGTAGCTCTGATGCGACCCTAGCCTGGGAACTTCCATATGCAGCAGATGCAGCCCTAAAAAAAAGCAAAAAAATAATCTTAATAATAATAAAGATGACTACAACAACACTTGGAACAAACACACACACAGACACACACATGCATGCATACACATTCCCAAAGCAACACAGCTAAATGTCAGAATTAAAATGGCAACCTATACATGTTTGGTTACCACAAATGGAACCAGTAAAGGATGGCTAGACAAATAATAAGAAAATTCCTGAACTAAATCCAACCTTACTGATATTTCCATTAAATCTGAGTGGAATAAAAATAAACTTTTTAAACAGAAGGCAGAGACAGTTATAAGGTTTTTAAAAAATTTACATGCAAACTACATGTTTTCTACAAGAAATGCATATGAAATTCAAAGTGATACATTTCTAGGGAAAAGATGGGAAAATTGATTTTATGCAAATAATAACCAGAGTTTAGCTGGAGTGGCTATATTGTTATTAGTTAAAAGAGGTTTTAATATTTAACTAATATTAAGGAATATTACTAGAAACAAAGAGGAATATTTCATTCTTATTAAATGTCAACATAGCTAGAAGATATAAAGTTAAAAATACCTTCGTGCCTAACAATAGAGACACACAATGCCCGAGGCATTTTGAAAGAAATACACAATTGAATTAAAATAAGTAAACAATTGAAAATTATAGTTGGAGGAGTTCCCTTCGTGGCTCAGTGGTTGACAAATCCGACTAAGAACCATGAGGTTGCGGGTTCGATCCCTGGCCTTGCTCAGTGGGTTAAGGATCCAGCGTTGCCGTGAGCTGTGGTGAAGGTTGCAGACGCGGCTCGGATCCCACGTTGCTGTGGCTGTGGCGAAGGCCGGCAGCTACAGCTCCTGTTAGACCCCTAGCCTGGGAACCTCCATATGCTGCGGGTGCGGCTCTAATAATGGCAAAAAGCCAAAAAAGAAAAGAAAATTATAGTTGGAGAGATCAATACTTTTAACAGCCATATACAGAACACTCTGAAACAAGAGAAATACCCATTCTTTTCATGTGCAGGCAAACCACAAATATACTTTGTATGATTTCATTTTTTAAAATTTATTGTCTTATTTTGCATACTAACATTATCTATCATAATATTCAATTTATTTACATACAGATATGCAACTGATGCAACATCAATATGATTCTTTCAATAATGAAATAAAAGACTTTACTAAATATTCTACAGAAATTAAAAGGTTTTAAAGGAGCTGTTATAAGCAAATTTATGTGAACAAATTTGACAACTTAGATAAAAAGGAAAAAATTCTAAAGCACACACACACAATGATGCAAATAATTCCAAAACCTATACAAATAGAAATAGAAAACATGAAAACCCTATGACAATAAGAAACTTAATTAGCCATTAAAAATCTTTCCAAAAGGAAACACAAAGCCTGGAAGACTTAATTGCAGAATTCTATTAGATTATTAACAAAAAGAATACCACTTCTATACAAAATGCCAAAGTAATTCAACAAGAATCATTTTCAAAATAAATGGCAATGGCCATAGGCAGATAAATGATCATCATTAGCTGGCATCGTATACAAAGATTAACTTGAAATGGATCACAGAGCGAAGATAAAAGCTAAAACTATGTAATTTCCATAAGAAAACAGAATAAAATATTTTTTGATTTGATTAGAAGAATATTTCTTAGGACAAAAAAAAGCAACAAAGTAAAAAAATTGATAAATTAGACTTCATCAAAATAAACTTTTGTTCTTCAAGACACTGTTAAGGAAACAAAAAGACAAAGCCCATACTGCGAGAAGATATTTAAAAACATAGATTTGATGAAAGACTTCTATCCAGAATATATAAAGAAACCATATAACTTAATAATAAGAAACTAAAGAACCAGGAGTTCCCACTGTGGCTTAGCAGTAACAAACCCTACTGGTATCCACAGTGACGCAGGTTTGACACCTGGCCTTACTCAGTGGGTTAAGGATCCTACATTGCCATGGCTATGGTGTAGGCCAGCAGCTACAGGTCCGATTAGACCCCTACCCTGGGAACTTCCTTATGCCATGGATGGGCCCTAAAAAGACGAAGGAAAGAAAGAAGGAAAGAAGGAAAGAAAGAAAGAAAGAGAGAAAGGAAGAGAGAGAGAAAGAAAGAAGGAAAGAAAGAGAAAAACTAGAGAACCAATAAAATTTGGGGAAATATTTCATAAATACTACTCCAAAGAAGGTACATATACATGAATAAACACTAAGTATCATTAGCTGTTAGGAAATGAAAACCATTTCCAAAATGAGATACTGCTATAGATTACTAAAATGGCTTAACTAAAAAAAAAAGTACTGGTAAGGATATGGAGCAAGTGGAATTCTCAAAAATTGTTGCTGAAAATTCAGAAACTGACAAGAACTTTGGGAAATAGATTGTCAGTTCCATACAGATATGCACTTGCCATAAAACTCAGCAATTCCACTTCTAGGTATTTACACCCCCTCCAATTAAAACCTATTTTACACAAAGACTTATATTTACATATTTATTCACAAAATAAATTACTCACAAAAATGACATAAGTTGAATAGTGGCAAATGAGTACGAAAATACAGTATAGCCATACAATGAGATATTATTCAACAACAGAAAAACAAATTGCAAAAGACATGGGAAATCCAAAACTGTAATTTTAGAAAATACAACCATAGAAAACCTATGGGATGCAACAAAATCATTTCTTAGAAGTTCATAGTGATACAGGCCTTCTTCAATAAACAAGAAAAATCTCAAATCAACAACCTAACCTACCACTTCAAGTATTAGAATAAGAACAAATAAATACTAAAATCAGCAAAAGGAAGAGAATGATAAAGAGAAGAAATAAATAAAATAGAAATTAAAAACAATAGAAAAAAATCAATAAGACCAAGAGCTAGTTCTTAGAAAAGGTAAACAAAATTGACAAACCTCTGGGCAGGCTCACTGAAAAGAAAAAAAAGAGACAAACCCAAACAAACAAAATAAGAAATGAAAAAAGAGAAATCTCAACTGATACGGTAGAAATACAAAACACCATAATAGAATACTGTGAACAATTCTATGCCAACAAATCTAATGTATAATTTTCTAAAAATATAAAGCCTGCCAAAACTGAACCAAGAATAAACAGATGATTTGAATTGACCAATCACTAGAAGTGAAATGTAATATATAATAATTAAAAAAACTCCCTACAAACAAAAGTGTAGGACCAGATGGCTTCACAGGTGAATGTTACCAAAACATATGAATAACTTATACCTATCCTTCTCAAACTCATCCAAAAGACTGAAGATACCCCTTATCTTCGTTCTACAAAGCCACAATCACCCTAAAACCAAAACCAAAGGTATTACCAAAAAAGAAAATTATAGGCCAATATCACTGATGAATAGAGATGCAAGAATTCTCAACAAAATTTTAGCCATCAGAATCCAACAACAATTAAAAAGGACCGGGATCAAGATGGCTTATTTTCTCCCACAAACATCTTGAAAAAACCCTATCTACATGTAGAATGATTCACACAGAACATCTAGTGTAAACTGGCAGAAGAACTCAGATCTCAAAAAGGTCAAGAAACCCTCCACATAACTGGGTAGACCAAAGGTTAAAAAAAAAAAAGGAAAGAGAGAGAGAAGAGGAAAAAAGGAACTGCATGGGACCACTACTCCTGAGAGGCAGGTGTGAGAGAAGAAAGGAATCTGCACTCTGGGAGGCCACCTCACTGATGGGGAGATAATCTAGGATAGAAGGGGAACCTCAAAGCCTCTGCAGCAGGACTGAGGAGGGCAAAGCAGAGAGAGAACCACACAGAACATTGGTACCACCTCCCTGGACACTTGGGCGGGGGCTAGGTGCTGAGACCCAGGGTTCAGAAGTCAGGTCCTGAGAGGAGTAGGGTTGGCTTTGTGGAGACAGCCTGACGGGGCTAAGGAGTGGTGTGCTACAGGTTGAGGAGCAGAGCTCCACAGCTGAGAGAGTGTGGGAGGAGGCCTAGGCCAGAAGGAGAGGCAAGGTGCCATTGTTGGTGAGGGTTAAGAGATGGAGGGGCAGACTGCCCTAGGAATATCATTCTCTGGGCAGGCACGGGCTCTCTGGTGGTATATGCCTTGCACAAGCTACTGGGACTCCTTCAGTGAGCACACCCCCAACACCACCACCACCACTACATTTCCTATGAACAGGCACCACCTGTATCCCAGTCATCTCAGGGGTCACCACTGAGGAGGGCCCTGCCGCTGAGTGCCACTTGTTGCCATCACTCCCCTGGCACATGCTCTGCCACTGCTGCTGCCAAAGGCTCTGGGAACCGGCTCCACTTCTTTGAGGGTGACTGCCACTGCCCAAGGGCCCTAAAATCAGAAGCATCCTGCACTCCCACCTCCCTGTGAGAGCTCACTGTCAAGGGGCCAGCAACCAGGCATTGGCTATAGGTTCTGTCCACTGTCCCCACTTCCCTTTAAGTATGTGTAGGCTGTACCTGGCACACCTCCTATCAAGGGGGATGACAGCTTGCACACGCTGAGGAAAGAGACAGCAAGCATCAAAACCAAATGTAGCTCTCACACCAAAAATAAATAAATAAATAAAAGCAAAGCCCTCACAAACGACCCATGGACGTTCCTGCATATAAATAGCCCTCCAAAACTACAGTAGATAATTGTATTCCCTAAGCTCACAGAATAAGAAAAATATAAGCAAAACGAAGCACAGGAACCATTCCCAGTTAAAAGAACAGGAGAATTCCCCTGAAGGAGCAAACAATGCAAGAGACCTCTGCAGTCTAACAGGCACCAAGTTCAGAAAGGAGGTAATGAAAATACTGAAGGAATTAAGAGGATATCAAGAGTAATGCAGATCACTTTAGAAAGAAACTAGAAACTATAAAGAGGAGCCAAGAAAAATTAGAAGATTCATTTGCAAAGACACAAGCTGAGTTAAAGGCACTGAAGAGCAGAATGAATAATGCAAAGGAATGAATTAGTGACTTGGAAAAAAAGAATAATGGAAAACACCCAATCAGGACAGTAGACAGAAAACCAAATGAAAAAACATGAAAGCAATATAAGAGATACATGGGATAATATAAAGTGGGCCAATATATGCATAATAGGGATTTCAGAAGAAGAAGAACAAGAAAAGGGGATTGAAAATATACTTGAAGAAATTATGGCTGAAAACTTTACAAATGTAAAGGAAACAGATATCAAGATATAAGAAGCAGAGGTCCCCAAACAAGTTGAACTCAAAAAGGCTCACACCAAGACATAATAAAAATGGCAAAAGTCGCGAGTTCCCATCATGGTGCAGCAGAAACTAATCTGACTAGGAACCATGAGGTTGTGGGTTCAGTCTCTGGCCTCGCTCGGTGGGTTAAGGATCTGGCATTGCCATGATCTGTGCTGTAGGTCACAGATGTGACTCGGATCCCGAGTTGCTGTGGCTATGGCATAGG
>PVHT020000173.1:14779663-14808446 GCA_004024745.2 Catagonus wagneri
ATTGCCATGATCTGTGCTGTAGGTCACAGATGTGACTCGGATCCCGAGTTGCTGTGGCTATGGCATAGGATGGCAGCTGCAGCTTCAATTAGACCCTAGCCTGAGAACTTCCACATGCTGCGTGTGTGGCCCTAAAAAGCAAAAAAAAAAAAAAAAAAAAGACAGAAGTTAAAGACAGAGGATTCTAAAGGCAGCAAGAGAAAAACAAAGTGCCAATCACAAGGGAACCCCCAGAAGGCTATCAGCTGATTTCTCTACAGAAACACTACAGGCCAGAAGAGAGTGGCAAGATATATTCAAAGTTCTTAAAGAGAAAAATCTGTAGGTTAAAATACACTACCCAGCAAAACTGTAATTTAAAGTAAAAGGAGAAATAAAGAATTTCTCTGATAAACAAAAACTAAAAGAATACAGCAATAGTTAACATATTCTACAAGAAATACTGAAAGATCTCTTCTAAATAGGAAAGATGTAAGAAGATATAGGATGGAGGAAATCACAATTGGAAAGTAATCACTTAAATAAGCCAGTATATAGATAAAAAAAAAAAAAAAAAGCAAACAAACCTATTTTGTGTAAGTGACGATAAGAACAATGAACAGCAAAAGGATAAATATGAAGATGTAAAAAGGGACATCAAAAATCATAAAATGTGGGGAAGGAGAGTAAGAAAATCTAGACTAATTTTTTTTAAAAGAATGTGTTTGAGCTTTTATGACTATCAGGCTAAAGCAAGCAGATAGACGAATGGGTTAATATACCTGAAAAACAGGGCAACAACAAATCAAAACCAAATATTACATTCACAAAAACTAAAAAGAAAAGTACACAAGCATAAATAAAAGGAAATCATTCAATCAAAAAAAAGGACAAAGGAGAAACAGAATCAGCTGGAAAACAAGGTTTAAAAATTTCAATAAATACATATTTATCAATAATCACCTTAAATGTTAATGGACTGAATGCTCAAATCAAAAGACACAGACTGGCAGACTGGATAAAAAAGAAGAGCTTACAATACGCTTCCTATGAGACATTCATCTTAGGGCCAAAGGACAAATACAAACTGAAAGCAAGGGGATGGAAAAAGATATGACATGTGAATGCAAAAAAAAAAAAACAGGAAGGCAGGAGTTGCAATACTCCTAATCAGACAAAACAGACTTTAAAACAAAGGCCATAAAGAAAGACAAAGGACAGTATTTAATGATAAAAGGATCCATTCAAGAAGAGGGTATATTATAATCGTCAATATATATGCCCTTAACATAGGAGCACCCAAATACATACAACAAACAGTAACAGACATAAAAGGAGAAGTTGACGGGAATACAATAATAGTAGGAGACTTTAACACCCCACTTACATCAATGGACAGATCCTCTAGACAGAAATCAATCAGGCAACAGATATTCTAAATGATACAACAAAACAATTAGACTTAATTGATATTTTCAGGATATTACATCTAAAAAAATCCCAGAATTCTTTTCAAGTGCACGTCGAATATTCTCTAGGATTGACCACATACTGCATCACCAAACCAACCTCAACTAATTTAAGAGTATAGAAATTATTTCAAGCATCTTCTCTGACCACAATGGCATGAAAGTAGAAATAAACTATAGGGGAAAAAATTGTGACAAAACTGATTACGTGGAGACTAAACAACATGCTATTAAAAAACCAATGGGTCAATAAGGAAATCAAAAGGGAAATTAAAATATACCTCAAGACAAATGATAATGAAGACCCAACCATTCAAAATCTGTGGGATGCCACAAAAGCAGTTTTTAGAGGGAAGTTCATAGCAATATAGGCCTTCCTCAAAAAAGAAAAATTTCAAAACAACCTAACCTATCGCCCAAAAGAATTAGAGAAAGAAGAACAAATTAAACCTAAAGTCAGCAGAAGGAAGGAAATCATAAATATCAGAAAGAAATCAATAAAATAGAGATTTAAAAAGTAGAAACAATTGAAAAAAAAAAAAAAAGGAGTTCCTGTCATGGCTCAGTGGTTAACAAACCTGACTAGTATCCATGAGGACGTGGGTTTGGTCCCTGGCCTTACTCTGTGGGTTATGGATCTGGCATTGCTGTGAGCTATGGTATAGGCTGCAGTTGTGGCTCAGATCTCACGTTGCTCCAGCTGTGGTGCAGGCTGGCAGCCACAGCTCTGATTTGACACCAAGCCTGGGAACCTCCATATGCCACAGGTGCAGCCCTAAAAAGACAAAAGACAAAATAAATAACTTAATAAAAAATTAAAAAAAGAAAAAGATCAGTAAAACCAAGAGTTAGCCCTTTGAAAGGGTACACGGATTTGACAAACCTCTGGCCAGACTCACTGAGAAGAGAGAGAGAACCCAAATAAATATAAAAGAAATGGAGAAGGATAAATCTCAATGGATACTGCAGAATTACAACAACCCATCATGGCTCAGTGGTTAATGAATCTGACTAGGAGCCATGAGGTTTCGGGTTCCATCCCTGGCCTCAGTGGGTTAAGGATCTGGCATTGCCGTGAGCTGTGGTGTAGGTTGCAGATGCTGCTCAGATCCCACGTGGCTGTGCCTGTGGCGTAGGCTGTCAGCTACAGCTCCAATTAGACCCCTAGCCTGGGAATCTCCATATGCCGCAAGTGCAGCCCTAGAAAAGGCAAAAAGACAAAAAAGAAAAAAAAACCCAAAAATCCAAAAAAACCAAAACCGTAAGAGAATACTATGAACAATTACATGCCAACAAAGCTGACAACCTAGAAGAAATGGTCAACTTTCTAGAAACATACGGCCCACCAAAACTGAATTAAGAAGAAATAAATAATATGAACAGATGGTTCATTACAAATGAAATTGAAATGTAATAAAAACACTCCCTACAAACAAAATTCCAGGACCCGATGGCTTCACAGGCGAATTCTACCAAACATACAAAGAAGAGCTTCTACCCATCCTTCTTAAACTTTTCCAGAAGATTGAAGAAGAAAGAACACTTCTAAAGACATTCTATGAAGCCACCATCATGCTAGTACCACAACCAGACTAAGATACCATGAAAAAAGAAAATTATAGGCCAGTATCTTCAATTAACAAAAACACAAAAATTCTCAACAAAATTTTAGCCAACTGAATACAACAACATGCAAAAAAGGTACACCACAACCAAGTGGTATTCATCTCCAGTTCACATGATGGTTCAACCCGATTCAAATCAATCAATGTCACACACCACATTAACAGAAGTCTAAAACCACGTGATCATCTCAATAGATGAAGAAAAAGCATTTTACAAAATCCAACATCCATTCATGATAAAAACTCTTACCAAAATGAGGATAAAGGGAACATATCTCAATATAATAAAAGTCATTTATTTCAAATCCACAGCCAGCATAATACTCAATGGAGAAAAGCTGAAAGAATTCCCGCTAAAATCTAGAACAAGAAAAGGATACCCACTCTCATCACTTTTATTCAACATAGTATTGCAAGTCTTAGCCACAGCAGTCAGACAAACAAAAGAAATAAAAGGTATCCAAATTGGAAGAGAAGAGGTAAAATTGTCCTTACATGCAGATGACATGATACTATATACAGAAAACTCTAAGGACTCCACACAGAAACTCCTGTAACTGATCAAGGAATTCAGCAAAATATCAGGATACAAGATTAACAGTCAGAGCTCAGTTGCATTCCTACATACTAACAATGAAATATTAGAAAAGGTATACAAAAAAAACAGTACCTTTTAAAATCCCACCCACAAAAATTAAATACCCAGGAATAAACCTGACCAAGGAGGTGAAAGACTTATCTGCTGAGAACTATAAAACATTAATCAAGGAAATCAAAGCAGATTCAAAGTAATGGAAAGATATCCCATGCTCCTGGATGGAGGAATTAGTATTGCTAAAATAGCCATACCATCCCTATCAAAATATGCATACATATTTAATACAATCCCTATCAAAATATGCATAACATTTTTCAGAGAACTAGAACAAAAAATCCAAGAATTTATATGGAACCATAAAAGACCCAGAATTGCCAAAAAATGTTTGAGGAAAAAAAACAAAGCAGGAGGCATAACTCTCCCAGACTTCAGACAATATTACAAAGCTGCAGTCATCAAGACAGTCTGTTACTGGTACAAAAACAGACAGACAGACAAATGGAACAGAACAGACAGCCCAGAAATAAATCCAGACATGTACCATCAATTAATCTTTGACAATGGAGGCAAGAATTTAAAATGGGTAAAAGTCTCTTCAGCAAGTGATGCTGGAAAACTGGACAACTACAGGTAGATCATTGAAAACTAGAACACAACCTCACACCATGCCCAAAAATAAACTAAAAATGGCTTCAAGACTTAAACATAAGACATAACACCATAAAACTTCTAGAAGAGAACACAGAAAAAACATTCTCTGAATAAATCATACAAAACTTTCTTAGCTCAGTCGTCCTAGGCAACAGAAATAAAAACAAAAATAAACCAATGGGATGTAATCAAACTTATAAGCTTTTGCATAGCAAAAGAAACCATAAAAAAAACCCTGAAAGGACAACCTACAGAATGGGAGAAAATAGTTGGAAACAATGCAACTAACAAGGGCTTAATCTCCAAAATATGTGAACTCATACAACTCAGAAAAAAAAAAAAACAGTCAAAAAATGGGCAGAAGATCTAAACAGACATTTTTCCAAAGAGAACATATGGATGGCTGGTAGGCACATGAAAAGATGGTCAACATCACTAATTATTAGAGAAATGCAAATTGAATCAAAACTACAATGAGATACTACCTCACACTGGTCAGAATGGCCATAATTAATAAATCTACAAATAACAAGTGCTCGAGAGGGCGTGGAGAAAAAGGTATCCTCTTAGGCTGTTGGTGGGAATGTAAATTGGTGCAAACACTATGGATAACAGTATAGAGTTTCCTCATAAAGCTAGAGACAGAACTACCATATGATCCAGCAATCCTACTCCTAGGCGTATATTCAGAGAAAACTATAATTCAAAAAGATAACATGCACCCCTATGTTCACAGCAGCACTATTCACAATAGCCAAGACACAGAAACAACCTATATGTCCACTGATAGATAAATGGATAAAGAAGATGTGGTACATATATACAATGGGAAGTTAAACATAAAAAAGAACGAAATAATATCATTCAGGGCAACATGGATGCAGCTAGAGATTGTCATACTAAATGGAGTAAGTCAGAAAGAGAAAGACAAACACTGTATCAGTTATATGTGGAATCTAAAATATCACACAGGGAGTTCCCATTGTGGCTCAGCAGGTTACGAACCTGACTAGTATCCATGAGGATGTGGGTTTGGTCCCTGGCCTCACTAAGTGGGTTATGGGTCCAGTGTTGCTATCAGCCGTGGTGTAGGTTGCAGACGTTGCTTGGATTCTGTGTTGTTGTGGTTGTGGTGTAGGCTGGCAGCTGCAGCTCAAATCAACCCCTAACCTGGGAACTTCCAAATGATGTGGGTGCAGCCCTAAAAAGCACAAAATTAAGATAATAAAATATCATACAAATGAACTTATATACAAAACAGATAAACTCAAAATCACAGAAAACAGACTTGTGGTTACCAAGGGGGAGGGGAAAGGGAGTTAGATGCACTGGGAATCTGGGGGTAGTAGATGCAAATTACATTTAGAATGGATAAACAATAAGGTCCTACTGTATAGCATATCCAATCTCTTAGGATACACTAAGATGGAAAGAATATAAAAAAAGAATTTATATATATGTAGACCTGAGTCACTCAGCTGTACGACAAAAACTGGCACTACATTGTAAATCAACTATACTTTAATGGAAAAAAGATGGTATTAATTCAAATCCATAGGAACAAATGACAGAACTATATGTGATTTTTTAAGAAATATAAATTATAAATAAAACTGTAATTCTAGGTGAAAGAAACTAGATACAGCAGATACCTCATACATGATTCCACTTGTATAATATTTCTAGAAAAGGCAAAACCGTAAGCACAGAAATTGGGTCACTTATTGCCAGGAACTGGGATCACAGCAAAGATTAAGTGCAGGCTGTCCTCATGAGGTAATTCTGGGAGATAGAAATGTTCTAAAATTGCATTGTGGTGATGTTGCACAGTGCACACATTAAATAAAACACAAAGCTATGTACACTTAAAGGCTAATATAAGTAAAAACTGTATCTCAAAACAACTTGAAAATTGCATCCATTTTGTTAAAAATATAACAAAAATGATGTACTACCTTCTTAGTGTATCAAATCAGGAAACATCTGATGTCTCTGTGTCTCATTACTAGTGGTTAATCTTGATCACAGTTTTCCCACTGTTTTACCTATAACTGTAAAATTTCATCTGAAACTGTGATGCTTTAATTTCTTTTCTGTTTGTAATTGGTAAGTATTTTCTAGGGAGAAATGTTTAACTATTCATATGTCCTGTTTTTATTATAGTTTTACCAATTATTTTAGCGATATTGATAATTCTTCCCAGGAAAAGTTATTGCTATGTCAATTGTGATTTTATATTTCCATCATTCTTTCTACATTTATTAATTGGAACTTTATTGTATGGAAGAGTTGCCTGTCTCCTCCTTTTTTATTCATTATTTAGTTTTTTTTCAGTATGAAGCCACAGGTATTTATTTTATTCCATGGATTTTATTTAACATTTTGCTCAAATTGTCTCAAATCTGGCCATGGTAAGTTCTTCCCAATTGTTTCATGTGTTCTTTCAACATGCCCACTGCCAACCTATTTTTAGATAACTCCTGTTTTCTGACACCACAAGATTTCCCAGGTTCATCACATATTTACCATGCATCAATTCTGGAATTTGCCTTTTTTTTTTCAAGGATCCAGTACCTTTTATTAGAGAATAATTAGAAACCAAGATATTAGTACTAGCTATCCTCATTGTTACCGGGTGTCATTTTTTCTAGATCCCCTCCAGAGTCAGTCGTCAGAGCTAGGAAATAGATGTATAATGTTATTATATACCTGTATGCATTTACGTGTGCATGTGTGTAGTGTTGCAGACACACACAGAGACAAGGAGAAACACAGAAAGAAAAAGCAAGACAGAAACAGAGAGAGAGAAAAACACAATTGTGGGGTTGGTAAGTCCGAAATCTACAGGGAAAGTCAGCCAACTGAAGACCCAGGGAAGAATAAATGTTTCAGCTCACATCTGAATGCTCTCTGGAGGCGGAATTAACTGTTCCTCAGGAGACCTCAGTTATTTTGCCTCAAGGCCTTCAACGGATTAGATGAAGTCCATCCACAATAAGGAGGGTAATCTTCTTTACTTGAAGTCTATTGATATAAAAAATATACCTCCAGAGCCACATCAACAAGACTTGTGTTTGACCAAACCTCTGGGTACCTGAGCCTGGTCAAACTGACACATGAGATTAACTATCACAGTATACCATATGCACACCTACACATCTATAGATTTTCCATTCTCCCTAACACACTCTCCCTTCCTGCTTTTCTCCCTCTCTCTCAAAAACCACCTTATTAAAATCATAAGTTCCATGAACCCACTCTCTTTCTTTCCAAAAACACCTTGTTGAGTTTTCCAAGCTCATTACTTCATCTTTTTCTATGACTAACAAGCTATTTTCCAACTCCGGGTCACTTTCATTTTATGTTTTCTCTGCTCCCATTTTTGTGGCTACTAATGCATAAAACTGGACTATAATAAATGTACACATATTATTCTCTAGTAAATGCTAAGGAAACTTTTATTCAACACTTTTTAATTACCTACTTATTTTCCACAGCAGGTGTTATATTTTCATAAGCCAACCCCCCATATCATCAATTCCTTCAAACTCTCCTTGAAATGTAGGATTTACTATCCTCTCTTGGCCAAATCAATTAATATCTACTAACTAATGTTCGGAATTATCTTCACCCTGACATTCAAGCTCTCCCACGACCAGTTCTCAACTCCCACTTCTAGCCATATATTTCACGCTAACATAAATCTGATTCTTCATAAAATCTGAAGCATCAGCCGTTCCAAATAAAGCTCTTATTCAGTGTTATAGAACTAGAGAGTACCTTGTACTAGAATATCTATTATTTATTAGACACTTGTCTTTTTCTTCTTTTTTCCCTTTTTTTCTTTTTTGGCTGTGTCAATGGGATGCAAAAATTTCCAGGCCAAGGATCAAACCTGAGCCACAGCAGTAACCAGTGACACAGCAGTGACACAGCAGTGACAACACCAGATCCTTAACTCACAGAGCCACTAGGGCACTCCTTTAGACACTTTCCAAATAAATGAAAGAGTGAATGTATTCATTCCTGAAGCCATTCTTCTTTCTTAACCTTGTAAAATCCAACTCATCCTTTCAGGATCAGTTCAAATGTCATTTTATGCCTTTACGCCTGACCTGGTAAGACTGTCATAATCTCAACAAAAGCTCAAAATTTTTGGCCTGTCTATATAGCATTTAATTTTTTGCATTACTCATCTGATATGCAATATATTTAACCTTTTGTAAAAATTTTTGGAAGTTCCCAAATTATGGTGCAGTGGAAATGAATCTGACTAGTATCCATGAGGATGCGGGTTTGATTCCTGGCCTGGCTCAGTGAGTCGGGAATCTGGCATTGCCTTGAGCTGTGGTATAGGCTGCAGATGCAGCTTGGATCCTGCATTGCTGTGGCTGTGGCATAGGCCAGCAGCTGCAGCTCCGATTTGACCCCTACCCTGGGAACTTCCATATGCCTAGGGTCCATTACTAAAAAAATGGCAAAAAAAAAAAATTCTTATGAAGACTTCATTAGAAAGTTGATTTTTACAAGTAAACTAGTAAAATAAGAAGAAAGGTAAAGAAGCATCAAATAACTTCTTTTAATCCATGACAAATGTTTTTCCAAGACATGATTCACCAACATATGACTACAGCAGAAGTTAATAACAAGTACCTAATGTTGTGGAAAAGTCCACAGGATTACACTGAAGAGAAGTGAGTAAAAGGGACTTACTATTTATGACTTATTCCCCAAGATCTGCCCCTTCCACCACCCTCAAATAGTAGTGTATCGTAATTTTATTTTATTTTTCAGTTTTATTTTTAGTATTGTAATTTATTTATTTTAAAAAATGTATTGGAATATGGTTGACTTACAAAGTTGTGTTAATTTCAGGGATACAGTAAAGTAATTTTAAGAAGAATTTACCATAATTTAAAAAAAGAACTTATTTTTTGTTTTAAATTGAATTCTTTTTTGTCTTTTTTTAAGGCCTCACCCATGACATATGGAGGTTTCCAGGCTAGGGGTTGAATCAGAGCTGCAGCTGCCAGCCTACACCACAGCCACAGCAACACTGGATCCAAGCCATGTCTGCGACCTACACCACAGCTCTCAGCAACGCCAGATCCTTAACCCCCTGAGCAAGGCCAGGGATTGAACCTGCGTCCTCATGGATGCTAGTCAGATTCGTCTCCACTGAACTACGATGGGAACTCCTAAAATGAATTTTAAATGCATACAAAACTTTATATCATACTTTAGAACTGTGTAGGACTCTTTTATTAAGGTATTCACAAATGAGATACCAGATTATCACTTTTTTTTGTATTTTCAATCAAGAAATAAATAGGTTGACAACACAACACATTTTTTTCTGTCTTTCTCTTTGTTCCAGGTTCTGAAATAATAGCCCAGGTACAAGTGAAATTCACGGCTGCTGCTTCACTGTTTGGGAACTCTCCTTTTTTGGGGCAGCTAGTTTTATGTGCCAGGAGGCTTATTCATAATTATTCTATACAATAATCTGACTCCTCTTTCAGTCAGGGATGATTTCTTAGGTCATGATTAAATCAGGTGATACTTTATCAAATCAGCAAATTAGACATAAGAGGGGATTAAAGTAATATATCTTAAATTATGATTTTAAAAGCTACCAAGTCACTTGCTTTTGAAAAATAATCTGTTAGCAACCAAACTGAAACTTCTATTTGTATTATAAGCATAGTTTATATAAATGACCAATGGAGATTAAAAGATGGCCACAGACTGTTGAATTGTTTTTTTGTTTTGTTTTGGTTTGGTTTTTTGGCTTTTTGCCTTTATCTAGAGCCACACCCGTGGCATATGGAGGTTTCCAGGCTAGGGGTCTAACAGGAGCTGTAGCCACCGGCCTTCGCCACAGCCACAGCAACGCGGGATCCGAGCCATGTCTGCAGCCTACACCACAGCTCACGGCAACACCAGATCCTTAACCCACTGAGCAAGGCCAGGGATTGAACCCGCAACCTCACGGTTCTTAGTCGGATTCGTTAACCACTGAGCCACAAAGGGAACTCCTTGAATTGTTGACTAAAGTTTGATTTTGATATTTGAATCCCAAGCTATGGCTGATTCTAGGACTGAATTAGGGAATATATAAGATGAGCTTGGGTGATCTTGTATTACCAAGGAACTTGTAGTGTTAAGAAAACACTGGAAACAAGATAAGACACAACAGTGTTGGGTAGGGGGTGATAAGGTATGTCAAAGAGACATGGGAGCCAACTAAGCAAGCTCCCAATGGCCAAAGCTGGCACAACTTAAGCACCAAAATAATACTGCATTGGTTATAAAATAAATATCTGTGAGTGTATAGTGACAGAAATAAGTGACTAAATAAATAAATGAGAGAGAACAGACAAATATGCCAACCAGAATGTCCAAATAATTCATGTAGATACTTCCACTCAAAAAAGTGGATTATAACACTCCTCCCATGTAAGTTGTATGTAGTGACTTCCTTCCAAAGGGTACAATGTGAAAAGGTGGTAAGAAGGAAAACATTACAATAGAGAATGTGACCACTTCATCTAGTTAGTATATGTTAGGTTTACCTCCCCCAAATCCATAATGCCAGAATAATCATGAGAGAGACATCAGATAAACAAATCTGGGACATTATACAAAATACCATACCAGTGCTCCACTAAATTATCATGGCTATAAAGAACAAGGAAAGTCTAAGAAACTGCTGGAGGCTGAGGAGACAAGAAAAATAAATGTAATGTGGTATCCTAGACACAACAAGTGCATTAGCTAAAATCTAAGAAAAGCTGAATGAAGTACAAACTCTGGATAACAATAATGCAACAATATTGTTTTGTTAGTTGGGACAAATGCATCATACGAATGTAAGACATTAACAATAGGAGAAACTGGCTATAAGGAAACTACTATCTTGGCAGCTTTTCTATAAATCTAGGGAGTTCCCTTCATGGCTCAGCGGTAATAAACCCGACTATTATCCATGAGGACGTGGGTTCGATCCCTGGTCTCACTCAGTGGGCTAAGGATCTGGTACTGCTGTAAGCTTTTGTGTAGGTTGGAGATGTAGCTTGGATCCTGTGTTGCTGTGGCTGTGGTCTAGGCCAGCAGCTGCAACTCCGATTCAGCCCCTAGCCTGGGAACTTCCATATGCCATGGGTGCAGTCCTAAAAAGACAAAAAAAAAAAAAAATTATAATTCTAAAAGTATTCTGTAATAAAAATGCTTATTTAAAGAGATCCAAATGTCATATTTAATTCTGAATACATCCAGAGTGGGATGCTTATATCCTGTAGCATAGTCATCAAATATAATACATTTTGAAAGAAGATTCCACATACTTTTCAGATGCATCAGATTTAGCCACATGGTGAATAAGAATGATGATGGCACAGATATCTCCAAAAAGTGCTTAACGCTACAAAACATTTCCTAAAGAAATCTGCACTTTGATCGTTCACAGCTCAGTAGCAAGTTCAGATTTTTTGATAATACAGGGTGGCTATTAATTTAGCAATAAAAGCAAATCTCCTAAGCATGTTAAACTCAAGACTTTTCATCATCTTTAGACCAGCACCATGCCTCCTAAGTAAATGCTCCACTTAGTTATTGCCCACTCCCTGTGTCTATCACTCACTGGAATACAAATCCAGTCACCAATTCTATTAGCATGACAGGATCAGCATCAGCATTTCAACATTTATTTGTATGATCAAAGGCTCAGATTGGAAGAACTGCAGGTTCCATATGAAACTAATATCCCCTTGAAGGAGCTGCTGGAAAGATCTGATCCAATTATAACAGAAGTCAAATTCCCAGGCTTTTCACAGTAGCTAGATTGTCCTTCAAGTCAGGAGCCAAATACAACCCTCTTGCCTTGGCAACACCATCCCTTGGCTTGTCTGCCTTTTTCTTTGAGACAGCATGGACTATTGAACTGCCTGAAGATCTGTGGTGCACTTGTGAAACAGTTTTAGTAGCACTTATGAGTACTGGGACTGCGAAAAAGATTTTGTATTTAAAACTGGAAAGCAATGTACTTTAAACTTGAACAATTCATATTCCAGCTGCTTTCCATAACGTTGAGTAACTCATGCAAACATAAAGACAGTCTATATATCTAGCATCATTATTCTGAATGCAATGGGGCAATGAAAAATGATTACTCATCACCAACCAACTGATCATTTGCAGTGATTCTCAATAGTGGAGGCGGGAACAAAAGAATGCCTTTTAGGAGAACAGATTACATGTCATTGGAAAAAATATATTTGATAAAGCTATTGTTTTCACATAATGAGAATTTCAAATTCTGTCAAGTTTTATTGCACAAAATAGAGTGAGAAAGAACTATATATTAAAACCATTGAGAAACGTTTTTGAAATATTCAAACTTGAGCTTAGACTGATTATTTCCAGTATGAGTTCTTCCACTGCCTCTGGAAGAAAGAGGCTTTGTAAAAACATCCTCTTCCCTTTGGGTTCTTCTCTGTGACCAAAGATAACTGGGACTTTTCTGACTAAGGGCATGAATTATGTGCCTTATTTCATTTACTTTAAAGTACATGTACTATGTAACACCCATGAAATATTTTCTTAGTTTAATTTGAGAGAAACAGAAATTACAGAATTGGTTACATTAGTAAGTCATAGAACTCAAGAATTACCTGGATCCCAGGAATCCCAGAAAGTGGTTAACTAGGATATGTAGCAAATCATTTTGTCCTTTGATGAAGATTCATTTTTTTTCTTGATAAGAAGGCTTTTAGCCAAACTAAAGGGTCCAGCACCCTGAGTAATATAGGAGGTATCTTGGTATGTGTGTGTTATTTTTGTATCACGTCCTTACTGGTCAAATCATATTGGCCAGAAAAAGTGAGATCTTTTGAAGTTAAAATGTCCCAGAATGTAAACTTAGGCTATTACATTCCCGCATGTTTAATTTTGACAAAGACATACTTCCTTTCTCCACTCATTTTCCAAGAATTGTAGGGACGAAACGTGTCTAGTTTCCTAGTGTTCATATTACTACAGATTTTGTTCAACAGCCTCTCCCAACACACCAATTTACCTAAGTTAAAGAATGGAAGGAGAGATTAGGTGGGGGAGGTCAACACAGGAACAGAGAAATTATAGACATGGGAGATGGAGGTCCCTTTTGGACAAATCTAGACCAATTTTTGATTTCCAGTGTAGCAGGAAGAGGCTGGGACACTAATCAAACAGCTTGAAGACATTTCAAAATGCTACTGGTCCTGTGGAATTTATATTTTTAGGAAGGCCTTCAGCTAGAAAATTCTATTATCTGACTATTCAATCCCTTTTTTATCTTTCTTTCTTTCTTTTTTTTTTTGGATTTTTAGTGTTGCGTCCATGGCATATGGAAGTTCTCAGGTTAGGGGTCAAATCGGAGCCATAGCTGCCTGCATATGCCACAAACACAGCAATCCTAGGTCTGAGCCATGACCTATGCTGTACCTTGCAGCAATGTGGGATCCTTAACCCACTGAGTGAGGCCAGGGATGGAACCTGCGTCCTCATGGGTCCTAGTCAGGTTCTTAACCCACTGAGCCACAATGGGAACTCCCAATCTCTTTTTATTTACTCACTTTTGTCATGCTTCATTTTTTTAGTTTGGATCTGAAATATGGTTACTCTGAGCAAACATCTCTGATTTACATTAATTTCAGGCCACTAAGTTACCTTATTATTCCTTGGTTCTATAACTGATTACTGAAAAGCTTTTTGTCATGTATAAAACATTTATTCAGTTTCTCATTAATTCAGAAAGCAAGCTTTGCCTACTACATAGAAGGCACTATAGGGTAAAAGATAAATAGAATCCAGATTCAATCCTTATGTAGCCCTGACTTTGATGACAGAGTCAGAAAAAAAAAGAAATGAACAACAACTATAAAAAATCCCAAGTAAACAAAACCAAACCTGTGATAAGCAATACTGTGCTAGAACAGTTAAATGTTCTGCTCTCTGGAGGGCAGGGGGAAGAGACAATCACTGGTTTGCGGATTTTGCTGATGTACAAGGTATAAATACTTCCACCATAATCAATTTCAAGGTACCAGTATGATGTCACTAAATAAGTAACTGGAAAGACATGCATACAACTGGCTCCTGAATCAGAGGAGATGTTCTGTAATACTACAGGTTCACAATATAAATAGTCAGAAGATACGTATCTGACAGGTAGGTCAGGAAGAGATTGCAGAATAGGGAATCTTGTCATTGAGATTTAAAGGACAAGTAGTTACCAGTCAAGTGGGTAAACTAGAGAAAAGTGTTTCAGGCAGAGGGAACAGAATGTGCAAAGTAAGGATGGGTGACTTCTAGAAAAGAGGTCAGGAGAAATTTTCTTAAAATATCAGACAGTGCAGAGTGGGCTTTGATGACACAGAGAACAAAATGACGGTATTATGTAGGGACTCATAAAACTATAAAATCCAGCCTTTTGAGAATATAACAAATAGCTTATAGATAATGAAAGAAAAGGCAACTGACTATGTCTGGCCCACAGACCACAGTTTGCTGACCTCTGTTCTAAAACAGGTAGAGACTACAGGCAAATTACATTGAAGCCTCTTTTCTGCAAAGTGGGTGTATTTTTCTCATCCTATTAAAATACATAACAGAGCCACCAAGTCCATATAACAGATTTCTAGAAAGAGCATTTTTTTGGCTTGACCCCACAATCTTTGGACCAACAGAACTAACGAGTATTGGCAAGTAGCATCAAGTGCATAAAATGCTCCTCATTCATTTCATACATCACAATACACATCATTGCACATTGCGTGTGATTATATTCTAAATCAGAAATGAAAATGCAGTTCAGGAATTATTTCAATGGTGGTACACTGATATACTTAAACCATTACCCTTACGTAAAGTGGGGAATATAGGAAAATTCAGATTCTTTCATATAACTACTTTAATTTGAAAACAGTTAAGTGCTCCATACAATGTGGAGGAAAGACATCCATCGGCATTAACCTTTCCTGGACAAAGTCTTGGAGGATAATATTTTCCTGGTTTTAGCATTTAAAAAGATATAAAAGTCTTACATGGGCTACATTCTCAAAGGATCTGAAAGCCTCTCTTTTCAAGTAAAGAGACACATCTTGTGCTAGAAAGTAAGGAATTATTAAGAACTAGATGGGCACATGTCAAGAGGGCACAGGAGCTAAGCCAAAAAAGTTCCTAATCATCAAAAATGGAACAATTTGACTAAAAAATAAAATAGCATTAGATTATAACCACAGCATAAAGCAAAAATGTATAGGTTTATAAAAATTGAGTACATAAACAAATGAAAAAGAAGAGACAGTTATTCTTTACAGAAGAATAGCAATAATAAATATAGATGAGATTTAGAAAATAGAATAATCATCAGTGGAACACAATAATAATGGCTACAAACAAAATCTACCAATGGATCCTAAAATTAGTGGCTAAAAGCTTGGGGAATAAGAGGGCATTTACATAGTCTCAAAGTACCACCCCCATGTTATTATTAATTACAGAGACAAAACTTGGCAGACATCCCCTTAACCAAGTGATCTTGGTTAATGTTACCAGCAGCAAGACATGTCAACATCTAGTGGCCCCTCACATGGTACAGTGAGAAGACGATACCACTTCTGTGTTATTATCGCCAAAATGTACAATCTCAATCTATTCATGAGAAAAAGCATCAAACAAAATGAAACTGAATGACATTCCATCTCACTTGTATTCTTCATATACATCAAGGTCAAAAGAACGAAGAAAAGACTGATGAACTGATATAGATTTGGAGATATGACAACTAAATGCAATGTGGTATTTTGGAATGGATCTGGGACAAAGGGATGATATTAGATTTAACAAACACAACAACTATATATCAATAAAACAGACAACCTAGAAGGAATGGACAAATTCTTAGAAAGGGTTAATGTACCAAAACTGAACCAGGAATAAATAGAGAATGTGAGTATTGAAGTTGAGTCTGTGATTAAAAAACCTCCCAAGAAACAAAAGTCCAGGACCAGATGGCTTCACAAGGGAATTCTATCAAGCACTCAGAGACTATTTAACATCTATTCTTCTGAGACTACTCCAGAAAACTGCACATGAAGGAATACTCCCAAACTCTTTCTATGAATCCGCTAACACCCTGACACCAAAACTAGAGAAAGATATCACAAAAAAAAGAAAATTATAGGCTAGTATCACTGTGAACTCAGATGCAAAAACCCTCAACAAAGTACAAGCAAACCAAATCCAACAATACTTTAAAAGGATCACACATGATGATCAAATGGGACTTATTCCAGGGATCCAAGTATTTTTCAATATCTACGAATCAATCAGTGTGATACAGAGTATTAGCAAACTGAAGAATAAAAAACTATATGATTATCTCAATTGATGCAGAAAAAGCTTCTGATAAAATTCAACATCCATTTATGATAAAAACTCTTCAGAGTGGGTGATGAGGGAACCTCTCTCAACATAATAAAGGCCTTATATGACAAACCCACAGCTAACATCATACTCGATGGTGAAAAGCTGAAAGCCCTTCCTCTAACATTAGGAACAAGACAAAGATGCCCACCCTCACCACTTTTATTCATCATAGTTTCCTAGCCACAGCAACGAATAATTCCTTTTATTTATTTTTCTTCTCTTTTCATAGAGAAAGGAAGGATAATAGATTTCTTCTCCTCATAGAGAAGAAAAAGAAATAAAAGGAATCCAAACTGGAAAAGAAATAAAACTATCACTGTTTTCAGATGACATACTACACAGTGTAAAACCTAAAGATGCTACCAGAAAACTACTATTTGCATTATACAAAATTAATACATAGAAATCTGTTGCATTATACAGTAAAAACAAAAAATCGGATTAAGGAAACAATCCCATTTACCATTGCATCAAAAAGGATAAAATACCTAGGAATAAACCTACCTTAGGAGGCAAAATATCTATACTCCAGAAACTATGAAAGAAACTAAAGATGACAGAAGCAGATGGAAGACATATCATGGATCGGAAGAATCAATACCATCAATACGACTATACTTCCCTACAGATTCAATACAATCTCTATCAAATTGCCAAAGTCATCTTTCACAGAACTGGAACAAAAAATGTTTAAATTTGTATTGAAACACAAAAGACCCCAGATAGCCAAAGCAATCTTGAGAAAGAAAAACAGAGCTAGAGGAATCAGGCTTCCTGACCTCAGACTATACTACAAAGCTACAGTCATCAAAGCAGCATGTACTGGCACAAAAACAGAAGTATGGAACAGGATAGAAAGCCCCAAAAAAGCCTGCATACACATGGTAGATTAATCTACAACAAGGAAGGCAAGAATATACAATGGAGAAAAGACAGTCTTTTCAATAAGTGGTGTTGGGAAAACTGGATAGCTATATGCAAAAGAATAAAATTAGAACATTTTCTCATAGCATATACAAAACTAAACTCAAAATGTATTAAAGACATAAATGTAAGACAACATACTCTTCCTTTTCTTTTTTTTCCTTTCATGGCCATATCTGTGGCATATGGAAGTTCCAGGGCTAGAGGTCAAATCAGAACTGCAGCTGCTGGCCTTATGCCACAGACACAGCTATGCCACATGAAGCCACATCTATAACCTATGCCAAGCTTATGGAAACACAGGATCCATAACTTACTGAGCAAGGCCAGGGATTGAACCCGCATCCTCATGTCATGTTCTTAGCCCACTAAGCCACAATGGGAACTTTAAGACCAGATACTCTGAAACTCTTAGAGGAAACCATAGGTGGAACACTCTTTGACGTAAATCACAGCAATATCTTTTTGGATCTGTCTCCTAGAGCAACGAAAACAAAAACAAAAGTAAACAAATGGTGCTTAATAAAACTTAAAAGCTTTTGATTAGCAAAGGAAACCATAAACAAAACAAAAAGACAATCTATGGAATGGGAGAATATATTTGCAAGTGTGTTAATTTCCAAAATATATAAACAGCATACAGCTCAATAGCAAAAAAACAAAAAACCCAATAAAAAAAATGGGCAGAAGATCTAAAGGCATTTCTCCAAAGAAGATATACTGGTGGCCAGAAGGCACATGAAAAGATGTTCAGCTTTGCTAATTATAAGAGAAATGCAAATCAAAACTACAATGAGGAATTAGTGCACACTGGTCAGAATGACCATCGTCAACAGTAAATGCTGGAGAGGGTGTGAAGAAAAAGGAATCCTCCTACACTGCTAGGATACAAATTGGTATAGTCACTATTAAGAACAATATGGAGGTTCTTTGAAAAACTAAAAGTGGAACTACCACAGGATTCAGCAATCCTACTTCTGGGTATCTATCCAGAGAAAACCACAATTTGAAAAGACATATCACCCTGATGTTCACTGTAGCACTATTTACAACAGCAAAAAATGGAGGCAACTTAAATGTTTATGGACAGATTAGTGGATAAATAAAATGTGGTAGATTTCTAAAATGAAATATTACTTCCCATAAAAATGTATGAAATAATGCCTTTTGCAGCAAACTAGGTGGGCCTAGATATTACCGTACTAAGTGAAGTGGCCAGATAAAGACAAATACATGATATTGTTCTTCTGTGCAATCTAAAAAAAATGATACAAATGAACTTATATACAAACAGAAATAGACCCCTTAGACATAGAAAACACATTTAGGGTTATCAAAGGGGATAGGGCAGTGAGGGATAAATCAGGGATAAATTTGGAATTAACATATACACATTACTATTATAAAACAGATAACCAGCAAGGACCTATGCATATAACAGGGAACTATATTCAATATTTTATAATAACCTATAAGGGAAAAGAACCTGAAAAAACATATATGTGTGTATAGCTGAATCATTTTGCTATATACTTGAAACAACATTTTAAATGAACTATACTTCAAACAAAATAAAATGAAACAAAACAAAAAACTGCTCTGTACTATAAAGTCTACAGTTTAATTAATATATTTAACATAAGAAATTTCTGGGTTTTTATATTGCAGTTATTTGAGATATTAACATTAGGGGGATCTGGGTAAATTGTACCATATTTGAAACTTTTCTAACATCAAAAATCATTTCAAAGTAAAAAAGTTAAAAAATAAGAGACAGGGAGAGAGAGTGAGACTGCTAATGTTGAATTAATGTTTTTCATTTATGAGACAATTCCCTTTGCTAGATCTTATTTGGGTTTTTCTCATTGAGTTTTCACTCCCAGTGAAGATCATGGTTTAATTACATAAGAGGGTATATTGGATTTGAAATTTCTACTCATTAAATCCATTCGCCAACCTGATCTAGGCAGAGATTAGAGCATCTAATGTGCACAAGTGTATTTTTAGGCCAGAATTTATAAGATCCCAAGAATTATCCAACTGAGCAAAGAAAAATTATCCTCATTTAATATTCAGTGATACTGAATCACTAAAATGGAAGCCCATGCATACAGGAACTTTTTCTTCTTTGTTTACTGCCATATCTTTAGCCTCTAACATATTTCATAACATATGTTATGGAGTCAATAAATATTTTGAAATAAATTAATGAATGAATGCGGCTTAAGGAGATTAAGCAACTTATACACATAGCTGGAAAACAGAAAGCCAGGTTTTTACCCTAGAAACGTCTGATTTTGAGAACAACCCTTACCTACTATACTAAACGAGATAGGTCTTAAGCTCCTAAAAGTGGGAATGGTTGCAATACTTCTTTTGTGTTCACTGCTCATGTATACCGGTCAATCCATAAAAGACACGAGAGTCAGGAAATCCAAGGAGACTGTTAGTCTGACCACTGCAACACTTGTTTTTTTTTACCCATTTGCTCAAGCAATTAAAAAGTGGAGAAATCCAGAAAAAAAATCTAGCAATTTCTCCACAAACCAGCACTGCACGTCAGGATGACACAAAAATATATTCTGAGAAATGGCATACACAGCAGTAACCAGAATGGTGTGGCTTCCACTTTAAACAGTAGTAGGACATTGCTGATGGTTTTGGCTAAATTTGATTCACCTTCCATAGAGGAGTTCTGTGGGGTTTTCTCCAAGTATTTGACTGAGTTTATTTGAATTTGTCTCAAAGGTTAAACTTGAATAATATTTTCATTTCTTTACCACAGAACGTGACAATTAATTTAAATCACATCTCATATTTTAGCATTGTAGCACCTCTGGGATTAGACATTTTATTTTTGTCTTACTTTGGAAAACCTTCTACCGAAAACTGAGGGCCTAGTTAGTGCAGTGGAAACAGCTTTGAACTGAAAGTCAGAAGAAAGACTTCTACACCTGGTTCCACTGCTAACTGTGTGATCTCCAGCAAGTGATTCAAAACTTATCTGAAACTCAGTTTCTGCTTCTATGCAATGGGAAAAAGAATTTCTTGGCCTTTTTACATAAAGTTGTTTTGAAAATAAATTGATGAAAAGCATTAGGATATGTCTTACAGTTTTAAACCACTATGCCCATTTTTTTTTTAAGTCAGAACTCAGACAAAGAGCATATTTTTAAAATATCCGCTTCTAAAGTATCTTTTGTTTTTAAACTTGTGAATAATTTCTTGATACACCTTTTTTCCATTAAACTGTTTAAAACTTTTCTTTCTACAATAAATTTTTATCAATATTTATAACGTGTAATTTTTTCAAAATTTTGTATAATCCCCTAGCCCATGAACTGTTCGTAAATGATTATTACTTAGAAATAGCAGGGTAATGTCTCTAATTAGAATCATTTTGCTTTTTTATCAAAGGACATAGCCTTTTAAGATTGTATAAAAAGGTTATAGCCCTTTTTTTAAAAAGCATCTAATTAAAGATCAGTATTCATTAGGCTATTTTAATCATCTCTCAAATTAGCTGAAGAGTAAGGACACAAGTTAACACTATTCATTAACTGTTATCATAAATAAATAAGAATAAAACCAAAATTCTATATTCAAACCAGTCATTCATTTGAATTGATTAGTTAATTCAACTTTTTAAAAATATTTCATTGATGAGTATCATGAAGATAAAGGCAAGTCAGATGTCTCAGATTCAAATGCCATCAGGGGACAGGGAATATAAATCAGTAAAGCAAATGCAAATAAAGTAAAGAGAGCAAGGGAGACTTTAGTGAAGGCTGGAGTATCCTTGCTGCCACTCAGGAATATAGTCAAACTGAGCCTTTAATGGTTGTGGATCCTTCAAAAGAAGTTGAGAACCAAACTTTCAGTGAAATCTTAAATCTTTAAAAGCTCCAACTAATTCAAATCTCTATAATACTGTATGCACCAAAGAAATGGTCCACAGAGTCATTAGTTTGGGACCTCAGCTATTTTTCTTCACTATTGATTTCTGCCTTGGATGATAATGATGATTAGTTTACTTATTTATTAGGCCAAGCCCGCAGCATGTACAAATTCCCAGGCCAGGGATCAAACCCCCACCATGGCAGCGACCCAAGCTGCTGCAGTGACAATGCCGGATCTTTAACCCGTTGCACCAAAAGAGAACGCCATGAACGTGTCATTTAGATAGTCATTTAAACTTTTAAGCCATTAGATTAGAGAGTTA
Organism: Catagonus wagneri; assembly: GCA_004024745.2. Taxonomy (NCBI): domain Eukaryota; kingdom Metazoa; phylum Chordata; class Mammalia; order Artiodactyla; family Tayassuidae; genus Catagonus; species Catagonus wagneri. The sequence continues at coordinate 14,801,603 of PVHT020000173.1, forward strand.
TTACAAGAACCTAAAAAAAGCTTTAATATTGCAATACAGCATCATTGGCATTAGAAAAGGGGTCTTTGCTTTACAAAAAGACTCACCTTAGGAAAATTAATACGTAGGCAACTATTCTGCCACATTTGAAATAAAACTAAGCCTACAGAATGCAGTAAGAATGCATAATTCTTACAGATTGCAGACCCTACCTGGTTCCATTTCTCCGCACTCAGAGGCTCTTAGAATTTATTTATATATTTCTAAAGGATAAATTAAAGATAAGCAAATCAAACTCACACTGGTAAATTTATATGACATTCTGCTACCCACTACCAAAGTCCCTCAACTCTCATTGTCCCAAATAATTAGTTTAGACTGTAAGTAAAGTGAACAGTTGTGTCTTTTGACTTAAGAATGTCTGGGACACCTCTGACTTAAGAATGTCTGGGATACTTAAGATTTCTACCCATCCCACAGAGAGAAATCTAACGGCAATTTTCCAAGTCAAGTGCCGCTTCCACACTTTTCATTTCCCGTCCCAATCCTGAGACAGCAAACAAGCCTTCCAGTGTTGAAGGTACAGTGCCTCTTCTAAACCTCTCCTTTGCAATATTTACCCACCCCCACCTTTCCACCATTAGTTTTCCCTCACCAGTTCCTGTTCCACTAAGCAACCCCTATCCCCCACCAAATGCTTTCTTTTTCCAAGCCCTCTCAGAAGTGAAAAGTGAAAAGTAGTTCCTCCTTTCAAGAGCAGTTAGAAATTCTTGTCTTAATATTTGTCTGGATCTTTGCTTTTATTTTCCAAATGATCTGGGTTTGGACAAACCCTTCTGGTTAAGCAACAGACAACAGCATCACATTCCAAAAGAGACATGAAAAATCCAGGCAATCTAGGATTCCATGAAGACTAAACACTGGACCATTACTGTACAGCCCTAATAACCCTCCCCAGATGGAGAACCACTTCACTTAAGTAATGGGTATAATAGGATACATAATGCTGCCACTTAAGTTGTTTTATTTTATTCCCTCTCTCTTTACACAGCCTTGTAGACTGACGAGTGGGAGTCCATAGCCATATCTAGACTACTGGAGTAAGACTCTTCCAGGGCACTACTTATACCATCAAAGCCTGTTTACATGCTCTATTCCTAATAACATTCAATCTGTGGAAAGTGAACGACATTCAGGCCTATTGGGGTTTCTCAATCTGTCAACCAAATAAAGACAACATTAAATTTTAAGAGGAAGCTGCATCTCTGCCCTTCCAGGTTGAGACTTCATCATCTTACATCCTTATTAAAGTGTCTAGCCTTGACCCTGTCAAGGGAAAGCAGATCCCTGAGAAACACTTAAAGATGCAGTTTGAAACGTTTCAAGGTGCCCTCACATTTTTCTGTCCCTTGCATGCCAGCTCCTTCATTCTTGGACCAGGAAATGTATAATTTCAAACAAATAAACAAGAGAACAAAGCCAGGAACTTCTTGAAAGTAAGGTCCATCTTGATGTGAGAAAGATAAATTACATACTGTCAAAAGCAATCATCAAGGGTTTCATGAATAAAGAAAAGCAGGTGCCAATATCTATAATTTTTTTTTCTTTTTTTGTCTTTTAGGGCCATACCCGTGGCATATGGAGGTTCCCAGGCTAGGGGTCCAATCAGAACTACAGCTGCCGGCCTATGCCACAGCCACAGCCAACACCAGATCTGAGCCGTGTCTTTGACCTACACCACAGCTCATGGCTACACTGAACCCTTAACCCACTGAGCAAGGCCAGGGATTGAACCCACAACCTCATGGTTCCTAGTTGGATTCATTTCCACCGCGCTACGACAGGAACTCCAATATCTACAAATGTTGATGAGCTTATAACATCTACAGCAGACTGTTCATGAGACTAACCAGGGTTCAAAACGTGGCACCTTGCCTGTCCTCACAAGAGGCTCTTCACCAGGTCCTCAGCCACAAACAAGATTACCATATCTTCTCAGGTATATATGTTCCATGTTCCACTTCATGTCCTTAAGTGAGCAGCTGCAACAAGCCTGGTTCATAAAACTGCTCTGAGCAGGACAGAGATTTATGGACTGTCTCCTGCCCATAGATTCCCCTCTGCACAACAGCATGCAAAAAAAAAAAAAAAAAAAAAAAAAAAAAGGATTGATTTCAGCTTCCCTGGTCTAGCAGAGGATGCAGCTTCCCCAGGATTTCTACTCTACCTGTGCCCAACCAAAAGTACCAAGGCAAATGACCCCATTGGACTTTGCTCCTTCAGAATGGACATGGCTCCTGGGCCAAGATTAGATAAAAAGTACAGGTTCAGGCCTAAGGTCGCCTCTTTAGGTGATGCCCACCTCCACTTTCCTGCCTATGCAAGTGATATAAACCCAGGAACCCTGGTACCTGAATGGATTCCCTAGACCCTGAGCCCTCCATATTCACCTTCAGAGCTGCATCCTTTGTCTCTCCCACCAGATCCTTACTTCCAGCAGCCATGGCCAACCTCCCAGGACTCTTCCCCAGATGTATATTCCACATGCAATTTGTCTTAAATCCATTTGAGAGACAACAGAATGACATGGATACATATCCTCATAACTCCTTCTCATCTCTCCTTTCCTCAACAGTGTATATCATTATATTCTGGTCTGGTTGTAATGAAAAAAAAAATGACTACAACAGGGAGATGGCCCTCATCTTTTTTGCTTTGCATCTAGAGTTGTTGCTGGGATCTATAAATAGAGGAAGGGAGGGTGTGGTAGACACAAGATGCAAATTTCTGGTGCAGATACTTAGTTATACAGTACTTCGGAGTAAAAAGCCATGTTTTCTGTTAGTTTTGTTTAGTTACGAAATCTAATTATACAATAAAAATCTTGTCTAATAAATTCCTTTTCGGAAAGTTTGATTTATACATATTATAAGCTGTTACAAAAATGGCACTTTAAACATGTTTAAGAAATATTAGAGGTACTTCTTCCTCTTAAATCACATAAACACCCTCTGTAGATGTCTTTATCTGATGAGTTCATTTAGGAATTCTTTCTTTATAAATAACCCTAAGCTAACCTTTGGGCAAACCTTTGTCAAAAGTATCATAAACTCCCAGTCTGTAAGATTTAACTATATACCTAAAACCTATTTCCCATCTCTAAGTACTGCCCTTTATGCAACTGAACAGTTTGATGATTTTCTTAATATCAGCCTGTGATGATTTCAGAAGAAGTAAGCCTTAAGCCATTTTTACTGCTTTATGGAGATACAGTCCAATTGTTCTTTCTGCCCTCCTTATAAAACACAGAAAAATCTTAAAAGTTGTGTCATGAAAACGTTTACGGCATATTTCCAATTCAAATGGAAATAGCTTTCACTTTTGATCTTGCAGAAAAACCTAGGCAAGTGATGAAGTACAATACTTTCTTTGTGTTGGACTAGGCTGCATGACTGTTATGGAATATGTTTGAGCATTTGAGCTAAGAGACCAGAAGAGGCTTTCCAGCCACATGTTTAAAAGAACAGGCAGCAAAAAATGGCTTAAGTCAATTATAACCCTCCTTTCAGAACCATCTTGTGGGACGAATACTACTATTATCCAGATACTTCTATCTAACAGTCAGCCAACTCTCCTCTTAACTGGCTATGTTTTTCAAATCTACTTACTCTTGAGACCGACCATAAAATCAACACACTGACAAAGCAACAGTTTTAAATTCCAAACATGCACAAAACCCAGAACCATAATTACCTCAACTGTAAGCCCAGTGGGAAAGTGAAGCATGTGGCCTTCTGTTTTATTCAGTGCAGGGGTCCCTGTCAGTACTTCACAAATGCCAAATAAATCCCCGGAATAACAATCCTCAGATTTGAGGACCAATGTCCACCTGGGCAGAAGGCAAGACAAGGAGAAATCTGTTCCTAAATGGAGTGCACATCCTAGACCTGATGTTCACTTTGTGATATGTTTTTCTATTTTATCCAGGGGACACTCAGAAAGGAAAGTAAAAACCACAACTCTGTGTGAGCATGGTGCTTCAAAGAGTCGCTGGTTCACGCAAGGTATAGACATGGGGGCTGATTCAGTATAAACTGAGGTAGAGGTGCCTTATGTCACAACTGGTTATGTAACTGAAAACCTGCACTAAGGAGAATATTAAAGTTTGTTCTTAATTGCCCTCAGTGATCTCAGAAAAAAGAAACACTTTATCTCTGAGTCAAATAGAGAAACCAATCTTTTAAATAGGTCTTCATACCAGATACATTTTGAAAGTTCCAAAACCAAGTTGAGAGTTGTTGAGACTAAAAATACTATCACATCTATATAGCATTAATCAGGCTCTCTCTCTACATAAGGTGGATTTCAAGAATCATTAACAAGCTAGTGAATTTGTAACTGAATAACATCAGCTAAATAACTATTCACACAAACGTATTCTATAATTTAAAAAATTTTCAACAGATAACTAGCAGTTTCCCTCCATGCTTTAAATACTTTTCCAAATATTCTGTGTATACTGTTGTGAACAAAAAGAAAAACGTGGATTTTACCTTCAATGGGGCTTCCAGGGTCCTGGGGAAGAAAGATATTATCAAACAAGATGTCAGGGAATTACTCAGTGGATTAATTTAACAAATGATTCCTCCAAGTCCTAAAAAGGCAATGTGCTAAAAAGTTGTTTTCTGGGTCCAAGTGTGCTTTCCTTGGTGTACTCTGAAAGGAGGAATGAATGTCTAGAGTGGTGGACTTGTCTGTCATAAGAAAGCCCTGCTTAGGCATGTGGTGACTTGGGTCATGGAAGCATGGCCCTGTCTCCTTATCAACCTCTTAAATGAAAACACATCATCTAGTGGAAACTCTGCTGATAGAAATTGCCAAGGTGAAAAACACATGGCAAATCTTCTGTGGTTCTGGCAGCCCAACTACACGTGTTTGGCCTCCAGGGCAGGCTTTGATTACAAATAAGAGGTTGGTCCTTCTGAAACTCTTCCAAAAAATTGCAGAAGAAGGGACACTCCCAAACTCATTCTATGAGGCAACCATCACCCTGATACCAAAACCAGACAAAGATACCACAAAAAAAGAAAATTACAGGCCAATCTCACTGATGAACATAGATGCAAAAATTCTCAACAAAATACTAGCCACCGAATCCAACAATACATTAAAAGGACTGTACACCACGATCAAGTGGGATTTATCCCAGGGATGCATGGATTCTTCAATATCCGCAAATCAATCAGTGTGATACACCATGTTAACAAACTGAAGAATAAAAACCATATGATCCTCTCCATAGATGCAGAAAAAGCCTTTGACAAAATCCAACACCCATTTCTGATAAAAACCCTACAGAAAGTGGGCATGGGGGAACCTACCTCAACACAATCAAGGGCATCTGACAAACCCAGAGCTCACATCATTCTCAATGGTGAAAAGCTGAAAGAATTCCTGCTGAGATCAGGAACAAGACAGGGATGTCCACTCTCACCACTACTATTCAACATAGTTCTGGAAGTCCTAGCTACAGCAATCAGAGAAGAAAAAGAAACAAAAGGAATCCTAATTGGGAGAGAAGAAGTAAAACTATCACTTTTTGCAGATGACGTGATACTATACCTAGAGAATCCTAAAGACTCTACCAGAAAACTATTACAGCTCATCAATGAATTTGGCAAAGTTGCAGATACAAAATTAATACACAGAAATCAACTGCATTTCTATATACTGACAATGAAAGATCACAAAGACAAATTAGAGAAGCAATCCCGTTTACCATCACATCAAAAAGAATCAAGTACTTAGGAATAAACCTGCCTAAAGGGACAAAAGACCTGTACTCTGAAAATTATAAGGCGCTGATGAAAGAAATCAAGGATGACTTAAACAGGTGGAAAGACATACCATGCTCTTGGATTTGAAGAGTCAATATTATCAAAATGACTATACTACCCAAGGCAATCTACACATTCAATGCAATCCCTATCAAATTACCAATGACATTTTTCAAAGAACTAGAACAAAATAGTTTAAAGTTTATCTGGAAACACAAAAAAAAACAGAATAGACAAAGACATCCTGAAAAGGAAAAATGGAGCTGGAGGAATCAGGCTCCCTGACTTCAGACTCTACTACAAAGCTACAGTCATCAAAACTGTATGGTACTGGCAAAAACACAGAAATATATAGAACAGTGGAACAGGATAGAAAGCCCAGAATTAAATCCACGCATCTACAGTCAACTAATCTATGACAAAGGAGCCAAGAACATACATTGGACAAAATACAGCCTCTTCAATAAGTGGTGCTGGGAAAACTGGACAGCTACATGTAAAAACATGAAACTAGAACACTTCCTAACACCATGCACAAAAATAAACTCAAAATGGATTAAAGATCTAGATATAAGACCAGATACTATCAAACTCTTAGAGGAAAACATAGGCCACAAGCTCTCTGACATAAATGACAGCAACATCTTCTCAGATCCATGTGTCAGAGTAAGGATAATAAAGAGAGAAATAAACAAATGGGACTTAATTAAACTTCAAAGTTCCTGCACAGCTAAGGAAACCCTAAACAAAATGAAAAGACAACCCACAGAATGGGAGAAAATATTTGCAAATGATTCAACTTGACAAGGGATTAATCTCCAAAATTTAAAAACACCTCCTACAGCTCAACACCAAAGAAACAAACAACCCCATCCAAAAATGGGCAGAGGATCTAGGCAGACAGTTCTCCAAAGAAGACATGCAGATGGCAAATAAACACATGAAAAGATGTTCAACATCACTCCTCATTAGAGAAATGCAAATCAAAACCACTATGAGGTACCACCTTACACCAGCCAGAATGGCCA
>PVHT020000173.1:14808546-14841086 GCA_004024745.2 Catagonus wagneri
CAGAGGGTGTGGAGAAAAAGGAACCCTATTACACTGTTGGTGGGAATGAAAATTGGTGCAGCCACTGTGGAAAAACAGTATGGAGATTCCTCAGAAAACTCAAAATAGAATTACCATTTGAGCCAGCAATCCCACTCCTGGGCATCTATCCAGCAGAAACCATGACTCGAAAAGACACATGTACTCCAGTGTTCGTTGCAGCACTCTATGCAATAGCCAAGTCATGGAAACAACCTAAATGCCCATTGACAGAGGAGTGGATAGGGAAGATATGGTACATACACACAATGGAATGTTACTCAGCCATTAAAAGGAACGAATTACCAACATTTATAGCAACATGGATGGACTTAGAAATTATCATGCGAAGTGAAACCAGTCAGACAATTAGACAGCAACACCCAATGCTACTGCTTACATGTGGAAACTAAAAAGACACAATGAACCTCTTTGCAGAACAGAGAATGACTCACAGACTTTGGAAAACCTTGGTTTTTCAAATAAGACAATCTTGGAGGTGGGGGGATGCACTGGAGGTTTGGGATACAAAATCTGTAAAATTGACTTGTGATTATTTATGTACACCTATAATTGAAATAAAATCCATTAAGAAAAATAATTAAAAGAAAATAAAATTCCAAAAAAAAAATAATCGATAGCTTTCCATTAAAAAAAAAAACAAAAAAAAACAAATAAGAGGCTGGATCTTGGTTTTAGGAATTCTTACCCCACCACAGGATCAAAGGTACAGAAAGCAATTGTTTCCCAGCAGCCTGCCCAGACAGTATGTTAATGAACTGAGCGCTGAGGTTCCAGTTATGGAACTACTTCCAGAAATAAATTTGCATACGCAGTCATCGTGATAGGTGCAGTTATTAGTGATCTCAGTTGAGAGACAGGTAAAATTTTGACTCTTCCTGAGTCACAGGCTACTAAACAATAATGATACCCAAAATTTTTCTAAGGTGCCACAATAAAAAGAAAAAATGCATTCTTTCTTACTGCCACTCTATGGCCATGTGTGATTCTGAAATCATAATTTTTTCCAAAAGATATGCATTTTGAAAGGCTGAGATAAATGAAAAAACAGTTCAAAAGTAAGATAGTGCCTCTTATTTTAGATGTAATTTGGAAATTTTAATCAATTATCTTTACAACTACAATTGCTACAAATAACATGCAGCTTTTTGGTGTGTCAATGTATATTCACATCTGTATGTGGGTGTGGAGATAGATGTATGTATGTGTGCATCAATGGGTTTAAAGTTGTTACATAGAAAAATTCTGGAGTAACTGCTCCCAACATTAAATAACTAGAATATACTACATAATAAATTAAGAGTTGCTGTTTTCTCAATCACTCACACAAAGGTTTCTGATTCACCGCAGTTTCTGAATTACTGAGAAAAATGGCAGTTAAATACCTCTACTACCTATGCAGGAACAGCGAGGGGAAAGAAAGAGACTATGAAATTAGCACTCTGTGACTAAGTTAAATATATCTTCAGTTCATAGCTCAATAGAATTGACTATCATAAGTCAAATTCAGGTTATAAAGAATTAATTTCTTTTTTATGCCAAAATGCCTTTCTTTGATCCACAAATTCCTGAATGCACCCTGACTTTTATTGATTCTGTTTCCGAAAAGGGTCCACTGCCAAAAACTGAACTACAAGTAGGTCTTTCCAACATAGTTTTATGAATAAACCTGAACATGCAATAACCACTTATTTCTGTGACTGTGAAATAGTTTTTCACTGTATTCTATTAACTTCATGGAATATTGTGCTTATTTTTAATCCCCTCTAATGGGGGATTATTCAGCTGTTGAGAGGTTGAGATAATAATATTTAAAACAGTAATGTACAGAAAAAATGATGTTTGGTTGAAAATATTTGTCTTTTGTGTCAATTTTAAACAAACTTTAAATTACCTAAAAAAAGAGCAGGTTATAAATTACTTAATACAGCTTCCTATGTTCATAGGAAATTCTGTTATAGAATCAGCAACTTTATTTCGAGCTATACAGCCATAAAATTCTCTATTTATTCACTCAACAGATATTTATGGAGTATATACCACGTACATGACACCATGACAGGTTCTGAGGATGCAGAGCTGTAATAAAGGTGGACATGACTAATGTGTTTGTATAAATTTTACATTTCCTTCCAGAGAATATTTCCAGTCACTGTCACTATCTGAGTTGTTTAGTAAAGTGGTTAAAAGTGGAGGATAAGACATGTACATCCATCTCTAAATGTGGGAAGGCATAGCAAATGTCCAAAATTATTTCTATCATCATGTATGGATTAAAAAAATAATAACAGATGGTATAAAACGCTTAAACTGAGTACATTTTATTAAATAATTACTGAAATAACATAATATTTGAAAGCATTTTAATCAAGTCATTCTTGTGTATGTGTGCATGAAAAATTTTAGCATATTTACCAAGTTATGTAACCATCATCACAATTTTTTTTTTTCATCATCACAATTCTGTTTAGAACATTTCCCCTGCCCCATAAAGATCTCTGTGCCATTTACAGTTAATTCTCGTCCCTACCCTACAGCCCCAGGCAACTGCTAATCTACTTTCAGTCTCTGACTTTTCTAGACATTTTGTATAAATGGAATAGTACAATATGTGGTCTTTTTGTGTCTGGTCAACCCAATCTTTTAAAATATAGCTATTTTAAGTCCTTACTAAAATTATTTAACAATTCACTTACAACTCTAGGAACTCTCGTTAGGCATAATTGGAAGGCTCAAGACTTCAAGTTTACATGTCAAAAAACAAAATGGTCCAGGCAGATCTTTTGTTTTGATGACCAATTCATAGAAACTGGAGGTAAACACAGTTGTTCCTTGTGTATTTATAAAGTGATTTACTGTCTCGGTAATTTGCTTAGTGATGACGCATGTATTATACATTTTACAACCAAATTCATTGTTGAATGCAGTCCCAGAATCTCATTAGATCATGTTTGAACATAATTTGAAATGGAAAATCTAAAAATTTTGATTTATCTTTCATGAAATTTAGTACATGCTTTTACATATCTAATAATATGCTAATAGGGTCATTTCATTCCAATTAAATAAAGGTTTATTGAGCACTTATCATGTGTTAAGCACAATGTTCTGTGATAGAAATGTAGATGAATAAGATGGTTGGAGAAAAAATAAAAGTAGGGAAAAAAGATCCCATTGCATAAAATTTTTATGTAGTGTCTTTATAGTTTGCTATTTTTTGAGGTTGATAACTAACTACAACTAAGGAAAGCAAGATGAAACAAAGCCTTTTTCCCTTATAATTTTTCTTCCACAAAAGCGATTCAAGTCCCACAGGAGGTTTTTATTGGTAAAATGCTGGTACCAGGGATGTTTTAAATTCTTCAGCCTAAATAAACAAGTTAGCTACCACAAATCCAAGGTAAAAAGTGGCCTGATTAATAGAGGTATAAAAGGTTTTAAGCGAGTCCAGTAAGTTAAAATAAAGATAACCTGAAGAGTAGCAAGTGAGAATAATGTAACTAGACGATTTTTTTTAAACCCTGTAAAATGCTGGAGAGTGAAAACAAACAAAAATAAGGAATTAAGAGCCATTATAATAAGAATTCCAAATTTAAGAGAAAACAAGACAGATCCCAAACACCTCACACTATAAGAAGAGTTTAGGAAGTTCCTTTCAGTGCCATTACTGCTTTTGAAGTAGCTAATATACTAAATTCATGAGTTTCACAAATTCGTAATTCTAAAGATATCCATAGCAGTGATGACAGCTAGGAGGAAAAGGAAGTTAGAAACCTCATAGTGTCATTTGATGGTGTCCAAATAAACAGAAAAGCAGTTTATGGCAAAATTATAGGCAAGAGTAGGCAAAAACTCTACTACAGTACTCAACGGAGGTAGCTTTTGTAAAAGGCCCGACTAAAGTTCTCAGAGTATTTTTCCTTAAAACTAAAAAAGTCTTTAGCCCTAATACAATTCTTGAATATAATTTCTAATTCAGAGGCAAAGTCCCTAGGTCCTCCCAGTGTAAGAAGCTATCCTAATCACTATTTGTCACTGGCCACTGGTAAAGTCAACCTGGGGTGGGGTTGACCACTGTACTTCCCCAATTCTTATGGATCTTTTTATCTTGTCTCCAAACACTCAGGATCAAGTCATACTTACCTAAGTTGAGAAACTAAAGGACTGTTCTGGTTTATTTGCTGTTCTGATTTAGAGGGACAGATTCACACTGGGTAAATATAAATTGGTTTATAGGACCATATGCCCTCCAGGTTAGGAACAATTCTCTTTGAAGCAGACCATTTCAGTTCATCTCTTTTTTGGTAAAGAAATGAAGCACCTTGCAGAGAAGAACCAGACGTCACATTGGTCAGATCATGCATCTTGCCCTTGAATGCAGGATGGAAAAAATGTATTTCAAGCATCCCCACTCTCATTTCTTAGAGAATTGTAAGAAAAAATATTAGAGGCCTCATAAAGAGAAAAGTGAAACATGACTCAATCATGTATTCAATCTGTTCATTTACACAGTCACGCCTGAATACAACATGCAACAAATACTCAACCAAATGTGGACTCTATAAACAAAGTCGAGCTTAATCCTTTACTCCCCCCGGAGTGGCTAAATTCTCCAAGTTGTTCCTCCAAATGGCGATGTGATGCAGCTGAGGATGCAGAGAGCACATCCTAGGCTTTCTCCTGAAACTTCAGGTATAAACGTAGAAATAACACTGTATCGAAATTTATCAAGAAACAAGAAGATCATCTGATAACAGATGCTCATGGTCTCATTTCTCAAGTCTAACCTCAAAGAGCAAATGCTAATTTGGAAGGTTGGTGACATCACCTTGAAAAAAAAACCCAAAAAACTAAAGAACAAAAATAAAAACCTATCAGTCGTCTTTTTCAGTCTGCCTTTTGGCTCGCTCATCATTTTAATTATCAGACTTTCCGCAAGCTTCAATCCATATACTACAAGACACTTGACGAAAAATTCTTTTTATAAAACATTTTTTAGCCTTCATCCAGAAGATATGGAAATAGACAATTGAATCAGGCTGCAAAATCCCCTGCAATTACTCACAATTCACTCTCATGACTTATTAGCCATTTCTAAAGTGCAGGTAGGCCTGGTCTCACTTATTTTTGATATTATCTCATTCCCTCACAATAGTTAAAAAATAAATACATATTTATGGTATATTGTAAAGCTGGGAGTGGCCATTTCCCAAATTCTTATTTTCATTGAGTCTTTATTTACCAATCTCCAAATAGTGGGTTAAAAATTACTATGCTTGTTTTTAAAATACATATTATAAAAATAATATTGCCATAACCATATTACTAAAACGTTTGAAAAGAAGCAAAAAACAAAACAAAGCAAAAACCTTCCATAAAACATTATTCCCCAACAGCAGCTACCATTATTTTGGAGTATTATTGCTCATCTATTTATATGAATATTCTAAATATCTAGAGTGTGCACAAATTTTTCATCATTTTTTTCTCCCTTGACACATTAGCTCATAAATTTTTTTCCATGTTGACATATGATGTTTATAACCATCACTTTAATTGTTGAGTAATATGCTGGTAGCTGATGTCATAATTAACCATTTGATTATCATTAGACACTTTTGTGTTATCAACTTTTGGCAATTATAAATAATGCTTTTGTTTCCATTATTTCCCTCTAATAGTAACCATATACGAGATTATTGGATATTAGTATTGGTTGTATAGATATATCATGAAGTAGATTTCTAAAAAATTATGCCCCTTATTAATATCATCAATAGTAAATGAATGTACCAACCTTACTGACATTGTTTACTATTATTTATACTTTTTGTAATAAAAATAATAAATTTTTTTGTAATAAGTAGGTATAAAATGATTCATATTCGTTAACAACTAATGAGATAGGATATGTTTTTTTTTTGTCTTTTTGCCTTATCTAGAGCCACACCCACGGCATATGGAGTTTCCCAGGCTAGGGTCTAATAGGAGCAGTAGCTGCTGGCCTTCGCCACAGCCACAGCAACGCGGGATCCGAGCCGCTCACGGCAACGCCGGATCCATAACCCACTGAGCAAGGCCAGGGATTGAACCCACAACCTCATGGTTCTTAGTCAGATTCGTTAACCACTGAGCCACGATGGGAACTCCCGAGATAGGATATGTTTCTTAATTATTTTCTTTCCCCTTTAATGTATAGACCAGAAACCCTTTCCTGAATCTATTGACACAATGCAATGCAATACATTTAACTTTTTTTTCTTTTTTTTTTGGCCGCCCTGTGGCATATGGAGTTCCTGAGCTAGGGATCACATCCAAGTCGAGTTGTGACCTATGCCATGGGTGGGGCAATGAGGGGTTCTTTAACCTACTGTGCTGGGATCGGAGATGCTGCTGATCCCGTTGTGCCATAGAGGGAACTCATGACTATTTTTTAAAAATTTCAACTAAGTTACTTGATGGTTGAATATTTTGTGCCAGTAATTAAAACTCTTTTTGAATTAAACTTCAAAAGAAAATAATTAGTTTTCTTTTCTTTTATACTATGGCACAATCTATCTTTAAGGGACTCTCTAATTTGAGGGTCACAGAAGACATTGTTTTAAAAATAGGCATTGGTTAAAATCCCAGTGTGACGGCCATGCGAAATTTATTGTGGCTCTTGTGGCTGCGGTACAAGTGAACTGAAGCAGGGGCAAAAAACTCATTCATCTGAGTCCAGCACAATACTCATACACCTGAAAGTGTTCAGATGGGCTAAATTTACCTTCATACAATTAACCGACACCTGCATTTCCATCTGCATTTCAGTTGGGTAAAAATTCAGTCTGAAATAAAACACTAACTTAATATAAATGATAACCCAGTGCTTTGGGAGGAATCCTACCATCACAACCACTGGCAAATTTGGTTCCCCAACAATATCTCACAGAAATTCATGATTCAAAATGAATTATAGAATTGCAATCATATGCACCATTTCTGATCAAATATTGAAGGGTAATGTGTCCCCTTTTTTATGTTTGAATTTGTTCATTATTCTTTTTGAAAAGTGTGCATAATCTGTAATAAGCCAAGGAAAATCTGTAGTTTCTTAGATTTTAGCTTAAGGAACTACAGTCAAGATGTAATCCTGTGAATTCAGAGGGGCCTCTTTTCCAAACCTGAAATGCTAAAACACGTCTAAAAAGTATCCAGTCTAAATGAGCAGTTGGTAAAGCAATCAGACTTTCACATTGGAACAAGCAACAAACATGTGCAACGACCCTAGCATTTCTCCTTTGATTTATAGCAGTCTTGGAAAGGAGCTTAACAAGATGGCATAGAGCTTCAAGGGCAGTTGCAGTCAATTTATTGTCTGAGTTGTTAAAGATGTTAATTAGATTAGGAATTTGCTGAGGCCCTTTTATTCCTTGCAGAAAGAAGACTGTTTCTCATGTTTCTCTTTGAAACTTAGTTTTGTGGCATAAAAACACAGGAAAGAAGAAATCCTACACTCAAGAAAATTGTAGGGTCCCACTGAATTCCATAAAATTGTAAAAATTCCAATAATAACAGTTACAAAAGAGCCAAGAAAGTACCAGACCTGTTTTTAAAAATAATATATTCCAACGATGCCTGCATTGTTTGATGTATATAAGACAAGAAGTGGGGCGGATCATGGATGGTACATCTAGGAAGCCTGGGCTCAAGGAATAAAAATCATATCAAGAGGCAAATCCAAGTATGCACTGAGACGAAGCAAAGTTACTGGAAAAACAGCAGGCAGGGTTTTTGTTCCAGAGCAATAAACATCACTTTTTGTGTCATTTTAATACTCTGGACAAATGTTTTAATAGTGAGCTCTTGCACAGGCACTGAAAAGGTTATTAGACACTGCTTTTTTTTGCTTTTTTTCGTTTTTGGCCCTGCCTGTGTTAGTCCCTGGGCCAGGAATCAAACCTGCGACACAGGAGCAACCTGAGACACAGCAGTGACAATACTGGATCCATATCCTGCTATGCCACCAGGGAACTCCTAGATATTTCACTTTGGACACTACTCTGCAATAGTCCATTCCAGACATATCTTTAGTCCTAAATTTAACAAAAGAAAATATAAACAGTCCAGTAAATTACTTCTTTACCTCAAAAACTACATGTATAGAAAACTCTCAGGAATATAACCGGGAAGGTTAAAAAACAAGAGTGTTAGATTTGGGCAACAAGTGGAACAACAGGATAATTTTAATAGTAGTATCATTAAAGTTACAAACGTGTCAAGACTTATATTTCAAGGTAATTTTTATAAAATTATTTTAGGTAAAGTATGAAACAGAAATATGCATATATAAAATTGAAAATAGCATGCAGAAAGTAAATGCATAGGGAAACAGCAAAGTTAAATATTTTTAGCAAGGAAAATCCACGCAAGCTCATCCTTAGGAAAAGAAGCTTGCTGCAAGCTCCAAAGAACTAATTAGGCTGGATACTTAAAGACGAGAGTGCTTCAAACACAGTACCTTTATTCTAAATACAACTGTACCTGATACTTTGGGGAAGAAGGATTCAGATTTTGCAAACCAACTTTTTGTCCTGTCCTTTGGATAATTTTGGTCATTTTAGATTAGCCAATTGTCCTGGGTGATCTTGGATTTTCCACCCTCCACCCCTACTTCTGGCATCTTTCTGGTAGCCAAGATCAGGGAACACAGGTAGGTTAAAGCTGAGACTCAAGTAGGTTTTAGAGGTCCGAAGCACTGGGAAGAGGCTGAAGCTGATTAAAACTGGGACTCTGCTTAAGTATTTAGAATTTATTTAAATAGCTCCAAACGGCACATTTGGAGTGGATTACTTTTAGAAAAAGCTTAACTGTTTTTCTATTAATTCCATTCCATGGATGGTGTTAAGGACTGAGTGAATGTCTGTGTTCCCCTTAAACTCATGTGTTGAAGTCCCAACTGCAAGATGACTTTATTTGAAGATGGGGATTCGAAGGAAGAAATTTAAGTTAAATCAGGTTCTTAGGGTGGGGCCGTCATCCTATAGCATTAGTGTCCTTGTAAAAAGGGATAGCAGATCTGTTTCTCTCTTTTTTTTTTTTATTTTTGTCTTTTTGCCTTTTCCGGGGCTGCACTCGCGGCATGTGGAGGTTCCCAGGCTAGGGGTCTAACAGGAGCTGTAGCCGCCGGCCTACGCCACAGCCACAGCAGCGCAGGATCTGAGCCGCGTCTGCAACCTACACCACAGCTCATGGCAATGCCAGACCCTTAACCCACTGAGCAAGGCCAAGGATTGAACCAGAAACCTCATGGTTCCTAGTCCTAGTTCTCAATCTCTCTCTCTCTCTCTCTCTGCCTCCCTCCCTCCCTCTCCCCTTCTTTATTCCCAGATTTTTACTTCCAGGACTCAGTAAATCCGTAAGCTCTTTAGTTTTGCCTTGAGTTAACGTGCAATAAGGCAATAAGGGAAGATAATGAATAAATCTTCATGTTTTCTAGTAATCTTTAAAAATATCTGAAAGTATCATCATTACATTCTTTTCTATCATTAGAATAAAATGTATCTCCATATACATATATATAATATTCTCATATATTACATACACATTACTTTATTACATCTACTATATATATGTAAGTCTGATAGTTTTATGACAGTTTTGTGATATTTCTTATTTCACTATAAATAATATAATCTACAATTTAAGATCCATATGTATAGTAACAGCAACTGCCTTTGAAACATTTTCTAGATATAAATAAAAAAGCTCAGATTAAACTGTAATTTTAGTCTCAAACATATGCAGTGTTATTTGAAAATAACTGTCTACTTAAGAAGTAATTTACTTTTCATTTTTTATTGCTTAAATTTGAAAATTGGAAGCTAAAGGTACTCAGGATGCAGAGAGACAAAATTAATTCAGTATCTATATTTTATAATATATCAAAATTAAGTAAATTTTGATATTTCAAATCTGAATATGAGTGGTAAGTTTATAAGAAAACTTATCAGAAAGTGGATGGGCTGGTAGAAAGATGTGCTCATGCTTATTATTCTTTATTGATTTTGATGGAAGAATAAAGTGTTTCTCCACGTATAATTAGGAAGGTTTAATTTTCATTCAAAAGATCTGAGTCATAAATATATCTGTACTGCTTATTCACAATTATGCACCATTGTACATTGTTTGGGCTGTAATGCTCTGAGTACTCCTTATTTCCCTCAACTGGATTTTATGTTCCCCAAGGGCAGAAACCACAAATTTATGGTTCTCAGTTTCAGCCAAATATTCTATTTTGTTCAGCTCTTCTTTTTCTTGTCTTAATTTCCTTTCCCTTCTCCTCTAGAACTATGTCATTACTTCTCTAATGTTCTCAAATCCTCTCTTCATGCCTCCCTCCCTTAACCCTTAGCAGATAGCTTGTCTTCTACTTCACAGACAGAGAGACTACTGGGTAAAACTCCATGAACTTTCTCTTTCTAATCTTCACTACAAAAGAGCAATACACAAAAAAGTAGCAGACAAAATTAAATAAAATTTAGAAATACTAATAATCCCACAATATTTCAGAATAAATGTCAACAAAGAAGACAAATTCTGGAAAGACTGCCAAAAAGAGAACAAATTACATCAAGAAATAGAATATAATGGATGATAAACTAATCGTAGGCAGATCATAAAAATCCAGTTATAAAATATGGATGATTTTGAAAAACAGTGCAAATAGGTTAAAACAGTAATCCATTCTATAAGGAAAGAGAGCTTTCTAGATCACAGAAAGATCTAATTTAGGAGCCCTAGAGACTGTAAAACTCAAGGAAAACCAATGTTCTGGGTTCAAGAGCACACACACACACATGCACAGTAAAAATATTTAACTTCGAGATTAAAATTCTTTAATCTCGAAATTTAATATTAAATTTCCAGGAGTTCCCATCGTGGCTCAGTGGTTAACGAATCCGACTAGGAACCATGAGGTTGCGGGTTCGATCCCTGGCCTTGCTCAGTGGGTTAAGGATCCGGCGTTGCCGTGAGCTGTGGTGAAGGTTGCAGACGCGGCTCGGATCCCGCGTTTCTGTGGCTGTGGCGAAGGCCGGTGGCTACAGCTCCTGTTAGACCCCTAGCCTGGGAACCTCCATATGCCGCGGCTGCGGCTCTAGATAAAGGCAAAAAAAAAAAAAAAAAAAAAAAATAAAATAAAATAAATTTCCAGAATCCAAAAGGAAGAAAATAGGTTACTTTTTTAAAAGCAGCAATTCAATATTTAGTCTTTTTTTAGTTTTACTGGAGTGTAGTTTATTTACAATGTCATATTAGTCTCAAGTGTACAGAAAAGTGATTCAGTTATACATATATCCATTCTTTTTCAGATTCTTTTCACATATAGGTTATTACAGAGTATTGAGCAGATTCCCTTACACTATACAGTAGGTCCTTGTTATGCACCTATTTTATACACAGTGTTGTATATAATTAACCTCAACCTCCTAAATTAACCCTCCTGCCCCATCCTTCCTCTTTGGTAGCCATAAGTTTGGTTTCAAAAATCTTTGAGTCTGTTTCTGTTTTGTAAATAAGTCCTTCCATATCATTTTTATTAGATTCCACATATAAGTGATATCATACGGTATTTGTCCCTTTCTGCCTGACTTACTTTACTTAGTATGATAATCTCTATGTCCACTGAGGTTACTTTCAAAAAAGCAAAATCAAACCAGTCTCATATTTCTGCTTCATAACAATAAAAATTCCATAAGGTAATGAAAAAATATCTTTAAATATTTGACAGTTGACAGGATTATAACCCAATGATTTTATTGTATCATAAAGACATCCTCAGATTTACAAGGTTTTGGAAAATGCACTAATACGGTCTTTTTTCCTTCCAAAGCTTTCCATGCGGTCAGATGACTCAATCAGAGCAGAAACCAAGAACTGGAGAGTTGCAGCAGAAATGGACTGACATTGAAACTTAAAGTAAGCAAAAGATCAGAAATAAAATGGAATGGAGAAAATAAACACTTCCTGAAGAGTAACTTGTGATTGAAACTTTCCATTAAAAAATCCATACAGATTTTATCTGGTTGCTTAAGCTTATACTATTAATATAAGCTTGAGCTAGTACTTATATCCAATTTGTTAGTTTCCATAATGCAAAAAGAAATCAAATGATTATTGGAGAAAGAGAAGTTGATCTGATGTATAAATAATTGTCATTATGCCCTCAACACAGAATGAAAAAAGAAAACAGAATGAAAAAAGAAAACAGAAACATTGATAGAAAATAGTTTAGTATTCATATATATATATAGGATTTACGATGGAAAGCAAGAAGAAAGAAGAAACGTAAGCAAGCCCCAAAACACTTATAATGTTTGCTCACAAAATAGTTAAAATTATTGCTTCCTTTTAAATTCAGTTATATAATTGTGGATTATGTACATTTGCACATAATGCTTTATTATCATTAATAGAATCAAAATTACAGTAAATTTCTGACAAATCAATGCAAAAGAAATAAAACAAGTTTGCACTCTCCCATCTATCTCTTTGGTTGCTTTTTCTCAGTCTTCTTAGCCAGTTTTCTTTTCTTTTCTTTTTTTTTCTTTTTGCCTTTTGTCATTTTAGGGCCACACCCATGGCATGTGGAGGTTCCCAGGCTAGGGGTCTAATCAGAGCTGTAGCCGCCCGCCTACACCACAGCCACAGCAACGCAGGATCCGAGCCGCATCTGCGACCTACACCACAGCTCACGACCTACACCACAGCTCACAGCAATGCCGGATCGTTAACCCACCGAGCAAGGCCAGCAATCAAACCTGCAACCTCATGGTTCCTAGTTGGATTCGCTAACCACTGCGCCACAACGGGAACTCCCTTTGCCAGTTTTCTTTTTGTACCCAACTTATAAAATACTGGAAAGCATTAAGATTTGGTCCAAGGTCTTTTTTATCACCTTTATCCTTTCTTCCTTAAAATATCATCTTTTCCCCCTTACTAGTTCTGTCACTTATCCCTGCTTTCATATCTCTTGCCATAAAAACCTATCTACTGAAGAGTTTTTGATATTAAAACTTTCCAGGCTCCTCAAATTCAATGTGACACAAACAAAACCTTCTATTCCCATCTCCTCAAATCACAATTCTCTTTTAATTTTCCTAATCTCATAAAAGTCATCACCATACCCTCAGTTGCTTAAATAATACCTTGGAAATTACCCTGGACTTCTACGTCTTTTCCAACCCATTCCCTGCACCCCCTCAATTTTAATTACTCTGGTCCATTATACTTCTTTTAAATCATCTATCTTTTAAAGGTGCATCTATCTATTCCACTCCAAATGGCCACACCTATTCTAGTTCAGGTCATGATCATCAATCATCCAAGTTAATATTGAACCTTCCTAACTGGTCTCCCTATGCCCATTTTTATTTCTCCCGAAGCCATCTTCTATTAAACTGAATTTTTAAATTCACATATATAAGTGTGTCATCCTTCTGTTTAAAATTCTTTCTACACCTCTTCAATAAAATCACTATATGTCTCCACTTATGCCTATGATCTGGCATAATTATTAACAGTGCCTCCCCTCATTCTGGAAAGTATCCCAGTTTATATGATAAATTATACCATCACTGTTATGAGGGTTTCCTGACATGATCTGCTCCTCTGCCTTCCTCTCAAGACTCACTTCAGGCTCCTCTCCCCTTTTGCCATCTATACTCTAGTTAAGATAAACTGTCTTTGCATTTTCTATTACATCCATTCTTTTCCCTTTCTTCTTGCCTCTGGCCAATTACCTTTTAACAATTAAAAACCAAATCCAAGACATCTGGCATCATTTTTCACTGGGTGACTCCTACTCATTCTCCTTATTTTAGGAAAATGTCACTTGCTTTAATTTTCTTGTCACCCTTAGATTGAGTCAGGAGTTCCTGCAATGCTTTCGCAACATTTGTTACCTCCCCATCATAACATTTATAACAGGTTACCGTGATTTCTTTTGGTCAATATTCCTCAGGGAATTATGAAAGACATCAGAGCTGAGCCATTCTGTTTGTCATTTTATTCCCAGTCACCAACAGTTAATAAATATCCCTGAAAGTCATAAAGATGTAAGTACATCCTTGGACATCATAAAAGAATTACAAAAATACCTGTCATAGCAACTTAGATCACCTTTCAAAATCCTTCCTGGTTTATAAGCGATTTTCTTTTCTCATTAGTCTAGAGTGTTTTAAGTAAAAAGTTGTCTAAATCCTTTGAAGACAAAGAACACTTCTTTAAAGAAAGAACAACATTTTCTATACTTTTGAGTGCACCAAAAAATGTAGCTTCCCTCTATAGGTTATATTCCTATAGCAGGAGGTAAATCTGCTTTTTTAATAGAGCTCTAAATCTTGAAAGGCTTGAAGAGAGGCCTTCCTTTGTTTCTCAAAAAGCACAGCTGTCTGGTGTTAACGACCAGACCTGTTCTACACTCTTCATTAGGTCCTTTTTTCCCCTCAAGCAACTCTAGGTGTTCTCTCAAAGACTTCCTCTCACCCCCTTCTCCCTTCACACACACCCACCCTGCATTCTGTTTTTGTTCACAATTACAGGCTGAAAGTACTTTGGGGAGAAGTATGTGCTTGTCCTAGGCACCTTAGGACTTGTGAAGTGTGTGGACTGGCAGGCTAAGTGTGGTATGGCCACTGAGCAGTTATAAAGCCCCCTCTCCCTCTGGGTCTCCATTCCATCTCTCCCTTCCTTAATATTTCAGGGTGATATTCCACCCTCTGCTTCTTCATCTGTGGCTGGAGTGTTAATTGATGAGATAATTCTTGGATCAAATCCAAGGAGTGCCTTAAAAATTTAATGTATGTGGGTACCGAATAATGATCTCACACTGTGTATGACCCGGAGTACGCGAACATGTCATGTTACTGAATTACCCTTAGGTAACCACTCCTGTGTCTGGGTGGTCATGGGTATGTAAGGAAGGTGGAAGAGTGTGTGTGGTGGAAGGAGATGAGGGGAGAAAGGGAGATGATCTGCTGCATCGCTCCTAGCACATTTACAATTGTAACTGAATTATTACTTACATAACTTTATGTATCTATGCAGAATTTTTTTATATTTGCATATGTATATATTTCACTGCTTCTCAAACTGCTGGAATTTCTACTAAAAGTCTTATATAGGTTTTATTACTTGTGTGGCTTTTAAAACAAAAAGGACTGTAAAATTTCTAATATTCTTCAAGCTGAACCAAATTCCACAATGTTCATTTAGAAAGGAATTTCATTAATAATTCATTATTACTTTGAATTGGTTATAGTATAAGGTGAACTCTGGGGGAAAACACTGATACTGAAAAGCACTTACTATGATCGAAAGGCTTCTATAAAAATAACTGAAGAATTCTCCGCTTGCAAAATAGTTCTGCAGGTCTAAGGGATTCGAGGAGATCTGAAGAAACAATGACAAATAAAAAATTTTAAGCTTAAAAGTACATATAGGAGTTCCTGTCATGGCTCAGCGGTAATGAACCCTACTAGTATCCATGAGGATATGGGTTCAATCCCTGGCCTCACTCAGTGGGTTAAGGACTGAGTGCTGCTGTGAGCTGTGGTGTAGGTAACAGACACGGCTCAGATACTAGCTTAGATCCTGCATTGCTGTGGCTGTGGCGTAGGCTGTCAGCTGTAGATCTAATTTAACCCCTAGCCTGGGAACTTCCATATGGCATGGTGTGGCCCTAAAAGGCACAAAAAAAAAAAAAAAAGTTGTCCTACAGAATTCTGAAACTATAGAGTTTAAAATTTTATTGACATGATACTAGAAATCAATGAGTCTACTCCTTTGCCTTTGCATTTGAGTATATTCCTGAGTATATTCTACTCAAGGAAATATTTATGCCTCCTACAGAGCTGGAGCTCAAACCTAGGAATCTTGACTCTTGCCTAATATACATTAATTATTCATTAATTTAACAATCTTGTACTGAGTGTCAAATATGACAAACAGGGGCTTAATAATAATGAGAAACAGGACACAGTGCTAATATGAAAAAGCTAAACTATCCAAGTGGCCACAGATCAACATATGGTCATACTGGACATTATTAGTACTCAGCTTACGCCACAATCCACTCACTACTTAATAACATCCTAAGTGGTCCATGGTCTAGTCACTGAGATAAATCTAATCATTACATGCTTGGAATTCTCAAATGTGTCAAAATGCTATAATAGCTTCTCAATGCTTTGCCTCCCATTGGTTTATTTTAAGTTTTTTTTTTCCTTTTTTTAGGGCTGCATCTTTGGCATCAAATTAGAACTTTAGCTGCCGGCCCACACTATAGCCATAGCAACATGGGATCTGAGCCATGTCTGAGACCTATACCACCGCTCATGGCAATACCGGATCCTTAACTAGCTAAGCAAGGCCAGGGATCGAACCTGCATCCTCATAGATACTAGACAGGTTCCTTACCACTGAGCCATGAACGGAAATCCTATTTTTGTTTTTATTTCTATCGCCTTGGGAGACTGACCTAAGAATATTTGTACGATTGATGTCAGAGACTGTTCTGCCTATGTTCTCTTCTAGGAGTTTTATGGTATCTTGTCTTATGTTTAAGTCTTTAAGCCACCTTTAGTTTTTGTGCATGGTGTTCTATTTTCATGTGGCTGTCCACTTCTCCCAGCACCACTTGTGGAAGAGACTGTCTTTTTCCGATTTCATATTTTTGCCTCCTTTGTCAAAGATCAATTGACCATAGGTGTCTGGGTTTATTTCTGGGTTCTTTATTCTATTCCATTAGTCCGCATATTTCTGTATCAGTAGCAGACTCATTGTAGCTTTGTAATACTGTCTAAAGTCTGGGAGAGTTATGTCTCCTGCTTGGTTTTTTTCTCTCAGGACTGCTTTGGAAATTCTGGGTCTTTTACATTTCCATATAAATTTTTGGATTGTTTGTTCTTTTGCTGTGAACAATGTCATGGGTGATTTGATAGGAATCACATTAAATCTGTAGATTGCTTTGGGTACTATGCCCATTTTAATGATATTGATTCTTCCAACCCAAGAGGATGAAAATATCTTCCCATTTCTTCGAATCTTCTTTAATTTCCTTGATTAATGTTTTATAGTTCTCAGCAAATAAGTTTTTCATCTCCTTGGTCAGGTTTATTCCTAAGTATTTAATTTTGGGGGGTGTAATTTTACAAGTTGTTGTATTTTTATATTCCTTTTCTAATCAAACTTAGATGCTTTTGCACAGTAAAGGAAACCATAAAAAAAGACAGCCTACAGAATGGGAGAAAATAGTTTCAAACGATGCAGCTGACAAGGGCATAATCTCCAAAATATGCAAACAGCTCACCCAACTCAACAGTAAAAAGGCAAACAATCCAATTGAAAAACGGGCAGAAGACCTAAATACACATTTCTCCAAAGGAGACATACCAATGGCCAACAGGAATATGAAAAGATGCTCAGCATCACTAATTATTAGGGAAATGAAAATCAAAACTATAATGAGGTACCATCTCACACTTGTCAGAGGGCTATCACTAAAAAGTCTACAAATAACAAATGTTGGAGAGGGTGTGGAGAAAAGGGAATCCTCCTCCACTGTTGGTAGGGATATAAATTGGTACAACCACTATGGAAAACAGTATGGAGGTTCCTCAGAAAACTAAATGTAGAACTACCATATGATCCTGCAATCTCACTTCTGGTCATATATCTGGACAAAACTTTCATCCAAAAAGATACACTCACTCCTATGTTCACTGGAGTGCTACTCACAACAGCCAAGACATGGAAACAACTTAAATGTCCAATGGCACATGAATGCATTAAGAAGATTTTGTACATACACACAACAGAATACTACTAAGCCATAAAAAAGAACAAAATAATGTCATCTGCTGCAACATGGACAGAAGTAGATTCTCATACTAAGTGAAGTCAGAAAGAAAGACAAATACCATATGATATCACTTATATGTGGAATCTAAAATATGGCACAAATGAACCTATCTACCAAAGAGAAACAAACTCATGGACATAGAGAAAAAACTTGTGGTTGCCAAGGGGGAGGGCGAGGGTGGACGGACTGGGAGTTTAGGGTTAGCAGATACAAACTATTGCATTTGAAGTGGCTAAGCAATGAGGTCCTGCTGTATAGCATGGAGAACTATATCCAATCACATGTAATGGAACATGATAAAAGATAATATAAGAAAACATATAGTATAACTGAGTCACTTTGCTGTACAGCAGAAATTGATGGAACACTGTAAATCAACTATAATAAATTTTTAAAAAAATGCTTGACCTCAATTTCTATAATACTTCCTTTATGACAATCCATTAGCCATTTGATTAGCATTGAGTTAGGGAGACTATGGTAATGAACTAGTCTGATGATGATAAAGGGCTGAACTAGGACAGCGAGGCTATAGAAAATAAAGAAGCCTGGAGAAAGATTTGGAATCAAAAATTAGATGGGCAATTACTGGAAAAAGAGAAAGAAGCTGAAACTAAATATAAAAGCAAAACCATATCACCACTTTTCTGGGACTAGTTCATTAATACATGGATACACATGAGGTCAATTACTAAACTTTAGACTTTACTTGATATATATGTAATCAGTGTGTCTCAGCTCTAGAATATCATGTAATATGATTAGCAAGTTGTTAACTTTGTTGTGCTCATGTGGACGTCTGAGCTGAAGACATCTTTTTTTTTTTTTGTCTTTTTAGGTCTGCACCCGGGGAATATGGAGGTTCCCAGGCTAGGAGTCTAATCAGAGCTATAGCCACCAGCCTACACCACAGCCCCAGCAATGCCAGATCTGCGACCTACACTACAGCTCATGGCAACACTGGATCCTTAACCCACTGAGTGAGGTCAGGGATCAAACCCACAACCTCATGGTTCCTAGTAGGATTTATTTCTGCTGTGCCATGATGGGAACTCCCTGAAGACACTTGTGACAGAAGTGCTTGCTGGTGCCTTTTAAGAAACTGATAATTTCAAAGATCACAGCAATTGATTCATTCATCTAGTACTTCCTGGCTCTAAAAAGAGTTCTCTATATGTGTAAAATTCCAAGAAATAATTTCTTTCTCGTTGATCTATTCTTTTTTTTTTTTTGCACAAAAATTCAAAGCAAGTTTTTGGAAGAATACTGCTCTATGGAAAAGTCAAGTTAACACTTAAACAGATAGAAAGAAAGAATTCAGAAATGCTGTTAGAATTTAATATTTAATTCCACAGAGAGATGACAGTTCTGAGTAGAAAGATAAATGATTCAGAATGAATAGGTAGGGAATTTGAATTTCTAAGAAAAAATATTTCTTGAGGATGGGAAAACTGCCAACTTTGTGAGAAAAAAATATTTTTTTGTCTCTCTTTTTTTTTTTAAAGGGCTGCACCTGTGGCGTATGGTGGTTCCCAGGACAGGGGTCCAATTGGAGTTGTTGAGGCCAGCATACGCCAGAGCCACAGCAACAGCAGATCCAAGCTGCGTCTGCAACCTACACCACAGCTCACAGCAACACCAAATCCTTAACCCACTGAGTGAGGCCAGGGATTGAACCTGCAACCTCCTGCTGCACCATGATGGGAATTCCAGAAACAAAATATTTTAAGTGCTTTCTAATAAGATATTTCTTAAAATGAAATAGAAATAAAATACTTCCTTCTAGGAATATCATTTGAAAGACAGATATTTTAGATTTGAACTTGACAGGCAGAAGAAAGACCAGCAATCTGTCAGGAAGATACCTCACAGATGCCCACGGGTTACCGCTGCAGTCTGAGGGTAGGAATTTTGTCTGTTTTGTTTTCTGATATGTCCCAAGCACTTAGAACAACATGATACATGGTAGGCACTCAATAAATTTTTGCTGACTAAACGACCGATTTAACAAAGTCCAGAAACTTGATTTTATCAGCGCATTTACAGTATAGTCACCTCTTGGGGGTGTACTTAACTTTGGCAATTCAAGAGAGAGGGTATCAAAGAATGATTGTTTATTTACAAGAGTAATGCTATCACAGAGGATAATCAAGTCTACAATATCAGAATGGATTTCTTATCAAGCTAAATACTAAGCTAAATAAAACCTAGAGATATATTTTCAAATTTATGAGAAATACATCTTTCCTTGGAATCTGAACATAATGTATGTTTGATTAGCATATAATCTCTGTGAAAGTCACATGGAAATCAAAATTAAACAGAAGTTTCCTCAATATACATGAAATCAAATTAAAAGAAATTTAGAGTAAAATTTTAGTGCAACCTGATAAGACAGGCTGTTGTACCCACCTCATAACAGAATAGGATACTAAAATTTATTGTCTAGTCTCCTCCATTTTGCACCACATGTATTGACTTTAAAAGGAGTATAGATTATATGAAGTCCATTTGTAAAGATTCCCCTCTCTGGACTTTGCAGCTTTAAGAGTTTACACTTGTATAAATGCCTACACCCTATTGCACCCTCCTCAAATGAACCTCTTCTTTCTGTACATACATTTATATATTAAGTTATGCAACAGCAAAGCTTTGAAAGCAAAGATTTACTTTATTTCTAATTTGATTTTGCATATTATACTCTGATCAACTATGTGTTGGTCTTAAATTTCAACTCTCAAAACCAGTTACAATTACTTCCAACACTAAGGTTTGGAAGAATACCTCACTATAAAAAGGAATGTCTTATTTGTGTATATATAATCATATTTTAGTCAGTTCTTCGCTACCCATAAAATATGGGTATTGCAGAGCCTAATAGGGAAAACCCAAAAGTTGAAGTAAGAGAAGTATTTGATAGCCACTTAGAGACAAAAAGAGATGAAAACTTCTAAAAAATGGAGGAAACTTTTTTTTAAGTACTCAACCTGAAAATCATCCTTTTTTTTTTTAAACAACAAAAAATCAGGATGGTCCATGTTACTAGCCTCAGCATTGTTACTCAGTATAGAGTTCAGAAAGGAAAGGATTTTACATAGCTTGCACTTGAAAGCAAACATACTTCTTACATGCATGGGCATTTCAGAGCAGTACCAACAGTGAAAACAATGGAAAATTAAAATCTTAGTTGACATATGCCTTATCTTGACTAATAGTATGCAAAGAAGACTGACAGGCCTGCAGTTAATAAAATATTAAATCGATGATTTCAACAAAGATGAGGTTAAAATTCACAGTCACTGAATTGTGTAAAATGAGGGTGATGAAAAGAAAAAGAGGATCTAAAGAAACAAAGTAGAAAAAAAATTCCCTTGGCCAAACTAAAGGATTCAACAAGGAAGAAAAGTGATTGAACATACTGTGTTCTTTGTAAAGCTCTGTTTACATTTATTATAAAAAACTTGATAACATCCATTCCACAGTATAGACTTACAATTCTAAAAACTGCAATATAACTCAAAATTTTCAAAAATCCTATTCATAAAGAGACTAAGACAAAAAATGTGGCTAATACATTTCCTTTCAAGTTTCAAAATATTAGCTGCAAGTGAGATAAAGTGATGAGTAAAGTGATGAGATAAGGAATTACATAACTGACTGTAGGGCTGTTTGTTCTAATTTCTAGTCCTCGATCTGTGCAGTATAGACATAAGGGAGAATAGTTATGCAGAATATACCACCAAAAAGCCCATGCTGTATTTTAAATCATGCTTCATTTGTGGAGAAAGTTTTAGAAGCTTTTGAAATGTTGATTTAGAAAAACCGTTCATTGAGTTTATTTATTTACTCATTTATTTTTTTAGGGCCTCATGTGTGGCATAGTTCCGAGTTTGGGAGTTGAATCTGAGCTGCAGCTGCCGGCCTCTGCCACAGCCACAGCAATTCAGGATCTGAGCCATGTCTGCAATCTACACCACAGTTCATGGCAATCCTGGACACTTAACCCACTGAGCCCGGCCAGGGATCAATCCTGCATCCTCATGGATACTAGCAGGGGTCATTACCTCTGAGCCACAGTGAGAACTCCTGAGTTTATTTTTTAATAAAAATACTAAGAAGGTATTGTATTTAAAAACTGAAAATGTATAATAAAAAGGTATGCAGTAGCTATGTTAGTGACTTTGAAGAGGAAGGAAGGGGTCATGAACCAAGGAATGCTGGCAATCTACAATCTGGAAAGGGTCAGAAGATAGTAAGTTTTCGTATGGGGTGGAATTTCTGAAGGAATGAAGCCCTCCAGTGAAGCTCATTTTAGATTTCCAATCTCCATAGCTGTAAGATAATGAATTCATATTGTTTAAATCCTCTGATTTTGAGGTGGTTTGTTAGAGTAGTAATGGGAAATTAATACAGTCTTTAATTTTAATTGCAAATATTTTTAGCAGTTTGACATTTATCTTTTACTGTACTTAATGGCTTCTTCTTCCATGACATATTTGAAAACTTTTAATATAATCCAACATTTCCTGGCCTGGGAACTTCCATATGCTGTGGGTATGGCCAAAACCAACCAAACTAGTAATTGTTTTAGCTGTATCCTCAAAAGTCTAACACAATATTTTTATCACCTTTATTTTTCACTTTGAAAGCATTCTTTAAGAATTTACAATGTGTTTTCCTTTATATGTGCAGGTGGAAAAGTTCTTTACATCATTTCATTCATTTCTAGATTTACTATCATTGACTGAAATAAAACACCTAACATGAGAGCTGTGAGTTGAAGTTTTATTCTGGGAACTCACTAAGGACTATAGCCCAGGAGATACCCCTCAGCTCTAAGGAACTGCTCTGAAGAGGTAGGGGGAAGAGGCCAGAATGTACGTCATTGTGGCAATCGACCACGTATCTTGGTAAAAGGTTACTGCTGGTCACAAAGATCATCGAGCTCAGTTAAAGCTAATGATTTTAGTGCTTTTCTATGTATGAGAAGAAAGAATCTAGGCTCATTAAATTTTCCCTTGAAGTATAACTATCTAAGGGCCTGTTTTGCCTGTTTTACCAAAGCACAGAGGGCCTCATCCTGTCCTTCGTCCCAAATTCCTTTCCGGGTGTACTGTAGGTCAGCAACTTCAGTGGCTAATGACAGTCTGTAGAACTGGGTAGCAAGTGACATTCCTTACTTTATGCTATAGTCAG
Organism: Catagonus wagneri; assembly: GCA_004024745.2. NCBI lineage: Eukaryota > Metazoa > Chordata > Mammalia > Artiodactyla > Tayassuidae > Catagonus > Catagonus wagneri. Next base: position 14,831,684 of record PVHT020000173.1, read on the forward strand.
AAAAAGCTCTTTGCGTTATTTCTATTTTTTCAAATTTGTAAAAGTTTTTGCGAGAAAAAGACGTATTCTCTCTCTCTTTTTTTTTTTTTTGGTCTTTTTATGGCTGCACTCATGGTTATGGAGGTTCTCAGGCTAGGGGTCAAATTGGAGCTGTAGCTGCTGGCCTACACCACAGCCATAGCAACGTGGGATCCAAGCCACGTCTGTGACCTACACCACAGCTCAGGGCAACGCTGGATCCTTACCAGGGATGGAACCTGTGTCATCATGGATGCTACTCAGATTTGTTTCCACTGAGTCACGACGGGAACTCTGAGATGTATTCTTATTAATAAGGTTTGGTATTTGCATTTAACTATGAGAATCATCCTACTGATTTTGTGCTTTAGGTCTTCAATAATTTTTTTCTTTTTTTTCTCACTGGGTCTGCCTTTGAAGAAGTGACTTTTGTTAAAATCTTCCTTTATTAGTGTATCTGTCTGTTTCTCCAGGTATCTTTTGTTTCTGCTTTATGAAATTTGCTAGGCTATTGTACATAAATGTTTATACATTTTGTTTATTCATTGTGAATTGTGGCCAGGCATTAAAAAAAATGCCCTTTATGTCTTTTAATTCCCTTTGTCTTCTGCATAGTTATCAATTTCATAAACCTTATATCATTTCATTTACTTTTGCCAGTGTATTACTGTTCTTTTAGTTTAAGTCTTTCTAATCTCTGTTTCATATGTATCTCTCATAAAAAAAATGTTAAATGCTGATTTTTGGACAATCTAAGACTCCTTGTGTTTAATAGATAAGTTAATCCATATACATTTATTGAATTTATTGAACAGTTAATCCATATACATTTATTGAATTTATTGAACAGAATTTATTCTAAATTCTGTTATGTTCTGTTATATTTGAACGTATAGATACATATAGTCTTTTATTGTGAGGTCTATTTACTTTCGTTTCTTCTCTTTTTCTTACTCCCTCTCATCATTATCCTCCTTTTCTTCCCCTTTCTCCTTTTCTTTTCCTTTACCCTTCCCTTCCTCCTCCTCTTCTTCTTTCTAATATCCTCCACAAAGCAGAAGAGAGAACTCTTTGTGAGTTCAGGTCACAAAATAGGATTTCTAAGCAGAAAAAAACAACATTTCTGCGTGTAAAAGAGCATCACTAGAGCCGGATATGTCTGCTTTTACCTTGGTCACTGCAATCTTGCTGTCGAGTAAGACCACGTCCCCTGGTGTTGCACTAATATTAGATCTGGTCAATTAGAAGACTGCTTATTTAATTCCCTAAACATACTCCTGCAGTATCATGAACACACCACACACAGAACTTAGGAAGTGTGATTGATAAGTGGTTCACCTCTTCAGGCTCAGTCCAAACGTTTCAAATTACCAGTCATTTGTACTCCCAATTGCCTCTTTCAGTCCGAAGAAGAACAATGTGCCCAAAGTTGTTAGAAAGACTTGCACAAAGGACCCCAGTGCTATTGCTGAGAGGAGAAGGAAGAAACAAAACCAAGAGAGTAATTTGTTACCATTTCAAAATGCTGCTGGATTTGCCATCAGTGTGGCAGTGCAGCTTTATATGCAAAAACAAGCCTCTGGAAGAACATCTTTGCGTCTGAATAGAAAACATTGTCTTTTCAGGCAGGAAACCTAATGCAGGGTTTACCAGGAAACCTAATGCAGGGTTTACCAGGAAACCTAATGCAGGGTTTACCCGGAGATGTATTTTTCACCACTTGGCCAGGACAATAAACATGGGGCTTTTGATCTGGGTGGCAATAATGGCAGAGCCAGAGTTCTAAAATTAGTAAAATGGGAAACAAATCTGCCAGAGGTGAGTGTGTGCCCTCAGGGCACTTTTGCATGTCTAGAGTTCACCAAGCAAAACCAGAGAGATTTCAAATAAACATGTCGAAAGAAGTCATAAAAATCCTAACCAGTGTGATAGCTTAAATCCCAATGTCAAAACACAGAAATGCATGGTCTACATCACATGAAGCTTCTTTGGCCTCAGGTTTATAAATTAAACTTCTTTCAAACTTCTATTTTTACACGCATGAATTTATAAATACCCTCTCTCCCCTTCCTACTACCATCTTCTTTTTATAAATAACAGCAACATTGTCCTTCCGGTCCTACAGGTGGAATAATTTTGTAACTAACATGGGGACAAAAAATAGGCTAAAAGGAACCTTTTCTAATTTTCAAGAGGACACAACTGCACGCCATTGTCATAGAATAGCTATCCTTTTAACTTGCTGCTTTAAAATTTCAACATAGAAATCACTGCAATTCATTATTTTACATGTTCTCTTCATTTACAAATCAAAATGCCAAAGAGAAGCTCATTTTATTTCAGCACTGTTGGAAGAGAGTGCTGTTATTAGGAAATGTGAGTGGGTTGAAGTGGGACTCCCTGTAGAGTTAACTTGGCAGAATTTGAGTTCCTGGCTCAACCTGATATTAAAAGTGAGTCATCAGTTTACCCACACAGCAGGGTCTTCCCTTTGTACTTCTCAATGTGAGCAACTGAACAGCAGGTCCAAAGATTCAAGGTTAATTTCTACAATTAATAATCAAGTGAAAGAAACTGATCTCATTTATTTTGATAACTATTTTATTTTCTATAAATTCCTTAATGTTACTGTCTAATAAGAGCACAAATAAAATCTATCTCAAGAAGTTCAGTCTGCGTATTCAGTGTGATTTACTTTCAGTAGAGGACAAAGGCATCTCTGCTCACATGAAAGTGATTTTTTTTCCACTTTATGTCCATTAAGAGACATTTGAAGGACAAAAGTTTCAGATGCCTCTACTCATATGTGTTAGCTCATATTTTTGCAAGAAAAATCCAGTAATTGCTGGGCACTCATATAAAGATACAAATTAGAGTTATTATGATGATAATACTTCAGCTTTAATAAAGGACACAGACTAAATGATTTAATTCCTCACATTAAGAATTAATAGATGAATGTAATTTAATTTTTCTCTCATTTCATGTAGTAAATCTAAGAAACATAAGTACTGTTCTTAATTCAAATTCAGTAAACCCCTAGTATATTTTTTTAAAGCAGCCTCAAAGTCTTGTGGTGAAATGATATGAATATACTCTGTTTCTTATTAGAGAGTTTCTGTTCAAGACGAAATGAAGTATATTATTAAAAAATAGTAATAGTCACAATTCTGTTAAATGTTGGTATAAGTGCACCTTAAATTCTCTTCATGCCTCATATATACATAAAACCCTTATATCCACACAAATATATATTTGATACGTTTTCTTAAAATTAGCAAAATCCTTCATAAAGGAGACCTATCTGCATTTCCTGCCTTAGCTCTCTCTATTTGTATCCTGAATTCCCGCTACAGAAAGCTCATCTTGTTTCTGCTTCCTTGCATATATTCGTTTATCTTCCAGAAACACTTTTTCCCTCTTATAACTGCACACTGAAAAGTATCTACTTTTCAAATGTTAAGTACCCATTTGTTTTTGCAGTTCTTTCTGTGCCACAAACACATCTACTACAATAGTCATTACAAGGTATTGTAATTAGTTGTTAAACATTTGCTTCAGCACAATTTGGAGAGGTCCTAAAGGCAAAAATGACTTATTTATCTTTGTCTCTCCATTCTATTTGCTTGTCTTCATCATAAAGAAGCACTGCATATCCTGTAAAAGATTTTCTATTTATGTCAAAAACCTACTGGTGTATGGTGACAGTGACCTCACACATCACCCAGTTTCCTTTGGGACATCTCATGTTTGGTTTGTCTCAGCCTATTCCTAACCATCTATTTAATTTAATGTCTTATATGATTCTCTCCCAGTTTTTCAAATTCTCACTTGAAATAAAAAATCTTATTGGCACTTCTTTCGGGATTGAATTAACCATGCAGAATAGTCTAAGAGGAAATTGCCATTTTGGTAAAATTTTTCAATCTTTACATTCATTCTAGAGTTCCGAGAATTTCCTCCTATAGATTCTAGACAATTCTTGTTAAAACTATTCCCAGTTATTTCATATTTTTGTTGTAATTCTGAATTGTATCTTGTTAGCTTTATATTTTCAATCGGGTTTTGGCTGCTGAAGTTTGGATATTTACTATCTGGCTTTTTTTAGTGATTGTACTGAATTTTACACAATGCGAAAAATAAAACAATATAAAAATGTTCTCATTATTAACAATAAAAAAGGGTCTGCTTCATTAGGTAGGGCTGGGCATTTCAAATAACAGGGATCAATTTAATGGCTCAAGTGGACCAAGGTACCATTTGATTCTGACGCATGGAACAGAGTACCATGCACATCTGGTAACTGCGCTAATTCTATGGGAGCTATGATTCAGCCACTTTTGTGGTTATGTGAAGTCCCATGCCGCTCCTCAGTCCCAGCCCATGTGAACATTTAGCATTTTAACTAGACGTCTAGATAACCCTCCTACTGATAGATTTTCAGTTTATCTGCTATGATTTTCCTGGTGGACAACCATATACATATGATTTATTGTACTCTATTGCAATATGTATGTCTCTTTTTTACACATCTTATTGCATTACTTATAAATTTTAGAATAGTGTTAAAATTGGGGGCAGTATTAGACAGACTAAATTTTTTCCACTTTAAAAATACTTGCAAATTTGTATTTTTCTAGAAATAATTCATTTTACTGTAATTACCAAATTCATTACATGTTACTTTAAGATATTTTTAAAAATCTGAATCTAGGTTCACTTATTTTTCCATGTTTTCTTTTTGGCCTCTGCAGCCTTATTCCTCTAAATAATTAGCCATTCCAATGTTTTTAATTTAGTTAATTAACTTTCCCCTTGATCTTATTAATTCTTCTCCCCATTTACTCTAATTTGGACTGCTGTTCCCATTCTTTTTTTTTTTTTTTTTTTTTTTTTTTGGCTGTGCCTACAGCATGTGGAAGTTTCTGAGCCAGGGATCAAACCTGTGCCATGGCAGCCATTGAAGCTGCTGCCATGACAATGCACCACAAGGGAACTCCCCCATTCTATCTTGAGTTAAATCTTTATTTTTTTTCTTAGAGAGAAAAGTATTTATATTTTAGGTTTTTAACTCTGATGAGAGTTTTCCAATAGTTCTTACACCTTTAATATGGTGTGTTCTAAATGCTGTGATTTCCTAAATATGACTCAAGTGATTTAAAATTTGTTCCCCAAATTATTCAGAATAGGAATTCCTGTTGTGGCTCATTGGTAACAAACTCGACTAGTATTCATGAGGATGTAGGTTTACTCCTTGGCCTCACTCAGTGGGTTAAGGATCCGGTGATACCATGAGCTGTGGTGTAGGTTGCAGACATGGCTGTGTTGCTGTGACTGTGGCGTAGGTTAACAGTTGTAGTTCCAGTTTGACCCCTAGCCTGGGAACCTCAATATGCTGCTGATGTGGCTGAAAAAGAAAAAAAAATTATGCAAGATAAAGGCTTTTTTGTTTGTTGTTTTTGCCTTTGTTTTTTACATTTTCAAGTGACTAAGAGGAATCTTCTTGTTGTTTTTCATAGTTTCATTTTTAATTTAATGTTCTTGATCTAATAAAGAATCTATAAAATCTCTATATTTTGATATATCATCTATAGCCTGAAATAAAATCAGATTTTTAAAAATTTCCTATTACTGGGAAAAAGGTAAACACTGCTTAGAATGTATAACATATATACATATTTATAATATAGAATATATATACTTATGGATGTGTATATTTATATATGCAATGTTATTTATTATATTATATGCCTTATAAATTATATTACAATAGAGACTACATATACAGATAATTCTCAGTATCTGCAGATGATTGGTTCCAGCATTCACTGCAGATACCAGAATCCACGGATGTGCAAATCTTAGAGTCTGCCTTTGGAACACACGGTTCAGCATGTGCAGATTAAAGAAACCCCAGGCGGAAATTTTAATCCACAGTTGGTTTTATCTGCAGATTCAGAAACCTGCCAAAATGAAGGGGTGATTGTATATTTATTGAAAAAAGCCAGAGTAGGAGTGGACTGCTACAGGTGCAGTTCAAACTTGTGTTATGCAAGAGTCAACTGTGTGCTACTATCGGCAGTAACACACATTGCAGCTTTCTGTTAAAAACAAGAGCTCAGATTTAAAGTGTCTGACTTTTGCTTTCTATCCTCATTTTTAACAGTTTACCTTGGGTCAAGGTAATCTTATTAACCCTCAGTTATCACTAGAGTTGATTGAGTAAAAGTAGATTAAACTCTTTAAATAATTTTTTTTTAAACTCTTTTTAGGGCCGCACCTGTGGCATGTGGAGGTTCCCAGGCTAGGGGGTCTAATCAGAGCTGTAGCTGCCGGCCTTCGCCACAGCCACAGCAACGCCAGATCCGAGTCGCGTCTGCAACCTACACCACAGCTCACCGCAACGCCGGATCCTTAACCCACTGAGCGATGCCAGGGATCGAACCCACAACCTCATGGTTCCTAGTCGGATTCCTTTCTGCTATGCCACGACGGGAAGTCCAGCTCTTTAAAGAATTTAATTCAGTGCCTGTTCTATAAGAGGTCAATAAATATTGGCTACGATTATTACTGTTACTGTTATCTGCACAATTGACATGTCCATGTTCAAGAGATGTTAGCTTGAATTCTCCTAAATTGACACGTTATGCTTTTTAAATGTGTTTATTTATTTATTTATTTATTTTATTGCTTTTTAAGGCTTTTTAGGGCCCCCCCCAAAAAAAGAAAAAAAAACACACATTAAACCTAAAAGGCTAAAGAATTTAAATTATGATGTGAAGCTTTTACAATTACGTTACTTAGTTTTTAGAATATTTTCACTTGAATAAATTAATCTATATGTATTAAAATATATTAGGTGTAGAAAATGCTTAAATATTGCTAAAATGTTAATAATCAGCTTAGCATATTGAGAGTTTTCATCAATTGCAAACCTAAAGTTAAATGGACAATATTGAGAATATTGTTTTTTGGTTTTGAAAACAAAAATTAATTAGAAAACAGATTCTGAATATTTTGATCTTAGTTTTTATATTTTACATAGATATTTCACCAGCATCAGAAAGTATGAATTTTTGTTAAAATTTCTTTCTGGTTTAATTAAGTCACACCAGAACCTTTGGATAAAAGCCAAATTTCTGACTGAATGTCTAATCACATGCCACAGTGTCTTTCAGGAAACAACACAGTATTCTGCAGAGTTCCTGGTATGCCTTCAGAAAGGTCATAGAAGTTAAGTGTTCCAGCAGTGAGCCCAACTTTTAGTAGCCTTCAAAAGACTTCACTAGGGCTTATCCTGTACATTACAAAAAAGGATATCAAAGGCACCCCTTGAAAACATTTATGCAGTGGGTTCTCACTACCTTTCCGGGCTAGTAAAGGCATCTGAATGCTAAACTTTAGTCTACTCTACTGTATGGAATAAAAAATAAATGTACAAATGCTAACCAACTGTACCTCTCTCTTTCCTCTACAACTATACATTCTCTCTCTCGGCTTAGTCCAAGGTGAACAAGATGTTTATTCCAATTTTCTTATGTTTTCAAAGCTTTTTTAATCTTAAAATTTGTTGAACTGTAGCAGACTTACAGATAAATACACTTATCAGAAGTGAATGGCTTGATACATTTTTTTTGGTCTTTTTTTTTTGGTCTTTATAACCCACAGCATACAGGGGTTACCAGGCCAGGGATCGAATCGGAGCTATAGCTGCTGGCCTACGTCATAGCCACAGCTACGTGGGATCTGAGCTGTGTTTGCAACCTACACCACAGCTCATGACAACGCTGGATCCTTAACCCACTGAGCAAGGCCAGGAATCAAACCTGCATCCTCATGGATGCTATGCAGATGTGTTTCCGCTGAGCCAGGATGGGAAGTCCATATGTCTTAATACATTTTTAATAAACTGTATACACCCATATTACATTTTCAAGACCCCAAAGCCCTTATGTGCCCCCTTCCCGTCATGATCCACCCCTCTAAGAGTATCCACTTTCTACAGTTATATCTGAACCAAAGAGTTCGTTCTATGAAAATTGTTTTACTTTATATATATAGAATCATATGATACATTGTCTTTTGTACCTCATTTGTTTTGTTCCACTTATTTGTGAGATTCAGCATATTTTCCATATACTTTTAATTATTCATTCTCAATGCTATATATCATTTCATTGTGTACCTGTAATTATTTAGCCATTTTCCAAAATCAAGTGTTCATGTACATATGAGTCATATGGACACTGCATTCTGGTCCAATCATCTCTTTGCATATCCTTTTTCAATTCTATATTGCCGTGATTAATGTAGACTTATAATAAAGCTTATTATAAATATTAATTTGTTTTCCTTTTGTTTTTCGTGTACACAATTGACTTAGATGTTTTAGTTTTTAAATTGCTATGTACAATCCAAAAAATATCCCTGTCCCCACCACCAAAAGAAAACCTTACTGAAATTGTCTGAGCTGCCTCTGAAACGATAGATAGATTTTGGGGTGAATTGGTGAAAATCTCTGCAATACCAAATATTCTATTCTATGATTATGTTATGTCCCTCCATTGAATGACTGATTGACTGCCAGGCCTAGAGCATATGGAAGTTCCCATAGCTGCAGGTATATGCCACAGCCAGGGCAACGCAGGATCTGAGCTGCATATGCAACCTATGCTGCTACTTTCGGCAATGCTGGATCCTTAACCATCTGAGCCAGCACAGGAAGAGAACGCTTAACATCCTCACAAAGAAAATATCGGGCCCTTAACCCACTGAGCCACAATGGGAACGTTTTTTTGTATTCTTTGTTTCAAAAATATTTTGTAGTTTACAGTGTAGAGAGCTTGCACATATTTCTTTAGATATATTTCTACATAGTTGATGTTTCTTAATTCATTTTTACACTGGAAGATATTTTTAGCCTCACCTGGGCAACATGTGAAAGTTTCTGGGCCAGGTACTGAACCTGTGCCACAGAAGTGACCTAAGATGCTGCAGTGACATCGCTGGGTCCATAATCTGCTGTGCCACAAGATAACTCCTATATTGTATCATTTTTAAATTTTGTATTTTTATGTAAATCTAACATTGATTTTGTGGCATTATAATTGTGTATGTTAAACTTGATAAACTAATGCATTAGTATTTATGCTTTTTTGTGTATTTGTTTGCAATTTGATATAAAAAATATCAAGTGGTCTATGAATAATATCAGTTTAATTTCTTTTCAAACATATATTCACTAATATCTTTTTAAAAATTATATCTTTGTATTTGAAGCATAACCAAAAATTGCAAGAAGAGTATAACAAAGTCCAGTATGTCCTTTACCCAGTTCAGTCAGTATTTACATTTTACCACAATTGCTTTCTTCTTCTTCTTCTTC
>PVHT020000173.1:14842086-14888408 GCA_004024745.2 Catagonus wagneri
TTCTTCTTCTTCTTCTTCCCTCCCTTCTTTCCACTCTTATTCATTCTCCATCTTATGTACGGGTGTCTACATGCATACATGTGCACGATTACATGTATAGGGACACATGCTTATGGATTAAAACTATACATATACATGTATCAATATATATGTATAAATATGTTTGGAGACACCATGCCCCTTTAATAACAAATACTTCAGTAGATATTTCCTGAGAATAAGTATATTTTCTTACATGATCACAGTAATATAATTAACATCAGGAGCTTTAAAATAGTTATGATAGCATTATTTACTTTAATATACATGTATGTTTACTTATTTGCATATATCTCTAACTAGTTAATAACTCCTATTCCAATGTGACAGCACAGGATGTATTCTAGTTTATCCCATTTTGATGTGTTTTTTTTTCTTTTTTTTAATGGCTGTACCTGCAGCATATAGAAGTTCCCAGGCTAGGGGTCTAATTTGAGCTACAGCTGCTGGCCTATGCCACAGCCATAGCAACATGGGATCTGAGCCACATCTGTAACCTACAGTGTAACTTGCAGCAATGCTGAATCCTTAACCCATTAAGCAAGGCCAGGGATTGAACCTGCATCCTCATGGACACTATGTTGGGTTCTTAAGCTTCTGAGCCAAAAAGGGAACTCCATCCCATTTTGATGTTTTTAACTTCCTTCAAGAGTGAGAAAACTGCCTCCCATTAACATCAATATATTTATACATTTTCTTTAAGCCTAGAATATATAATTATTAATTTCAAAATTCCTAACCCATATAACTCTTAAAAAGAAATCAACTAATTATTAAGTTCAATTTCTGTTAATATTTTTGTGGTTTAATTTATGCACAGTGAAATACACAAATGGTATATAATATTAACCACAATATAATAAAATTTCCAATCGCTTTACTTCCTAATTATTTTATTGCATACTAGCATTTCTTATGATTTTGAGGTTATGTCTATTATATCTATATGGTGGAAATACTATATAACAGTGTGTTATTGGGTATCTAGCCCCAACTTTATATTCAGTGATGGCATATCAATCACAATGGGAGGATTCACATCACAGAAATGAGCAAATGGTAAGTAAAATCAGCACTTTTTTGGGGTTTTTTGATGAAAAGGACATGATTTAAAAATTTTTTTCAAGTTTTATTGAAATGTAGTTAATTTACAACGTTGTTATAATTTCTGCTGTACAACAAAGTGACGTACACATAACGTACACACATATCCATTCTCCCTCAGATTCTTTTTTTTTTTCTTTTTAGGGCCACACTTGTAGCACATGGAAGTTCCCAGGCCAGGGGTCGAATCGGAGCTGTAGCCACCGGCCTACGCCACAGCCATAGCAACGTGGGATCCCAGTCATGTCTGCAACCCACACCACAGTTCACAGCAATGCAGGATCCTTAACCCACTGAGCGAGGCCAGGGATGGAACCCACAACCTTATGGTTACTAAGTGGATTCGTTTCCTCTGTGCCACAACGGGAACTCCCCTTAGATTCTTTTCTCGCATAGATTATCACAGAACAGTGGGTAGAATTCTCTGTGCTATACAGCAGGTCCAGTGGCCAATCATTCCATAGATCTCAGTGCGCATATGCCAGTCCCAAATCCCCAGTCCAGCTCACCCTCATTCCTGTCTCTTTTGGTAACTATATGTTTTTCTAAGCCTGTGAATCTGTTTCTGTTCTACAAATAAATTTACTTTTTTCATTTTTTTTAGATTCCATATGTAGGTGATATCATATGATATTTGTCTTTCACTGTCTAACTTCACTTAGTATGATACTTTCTAGGTCCGTCCATGTTGCTGCAAATGGCATTATTGTGGTATATGCACCACATCTTCTTTATCCATTCCTCTGCTGATGGACATTTAGGCTGCTTCCATGTCTTGGCTTCTTTAAGTAGTGCTACAATGAACACTGGGGTGCATGCGTCTTTTCAAATTATGGTTTTCTCTGGATAGATGCCCAGGAGTGGGATTGCTGGATCATATGGTAATTCTATTTTTAGTTTTTTTTGAGTAGCCTCCATACTGTTTTCCATAGTGTTTGCACCAATATACATTTCTATGTACAGTGTAAGGTTCCCTTTTCTCCACACCCTCTCCAGCATTTATTGTTTGTAGACTTTTTGATGATGGCCATTCTGGCTGGTGTAAGGTTATATAACTCATAGAAGTTTTGATTTGCATTTTCTATTAATCAGTGATGTTGAGCATGTTTTCCTGTATTGTTTTTTTTTTTTAACTATCTATGTCTTCTTTGAAGAAATGTCTATTTAGATCATCTGCACATTTTTTTATTGTTTTTTTTTTCTGATATCGAACTGCAGGAGACATTTGTATATTTTGGAGAATTAATCCATTATCAACTGCTTCATTTAAAAATATTTTCTCCTATTCTGTGGGTTGTCTTCTCATTTTTTTAAGGTTTCCTTTGCTTTGTAAAAACTTTTAAGTTTAATTAGGTCTCATTTGTTTATTATTGTTTTTATTGGGTATTTTGATGACTGTCAAGTCTTAGAGAATGATGGAAAAAATATTAATAAAGCCAAATTTAAAATTGTGTTACACCTATAGCCCTTGTATTATAAATAGCACAGAAAATGAGGAAATGATATTCTAATATTCAAAAGTTACTCCCCGATTCAGCAAAAAAGATGCACTTGCCATTGATGAACAAATCAGATATCAAGAACGAACAATTTCAAGGACAAGGATGGTGACAGACAGATGCACATTACAGACTGTCCTTACTTTTGTTCACATGCTGCTTTCCTCCCCAGCTGTCATTCTGGTTGACTTAGACTTCGAGATCAACACTAGATACAGAGCAAATTGCCAAATTCGCATAAGGTCAACGCTTATAAAAAATCCCTTATTCTGTATTTCCCACAGTAGTTCTGATTCCATGATTAATCCCAACTGGAATGTTAGGTTATGATTTTCATCCATTTTAAGGGAACATATTTCTGATGAGTTTTCATCACCTACTGGAAATTTATGTTGATTATTTTCACCTTTTCTTATATATAGTATCTTAACAGGATGCCAAATGTATCCCTTTCCCTTACTCTTTTTTTTTTTAAGTTAGATTTCCCAGAACTATTGTCAAGTCGTTCCTATAGGGATGAAGGACAGACTAAGATATTTTGTTCCAACTTCACAATTTAAAGGGTCTCTCTTCTGTTTCTATAAGATGGCCCATTTTCTTAAAATAGGGTTTATCCACAATTTAACCTGGTTGAGGATAATTGTTGCCCCCAGTTTTAAGCTTCTCTATTTTCTTTATAAACTATGTCACAGGTTCCTGTCATCAAGGGACACAACCTTTGCCTTCCAAGTTGATGAGATCACAATTAAATGCTTTATTGGTTGGTGCTTTTGAGATCCGCAACTCCATTGTTCCACCAGGTACTTTTCATGCCTTCTTCTTCCACCTCACAAGCCCATGGTCTTGTTAGGTCTCAGCCCTGCTGACAGCATCTCTCTTCTATTGTGGACTTTTTTCAATAAATAAATATTTGTCAGAGCTTTCTGAGATGTGCCACTGACTGATCTGACAAGTGACCAAGAAAAGAGAACTGGCAACTGATAACAAGGGAGACTGAGACACTAAACTAGTCAGTTCTAAGCTATGGAAATATCATCAGCTCTCTCACAAAGATTTCTTCATAGCCTCAGTAAATGCCTGCTAGAGTTTGTTGCAATTAATTTTAAACTCTTTACTGTAATCCCTAAATTCAATCCCATTAAAATATGTTGGTGATTGGGCTGATTACGTGCCCCATGTTCTGGGTTTCTGTTTCCATTCCAGTGTTCCCATTTCAAAGTAGCCACTTCCAAAGGGCTCTGTCTCTATGTTTAATACCTCATACACATTTCTCATGTTCATTCAGGTATCTTAGTTGCTGCCTATTCTAATTTGGAAATAAAACAAATACACCTGCCACCCTCTTGGCTTTGCCTACTGTGCCCTGGCACTTGTCCTGTATCCACTACCCACCTCACACACCTACATTTATAAAATTATACATTGCCTCTCCATTACATCCTCCACGCAGGAAAGAAGAATGCTTGGTATTTTTCTATTTTAGGCAAAATTGTATGGTTTCTGTGTCTTAGAGTTGAGAAATTTCACACTTGGGCCAAATTTTTCAGCAGAACTTGCTTCTAACCAACTATGATAATGATAATACTATTACTACTAATAAATTAACTTTGGATCAGAGTGGCAAACTTTCCTGAAAATAGCTGTGGAAACACACAACTTTAATTTAAGGACAGATTTTTGGTCATGCTATGGTCTAAGCTTGTTTTTGAAACTACCTAGACACATAGGTAGCAAATAATCTTTAAATGATATGAATAAAAACATCCTTGTATTATCAAAAATATTGATTAATAAAGTGCAAAAGAAATTCTTTAAAGAGGGAAAAAGTAATTTTCACACATTTTAAGTTAGCTTGTCTTACATGTTTCAAAGATACACCTAATATTCAGCTCACGTTGGTATATATGTTCAAGATATATTTGATCAATAATAAATTGAGTGTCAAAACTCCAATCTATTTTAATTTTTTCTGCCATATTAAAAAGTTATTATGTTAGACTGGACTGAATGAAAAGCAAGAGAGCATTCCACACTGTCTTCTGTGTCAATTATACTATTAGTTTAAAGTGACTTCAAAATCAAATATATTAGAACATATGACATTTATTTATTTATTTATTTTAGACTGCAGGTGTGGCATATGGAAGTTTCCGGGCTAGGGGTTGAATAAGAGCTATACCTGACAGCCTACGCCACCACCACAGCAATGCCAGACACAAACTGCATCTACGACCTGCACCACAGCTCACGGCAACACCAGATCCTTTTCCACTGAGCAGTGCCAGGGATTGAACCTGGGTCCTCATGGATACCAGCCCAGTTTGTTTCTGATGAGCCACAATGGGAACTCCATGACATTTATTTTGAGAAGCTCACAATTCAAATTAAATGAAAAAGAGCAATATTCTTACCTACTTGAGAATAACTGTAAGACTCTGATGATTTCTGGTGCTTTCTGATCTAAACACTCTTACCTCTAAAAGATTGCTGTGTGAGCTTAAATGTAATTTGCTATTGTTTTGGGTCAGGAATGTGCAGCTTCTCAGAACGCCTAAGGGGTCACTCAAAAAGATTAAGAATTATGGTTTTTCTTCTCCAAAAATCTGTAGTAAATTGACAGATTAAGAAACTGTGGTGGCTTATGAATAACTCTCCTGGGCTTTATACAAGAAGCAGGACCTTTTAGTTGTGAGTCAGTTTCAGTCAGTCAAGCCTTCAAATTTAGAACAGTTAGAATTACCTTGTTTTTCAGACAGAAAAATAAGCATACAGAAGTTAAGTATTTTTCACTCTAGAACAGAAAATTCTAGGTAATTGTGTTGCCTATTACTGGCAGCCAAACAAAATAAAAATAATTTCCTCATCCATCTACAGAAATCAGTGAGGGCAAATCATATGTAATAAATATTTGAATGTTTGATCAAAAACTTGCATTAATGGTAGTTCCTATTGTGGCTGGAGTTCCCACCATGCTCAGTGGGTTAAGAACCAGAACAGTATCCATGAGGATGTGGGTTTGATCCCTGGTCTTGCTCAGGGGGTTAAGGATCCAGCATTGCTCTGAGCTGTGGTGTAGGTCGCAGATGTGGCTTGAATCTGGTGTCAGACGTAGCTTGGATCTGGCTTTGATTGGCTGTGGCATAGGCCAGCGGCTACAGCTCTGATTCGACCCCTAGCCTGGGAACTTCCACATGCCGCCAGTTCGGCCCAAAAAAAAGGCAAAAAAAAATTGCATTAATGTTCCACACAAAAGTCATTTTCTCTAAGAGCCCTTCCCTAAAATCCCTTATTGAATTAGGTCTGTGTTCTTTATACTCTGAAACAACCTTTGAATTTTTCCCCTATTGGAATCTATCTGTATTGAAAAAATATAATTATTTCTGTAGCTTTAATCATATATTAAAATTAAAACTTCACCAAGCAAGACAGTGCTGTATCTAAGCCTCTGAAATAGTGTCAGCACACAGTAGATACTTAATACTTATCAGTTAAATAAACAATATAAATGTCAATAAGCAACAGAGCAACTTGTAAGCAATCATGCTAGAGGAAGACTATAGACCAAATTATATTATAAAAACAAACAATGTCTCTCCACTATTAAGACTTCAACTAGCAGCCAGAAACTGAGGCTACTGGCAACTTTTGTTGCAGTTAAATTTCAGTTTGCTTTTTAGCATACAAACTACTGATATAGATAATTCCATAAAGAGGCAAATAGCGAGAGGAGACTTCAGAAAGTTACCAAAGCTATATAAAAGTAAATGCTCTAGAGGGGAAAACTGGAAATATTTTCTTTGAGAGGAGCAACCCAAACTTATGCCCCCTACCAGAGGATTTCTCTGGCATTTCTACTTTTGAAAAATAGAAGTATTTCTCTTAAAAAAGATGTTTGAAAAATTTTTTAAATTTTCTCTAAGTATTTTCCTATTTTTAAGTATCAGTGAAAAACAGAACTAGAATCTACAGATATTGATGGCCTGATGCACATGACTGGTCAGCATTCATCCACTGTATAGGATTCAATAGCAGAGGACCAAAAGGAAGCAGCAGTACTTCTTACTTTTCACCTTAAAGTCAAGGAGAATTTAAACAACCTCTGGGAATTTTTCCTACATGATTATAGTATATATTTATTATCAAAATAAAGCTGAATAATGGCTTGAAATCCAGAAGGTCCTAGTGACGGCACAACCAACCAGTTTCATGAGAGCACACAGATAATGTCCAACTGGTGTTTGGAATCCAAAGTATCTATGAAACGTTGGACATCTTGCCAAGAAGTGGTATATTGCTATTCATAAAGATACTGATGCAAAAATAGAAATCTTTGCTCAGGGAGGTGAGAAGCAGAAAAGTAAATCATCTCAAAACCTACTCTGTTTCAGGGAATGCCATAATCATTCCCACATGCAAGGTGTGTGCATCCAAAGTAAAAATGATAAAGCACTGGAGAGCTTTGGGTGAAGAAGTGCCAAGGGCCTGGCGGTTTTAGCAGGAGAGGTGAGAACCCGGGGATTCAGAGTGTTCTTTGAATTCTCTCAGTACAAGTAAAAGTTTGAGTGTCTTTTTGGCTCTCCCCACCCCAACCCCCAAAAGAAAACAAGAGTTTTTGCTACCAAGATTCCAATTGCTATCACATGCCAGTAATTGTTATGATGCAATTTATTTCAAGATAACTTCTTTCTTCATTTTAAGAACTTGAAAAATTAACTTTGATCGCTTCATACTCAAGTTTATATGATTATATGACATTTTATCATTATTTTAGTTTATTCCGTATGCCGTGCCACTAAAGTTTCCTGTTTTCATCCTGCTTTTCTGCTGAGATCCTAGAAGACCTGGCAGAGGTGATGAAGAGACATCTAGCACTTGATTTTGTGGAAGACCACTGCTGGTTTGTTTGTGAGATGCCTGTCTTCATCTGACTTTCCGCTTGATGAGGAATTTTTATTTATTTTTTTTTATTTTTTATTTATTTAATTAATTAATTTATTTATTTATTTTGCATTATAGCTGGTTTACAGATTTCTGTCAGATTTTCCAACTGCACCACGTGGTGACCCGGTTACATGTACATATATGGATTTGTCACATGTAATTAGATATAGTTCCTCGTGCAATACATTTGGAGCTCCTTGCTATTCTGATGAGGAATTTTAAAAAGCCATTGATTTGACACCATTAAGACACGTTCTGAAATAATGTAGATTTGGATTGTGTGCATGCTGCATCTTTCTTTTAACATTTAAAGGTGGGCATACTAACGGCATAAATATACTAAAGCACAACTATATGAGGAAACGAAGTGTAACTCTTAATAATACAAAAACACATTTAGGTACAAAATCGGACCATGATGTCGAAATATTTTCTAACTTTGCTATTTCAGATGAACTCACACAAACATAAAGTACTTCACACTCTACAGCAAACTTTATGGTTAATTTTGATGTGATTTGTGCCTCAAATGAAAGTATTTTTGAATCTTGGCTTCCCCCTCAATACTTATAAAGGATATAAAGACAAGCATACTAGTACTTAAATACGATAACACATTTCCAATTTGTTGCTTTTAAAGATAATTCCTACAATTGCTGGCTATCCCTCATTATGTGTCTTCTTCAGAAATATTTTCTTGACAATAAAATAACAAATTAAACAAAAAGCAAAGTATAAAATCCAACCCAGTATGCTGGAAGTTTAACAGCCTTGCAGAAGTCTTGTCACTAAAATTCAGATTTAGAATACTGTTTTACTGCTATGTAAACATAAGCCCACATTTAAGGAAAATTTTTCTGGTTAGCAGGAAGTGTACTATTTAAGCTGGTGGCTAGGGGGAGCCCTTTTGTCTGAGAAAGAATACCTAAAGGAGAAATAAATCTTATGCTTAAAAAAAAAATTAAACTGATCTAAAAAATAATAAAGGCAACAATATGAAAGTATAACGAATGGCTGGCATTTGATTTAAAATTTGTGTTCTTATTTTTGTTTTTCCTTTATATAAAAGAACAGGTAAAGTCAAATCAAGTTTAACGTTGGGCAGGGAGCCAAGTTCTGATGCAGCCAATACCTCGGATTTATTGTTTACTGTGAGTCAGTTTATGTGAGCTTAAAGACTAGCTATCAAGAGTGCACAGTTTCATTTCAGAAAAAGGGGAAATGGAGATGAGCCCTCGCATTTAGGACAAAGATTTGTAGCTCCCATTGTGGTGCAGCAGAAACGAATCCAACTAGTATCCACGAGGATACAGGTTCTATCCCTGGCCTCAGTCAGTGGGTCAAGGATCTGGCATTGCCGTGAGCTATGGTGTAGGTCGCAGACGTGGCTCAGATGAGGCGTTGCTGTGGCTGTGGTGTAAGCTGGAAGCTACAACTCTGATACTACCTCTAGCCTGGGAACTTTCATATGCTTCAGGTACAGCCCTAAGAAGCAAAATAATAATAATAAATTAAAAAAAATAGAAGGACAAAGATTCTGCTCCTGTGGATGGAGATTACAAGGAACTTCAGGAGGCTTTTGCACCAGACAAATCTTGCCTCTGGCCCAAGTAGCAGCACCTTAGATACCCGCTGTCACCTGCTGTCCTTTCCCATCCTCCCTTGGCTATGTGGGAAAGTCAGAGGCACACGTGTAAGAGAAACAGTTATGAAAAGAAATGAGAAGAGAAAAAAGCTTATCCTCTTACCAATTAGTTTGCTTACTTTTGCCTTTTCTGTCTCAGACCACCGGGTGCCTGGAATTAATATATTGAGGGCCAAATCCACTTCAACCCAGCCACAGTTTTGGCAAACTGAGCTTTTGCTGTGTGGTTTAGTGTGCCTTTGGCCTTCTCTGTCTGCTGGTCAGGTAGTTAGTTCTCTCTAACCATGAAATTTGTGGGCTAGATTCCTCAGCCTTTTCCTTATTCTTTCCATAGCATAGAAATTGGCGCATTAATATTTATCTAAAAATCAGAATCATTAAGCATTGAAAAAATTTATGGGGCTTAGAAGCGCTTCCTCTGGAAAGTATACACTTGAGAAAATGATTTCTTGGGACGTTTGCCAGAGGACAGTTCAACTTAATTATAAAAAGCCATTGGTGTCACTGAGCCCATCTCTGGTATGAACTTCTAACTGTGAGTCTAGAGGTCCTGACCACACACTAGGCCTTCTATAAACCTGAGGTAGGCTCTGAGGGTGTGGTCTGTACTTTGCAGACTTCAGTGTCCGGGTTAGAAAAACAGGCAGCAGCTTTCTCAGAATGTTTCAGTCATTTTTTAAACACACTCCTGCCTAACGTTAAAGGCCGATATTTTATTATGTTTTATGCTGAACATTTTCGACACTAACCAAGACACTAACATGTAGAAAAGGTACACCTGATTTGTAGAAAAAGAATATGTTAAAAAAAAAAAGCAGCTTCTGATTTTTACTCAGGGATCTCAAAGTATCCCCAAGTAGTAACCTAATGAAGCATCACGCGGATTTTCACGATGTGGCTCTGGGATGACTGGAACCTGAGAAGGTGTGCCAGGTGGTCTGGGACAAGCCCCAAATGCAAGCTATGCACACGCAACAACATATTTTCATAAATGTATTTTCCACTGCAGATCTCAGTCTGTGCTGGAAAGCACAAAAACGACCATGAAAAAAATCTAACCACAATAATGATTACAGAGCCAAGCAAAAACACCACAAAATTGTATTGAGGGCTTTGCAATATCAAAGGAAGGCATACACTTGGGTAGGTGGTCCTCAGGGCCTCATGCCCTGCCTAAGTGGTCTGTGGACATGGTTGCAGAGCAGTGGATCCACCATAATTTTCCCAAAGCCTCTTGCAGGTGAATATTTATCTCTGAGAGAAAGAGCCACATTTTCCAAAGTTTGGGGAGATTTTCTGCACTTTTACCACATTCTTTTATGGTGAATTAAAAATTCTGAGCACACGATATTCAAGATCTATCTCTTGAAAACTTTCTAAATTTAGACGTATGTAAAAGTTAAGCATTTTGCATTAGGGATCCACAGATATATGTAGACATGAATATAATTTGGAATCCTATATTCATTTATCATATACACAGTCATGCTAAAGTTGAAGCTAACTTTGAGAGGAACCCTGGTACACAGTTCAACAGATGGTACCCACTGTTTTTTAGTGGATAGTTTTAGAGGATTGAAGCTGTGGTGTTCTATCATATCAAAGGCAAGTTCATGCCAATTACTTCATAACTGGATATATATAGAGTTGGAGAGAGGGCTGGTAGAGAAATATTTGTGGGATACCTACTAAATTATAAACATAATGCTACCACCTTTACAGGAGTTATCTCATTTATATCTCCCAATAATTCTTTAGAATAGGTACTATCATCTTCATCGAATAGGCTGAGAAGAAGCAGCTCAGAGTTTCTGATTAATTTGTCCAAATCACATATCTTAGAGGTAAGGTGCAAATCTGAGTTCCTTACGGTAATGTAATCAAAGATATTTCCATTATACCTCTTTTTAATCTGACATCCTGAGCTTTTTCATAGCTTTCTTGTTGTTAATATTATTACATAAATGATAGAGATTACGCCCCAACCTCCAATATTATGTAGAATTTGATTTTCAGGCTTATTTCTATTTCCCTCGCTCTTTATTGAAATTTGAGGAGCACACTTTTCACTGTAACTGAAAGTCTGATCCTTATGCAAAAAAAGAATTTGCTGAGGTAATTAAGGTTACTAAACAGTTAACTTTAAAACAGGAATATTAAACTGGATTGTCAGTGTGAGCCCAGTGTATTCATATCAGTCCTATAAGCACAGGCAGAAGAGAAGATGAGAAAGATACAAATGAAGAGAAGGTCAAAGAGATTCAGAGAAAGAGAAATATCTGCTGTGTCATTATTCACCTTGGAAATGGAGGGTTCCACAAGTGATCTCAAGAAGCTGACGAGCAACCCTTGGGCAAGAGCCAGGAAAGAAACAAAGGTCTCAGTCCTACAACGGCATCAACTTTAACTGAATTCTGACAAGAAATTTCTAAATGCACCACGGAGCAGATTCTCCCCCAGAGCTTCCACAGACACCTTGATTTTGGCCTTGTTAGATCTTAAGCAGACTACCTGCCAACAGTGGTGAACTTTGCCCTACAGAACTGTGAGATAATACATGAGTATTGTTTTAAGCTTCTGGGTTTGTGGCGATTTGATATATCAGTAAAGGAAAATGCAGTAACTGAAGCAAATCTATTAACGTTCATGTTGTTTGCTCTGCTATGAGTAACAAATCCTAGGAATTGGGAGTACTCTGTCAGCATCTATTAAACAGTAACTGGCTAATTTATTAGCTTGCAAGTAGAATAAAATCAAATCCAAGACTCATCAGTGTCTAAAATTAGCAGATATTAGTGATAATGCCCATTTGTGCTAATGGAAACTGCATAGTATAATGAAGAGTATTAGAGAAAAGAAGACCTTGACTCCAATCCATTATCCATCACTTAATAGCTGCGTGATCTTAGACTACTAAATCTTTGAGCTCCTTTTTAAAAAAATAATTAATATACAAAAATAGCTGTAAGTATTAAAAGAAATTATAAATATATAATGCCTGCACAGGTATATACTGAACAGATTGTAAGGTATCCCCTCCATCACTTTTCATACCTTGTCCATATGTCTGTTAAGATGATAGTTTAATGATCAAAGCATTAAAAAAAATCGACAAATTTCTGAACTAAAAAAAGAGATCCCTCAAGAAAATAGTTTTTGCAGTTGATGATCCACTGTTTACAGAACGGATTTTTGTGAGAACACGAACACACACACACACACACACACACACACACACACACACACACACACACAGTTTGCTCCAATAGCTAATATCATGGAACTATAGATATTAATCTATTCTTAGATAATTTTCATGTGAAGAATTTTTAATGCCACAATTGCTTTACTGACTTTCAGGTATTCTTATTCTTCTCACTTCACCCTTAATCCCCTCAGTGTCCTGATGCCCTACTCTTTTTTGTCCATGAGAAGTCACAGCAGGCAGAGGCAGCCTTTTCTCCTGTTCCTTTCCAAACTCTTATGTTCTGCAGATATTCACTCACACAAAATCCATGACCACTAGGTGGAGCAGCTTTAGGCTCACTAAGACCAAAATGAGATCACTGAGGAGACATTTAGAAAAAGCAGCATTAATTAGAAGACACTGACTAGACGATGTTTGGGATTCATGGGTCTGGCTTTGTCATACCGGCAGTTGACAAAGATTTGTAAAATAGGAGAGAAGCTGAGAGATGAGCTGATAGATCCACTTTAAAGGAGGAAACCACAGTGCAGCAAGACTAAGAATACAATATTATTAGTGGCCGTGTTGAGATCAAAATCCAGTTTTCTGGGTTCCCAAAGCTATAGACTTTTCATTCTACCCCAGTGCTATGGACAGAGTGGATCTCTTTTGTGACAAATGCTATAGGGAGAGACAATGGGAGATACAGAATTAGTGCCATTCTCTTTCTACTTTTCTATTGCTCTTTCCTTTTCCTTTTCCTTACCAATAATCCAAAAGAGAAGCCACAACAAATACAAATATTTTCATGGCAACAGACTCTCAAGAATTACCTTCTTTGCCAGAATCTTGGAATTATTTACCTAAAAAGTTGTTGAAGGGGCAGTAAAGGAAAGAAAGAGACAATAAACTTGAAAACTTAAGTTCTTGACAGGTCACTGTTTGTAGAACATTGCCCAGAGGGCATCTTGCTTTCCTTCTTACCTAGACTAAGTAAGGAAAACATTCAGGTTTCTGCTGACAAGATTTTACTCCATTTTCTCACCCATCCCTAGTGGCAAAGAAATTCTTTAAGAAAGTCTTATTTGAAGATTCCAGGCACCTGACCAGCATATAATTGAACTTGAATTATTTGGTGGAACTAAATTAAGGTGTCATGAAAGGAGTAGAAGAAATATATTAGAAGTTATGTTGGTAGAGAACATTTCTGAATGTTGAAATAGCCCAGGATGCAATGCATATTTCTCACATCATTAACTTACACAAAAAAAATGCCATTGTCAACTACTTTTCAAATTAAGTAGGCTGGATGACTCTAAAAAATGTTTAGTTTGACCCACTCCATGAAATAGTCAGGTTCACCTCTGAAGTTGTAAATATAAATCATGCTTGATTTGGTAATCTGTACTGATTGAAACCATTTTTTTGTATAAATGGGGAAAAGGCAGTAAAAAAATTAAAAAGGAAAATAAAAATGAAGAAACCCAAAATGCGGAAGGTTGGCTCCTGCAATAGTTTTGCAGATTTCAGAAATTAAGACCTTTCAACATCCTTTACTCATTTTTTTCAACAAAGTTCTCAGTATCCTCATTGACCTCATCCATATTTATACCTCGTATCATTTTGCATTCTTATCCAGATGTATTTTTCCTGAATCTTTCAGAGGCTATCAGATCGACAGCAAAAAACTATTAATAATATAAAAAACAGTTTGCTCAAAATCACTTGCCAATTTCCTAGAAACTTCAATGAGAAATAATACTTCTCAGTCTTCTTTGGTAAAACATTATAGTTTTAATATGTTAGTATTTAGCTTATTCTAATTCAAAGTGTATCTTTTTTTATAATGATTTTTAATTTTTCCATTATACCTGGTCTACAGTCTTCTCTCAATTTTCTACTGTACAACAAGGTGACCTGGTCACACATACATGTATACATTCTTTTTTCTCACATTATCAGGCTCCATCATAAGTGACTAGATATAGTTCCCAGTGCTACAAAGCAGGATCTTATTGCTTATCTCTTCCAAAGCCAATAGTTTGCATCTATTAACCCCAAATTCCCAATCCATCCCACTACCTCCCTCCACACTTTGGAAACCACAAGTCTGTTCTCCATGTCCATGATTTTCTTTTCTGTGGAAAGGTTCATTTGTGCCATATATTCGATTCCAGATATAAGTGATATTATATGGTACTTGTCTTTCTCTTTCTGACTTACTTCACTTAGAATGACAGTCTCTAGTTCTGTCCATGTTGCTGCAAATGGCATTATTTTGTTCTTTTCTATGGCTGAGGAGTATTCTGTTGTGTATATATACCACATCTTCTTAATCCATTCACCTGTCAATGGACATTTAGGTTGTTTCCATGTCCTGGCTATTGTGAATAGTGCACAATGAACATGTGGGTGCATGTATCTTTTTCAAGGAAAGTTTTGTCCAGATATATGCCCAAGAGTGGGACTGTTGGATCATATGGTAGTTCTATGTATAGTTTTCTAAAGTAGCTCCATACTGTTTTCCATAGTGGTTGTACCAATTTACATTCCCACCAACAGTGCAGGATTCCCTTTTCTCCACACCCTCTCCAGCATTTGTTATTTGTGGACTTTTAATGAAAACACTGGGGAGAATCTAGTAAGCTCTGGACAACATTAAATGTACCGACATTTGCATCCTGGGGGTTCCAAAAGGAGAAGAGAGAGAGAAAGGGCCAGAGAAAGTATTTCAAGAGATAGTAATTGAAAATTTCCCAAATATAGGAAAGGTAACACTCACTCAAGCAGAGGAAGCACAGAGAATTCCACAAAAAATAAACCCAAGAAGAAACACAGCAAGAGTCATACTAATCGAATT
This sequence comes from Catagonus wagneri, assembly GCA_004024745.2. Lineage (NCBI taxonomy): Eukaryota > Metazoa > Chordata > Mammalia > Artiodactyla > Tayassuidae > Catagonus > Catagonus wagneri. The sequence continues at coordinate 14,857,362 of PVHT020000173.1, forward strand.
GACAAGAACTAAATTCAAAGAAAAAAATATTAAAAGCCACAAGGTAAAAGCAACAAATCACATATAAGGGAAGCTCTATAAGAATAACAGCTGATCATTCAGCAGAAACTCTACAAGCCAGAAGGGAGTGGCAAAATACATTTGAGGTGATAAAGAGGAAGAACCTAGAACCAAGAATACTCTACCCACAAAACTCTCATTCATATGTGATGGAGAGATCAAAAGCTTTACAGACAAATAAAAGCTAAGAGTGTTCAGCACCTCCAAACCAGCCCCAAATCAACTACTAAAGGAACTTCTCTAAGCAGAAAAGGAAAAGCCACAATTAGAAATAAAAATATTACAAATGAAAAAACTCACTGGTAAAGGCAAAGATAATGTAACATAGATAATGTGAAAGTAGGAAATCTCCCATTGACAATATGATATCTAAATGAGCAATCATGAAAAGAGAGGAGGACAAATGCAAACATTGAAAACGCAGTTGACATTAAGAAAGCAGCAAAGAGAAACAATTCTGCACACATATAGATGGATATATCAAAATAGGAACCACAAATCAAATAACTATAATGGCAGCACACATAAAAAATAAAAAGCAATCCAAACAAAACATTAAATATGGTCAGCGAATCACAAGAGAAGACAACAAAAAGAGGAAGGAAAGAAAGAAGACCCAAAATAGCAATTTAAAAAAATTAAGTAAATTATAATAAGTACGTACTTATCAGCAATTGCACTGAATGTAAACACATTAAACACTCCAACTAAAAGACAGACTGGCTGAATGGATTCAAAAACAAGACCCATATACATGCTATCTGCAAGAGAACCACTTCAGATCTAAGAACGCATACAGACTTAAAGTGAGGGAAAGGAAGAAAATATTACACACAAATAGAAATTAGAGAAAAGGATAAGAGCAATAATCTTACCAGATAAAATAGATTTTAAAATAAAGAAGGTAACAAGAGACAAAGAGGACATTACATAATGATTAAAGGATCAATATAAAAAGAAATAACAATTGTAAATATATATGCACCCAATACGAGCAGCACAATATATAAGGCAGCTACTAACAGCCATAAAATGAGAAATTGACAGTAACATAATAATAGTGGGGGACTTAGTCCACTTACATCAATGGACACATCATCCAGACAGAAAATCAACAAGGAAACACAGGAAAATCATACACTAGGCCAAACAGACTTAACTGATATCTATAGAACTTTTCACCCCTAAGCAGCAGAATATACTTTCTTCTCAAGTGCACATAGAGCATTCTCCAGGATAGATCATATCTTGGGCCACAGAACAAGCACTGGCAAATTTTTAAAAAACTGAAATTATATCAAGCACTTTCTCTGATCACAATGCTATGAAACTAGAAATCAACTACAAGAAAAAAAAAACAGCAAAAAACATAAACTGAAAGCTAAATAATATGCTCCTAAACAACCAATGGATCAATGAAGAAACCAAATAAATTACAAGATACTTAGAGACAAATGACAATGAAGATACAACAATCCGAAACATAAGACATAGCAAAAGCAGTTCTGAGAGGGAAGTTTATAGCAACACAATCTTATCTCAGGAAAGAAGAAAAACTTAAATAAACAACCCAACCTTACGCCATAAACATGTTAGAGAAGGAAAAGCAGACAAAGCCCAAAATTAGGAGAAGGAAGGAAATCATAAAGATTAGAGCAGAAATTAATAACATAAAGACAAAGAAAACAATTGAGAAGATCAATGAAACCAAAAGTTGGTTCTTTGAAAAGATCAACAAAATTTATAAACCTTTAGTCAGACTCATCAAGAAAAAAAAAAAGGAGAGGATTCAAACTGATAAAATTAGAAATGAAAAAAAAGTTACAACTGATACTGCAGAAATACGAAGGATCATGAGAGACTACTACAAACAACTGTATGCCAATAAAGTGGACAAATTAGAAGAAATGGACAGATTCTTACAAAAGTACAACTTACCAAAACTGAAATAGGAAGAAATAGAAAATATGAATAAACTAATCACAAATGCTGAAATTGAAAATGTGATTTAAAAAACTTGCAAAAAAACAGAAGTCCAGGATCTGATGGCCTCACAGCTGATTTTTACCAAACATTCAGAGAAGAGTTAACACCTCTTCTCAAACTTTTCCAGGAAACTGCACAGGAAGGAACACTTCCAAGCCCATTCTATGAAGGCAACATTACCCTGATACCAAAGCCAGACAAAGATACCACAAAAAAGAAAATTACAGGCCAATATTACTGATGAATATAGTTACAAAAATCCTCAACAAAATATTAGCAAACCACATACAAATATACATTAAAAAGATCATATACCATGAACAAGTAGGATTTACCCCAGCGATGCAAGGATTCTTCAATATCCACAAATCTATCAATGTGAAAACCCACATCAACAAACTGAAAAATAAAAACCATATCATCATCTCAACAGATGCAGAAAAAGCTTCTGACAAAATTGAACACCCACCATTCCTGATAAAAACTCTCCAGAGAGTGGGCACAGAGTGGAACTACCTCAATGTAATAAAAACCATTTATGACAAACCCACAGCTAACATCATTTTCAATGATGAAAACTGAAAGCATTTCCACTAATAACAGGTACAAGGCAAGGATGTTCTTTTTTACCAAAGTTATTCAACATAGTTTTGGAAGTCCTAGCCATAGCACTCAAAGAAGAAAAAGAAATTTAAAAAAATCCAAATTGGAAAAGAAGAAATTATCACTGTTTGCAGATGACAAAATACTGTACGTAGAAAATCCTAAAGGCACTACCAGAAAAGTATTAGACCTCATCAGTGAATCTGGTAAAGTCACAGACACAAAATCAATACATAGAAATCAACTGCATTTCTGTATACTGACAATGAAAGATCACAAAGAGAAATTACGGAAACTATCCCATTTACCATTGCATCAAAAAGAATAAAATACCTAGGAATAAACCTACCTAAAGAAGAGAAGACTTGTACTCTAAAAACTATAAAATACTGATGAAAGAAATCAAAGAAGACACAAATAGATGGAAAAATATACCATGCTCTTGGACTGGAAATCACTATAGTAAAAAAGACAATACTACCGAGGGCAATCTACAGATTCAATGCAATCCCTATCAAATTACCAATGACATTCTTTATAGAACTAGAAAAAAAATATTTTAAAATTTGTATGGAAACACAAGAGACCTCAAACAGCTAAAGCAATATTGAAAAGGAACTGGAGGAATCAGGCTCCCTGACTTCAGACATGACTACAAAGCAACAGTCATCAAAACAGTAAGACACTGACAGAAAAACAAATATAGATCAATGGGACAGGATAGAAAGCCTATAAATAAACCAAAGCACCTATGGTAAACTAATCTATGACAACGGAGGCAAGAACATAGTGTGAAGGAAAGATAGTCTCTTCCATAAATGGTGTTGGGAAAACTGGACAACTGCATGTAAGAGAATGAAATTAGAACACTTTCTAACACCACACACAAAAATAAATTCAAAATGGATTAAAGTCCTACATGTAAGACCAGATACTACAATAATCCTAAAGGAAATCACAGGCAGAATGCTCCTTGACATAAATCACAGCAACATCTTGTTTGACCCACCTCCTAGAATAATGACAATAAAAATGCAAATAAACCAGTGGGACCTAATTAAACTCAAAGGCTTCTGCACAGCAAAGGAAACCATTCAAAAATGAAAAGACAACCCACAAAATGGGAGAAAAATGTTTGCAAATGACAACCGACAAAGGTTTAACCTCCAAAATATACAAACAACTCATACAACTCAACAAATAACCCAATTAAAAAATGGGCAGGATAACTAAATAGACAGTTATCCAAAGAAAGGCCTATGGATGGCAAAACGGCACATTAAAAAATGCTCAACATCACTAATTATTAGAGAATGCAAATCAAAACTACAATGAGATATAACCTCACACCAGTCAGAATGTTCATCATTGACAAGTCAAAAAATAACAACCGCTGGAGAGGGTGTGGAGAAAAGGGGTAGCCTCCTTCACTGTTGGTGGGAATGTAAATTGATACAACCACTATGGAAAACAGTATGGAGATACCTCAGAAAACTAAACAGAGAACCACCACACGATCCAGAAATCCTGTTCCTGGTCATATATCCAGACAAAACTTTCACTGAAAAAGATACATGCACCTGTGTGTTCATCACAGCACTATTCACTATATATATAGTGACACACACACACAACGGAATACTATTATATTGTATGGCATTATTTTCTTCTTTTTATGGCTGAGGAGCACAATGGAATACTACTCAGCCATAGAAAAGGACAAAATAATGCCATTTTCAACAACATTGATGGAACTATAGACTCCCATACTGAGTGAAATAAGTCATAAAGAAAAAGACAGACACCATATGGTATCACTTATATGTGGAGTCTAAAATATGGCACAAATGATATGTCTATGAAACAGAAACAGATCATGGATATGGAAGACAGACTTGTGGTTGCCAGAGGGGAGGGAAAGGGAGTGGGATGGATTGGGAGTCTGGGGTTAGTAGAAGCAAACCATTACATTTGAAATGGGTAATCAATGAGTTCCTGCTCTATAGCACAGGGAACTTTTTCCAATCACTTGGGATGGAACAGGATTGAGGATAATGTAAGAAAAAAAATATATATGTACAACTGGGTCATTTTGCTGAATAGCAGAAATTGACAGAGCATTGTAAATCACTGTAATGAAAATAATAAAATTAAAGAAGTTAGGAAAAATTATAACAAATTTTTAAAAAGTAGAAAAAAAGAAAAGCTTTTATAAAAATGAGAAGAGACATTAATGAAGTTGAACAAAAATACAATAAAGACTTTTTTATAGATCTATAAGGTAAAAACATGAAAAAATAAATTACCTTCATTACAGAAAATGAGAGTGAGGACATCATTATAGTTCATAAAAGCAAGAAAAAAGGGTCTATTAGCTTTCTCATAATGAATATGAAATTCTTTGTTGCTGAATAAAAAATGTTCAACTTTATTATTCCTATTTTCAAAATAACTTTCCTCGGCTTTACTGAGGCAAGATTGACAAATTAATACTATTTGTCAATAATAATAATAGATACTGACCAAGTATATATTTACGTTTACAATGTAATGTTTTGATATATGCATACATTTGTGAAATGCTTACCACAGTCAGGCTAATTAACATTTCCATCTTCTCAAATAGTTACTCCTTGAGATCTATGTCCTAGAGAATTTCAAGTATGGAATACATTATAATTATATATCATGCTGTGCATTCGTTCTCCAGAATTCATTCATCATACAGTTGAAAGTTTGCACCCTCTGACCAATGTCAGTAATGCATAGGCAAATTTGTGCAGAAAATGAAGCTCTCATATCCTAAGAGATAGATACATGCAATTGACCATATATATCCACTGGCCAACAGATATATTTTCCACTGGCCACAAAAGATCATTCAAAAGAAAGAATGGCTCTTTATATTCCCAGTCTGCACAACAACCCATATTTCTATCAAACTGAATAAGCAAATTGTGGTATATTAATTGAACAGAGTACTATAAAGAAATAAGAAAAACTATTACTTCATACAATGATTATATATCCTACAAACATAATGTCAGCTAAAAGAAGCCAGCCAGACATAAGAGTATAAACTATATTACTTCATTTCTATAACAAAAAGAGAAGTAATCTATTGTGAATGGGCTTCTAGAATATAGAAATATTCTCCTTCTTCATGGGAATGCTGGTAAAACAGCTCTCCCCACTATACAGAGACTCATTTTGCTAAGCACTTCTGAGTTACGTCCTTTTCTTTAACTATGTTATACTTCTATAAAAAGATTATTTTATAATTTTTGTATTACTACTATTAATTCTTCAAATTACCTTTTGGAAAAACTCTAATATTACTCAATTTTGTATCAAAACATTTGAAAGTTAAGCTTGGCTGCTTAATTTTATGACAAGTCACTTGCTGACATTAAAAAGCTTCAGGTTCATCAGTATTTTCTGATGACTGAACAAGAAATGAATTTGACATCTCTTTCTGAACTGATACTCATCATTACTCCTATTATTTTTAAGTTGATTAATTTTTTTCAATATATTTTGGAAATATTCCACAAGCAGAAATTTTCATCAAAATAAATTCAGTGTTTTTAAGAAAGAAAAGAATACTACAATTTTCAAAACATACACTGGAGCCAAAATTGCTCAAGGTAAAGGCAGCGTGTGTTGTTTTCTCTGGATAGGAGTGGGATTTAATTGAAATTCTCCCTGATGTTTTTCCATATTTCTATATTAACATTAAAAGGCACTCAAATGTTAGCCTCAAAGGTCCTTATTCAATTTTCATTTAGATAACTGAAATAGTATTTTTAAATTTCTTGCCAATACTATTAATATAGATACTAAATTTTCTTCTTGAAGTTACACATATACATAGCTGAGAAAATCAAATAGTACTATAGAGACTATAAGGAAAAAAATAGCAGACTTCTCTCCCACTGTGTATTAACTGTCTCTACTTTCAACTTTTTTAGTTGGAATTCATTTCATTTCTAAATAACATGGGAGAAAAAGTGTGCCAAAGTTCGTTTTTCATACCAGAAAGTCAAAGTATAGATAAAACAGTATTATTATATCACAATTTGTAATCAAATTCAAGCTCCTCAAGAAACCCAAGAATTTGTCTCTTGCCAGCATTATCTCACATTCAATTTCTTCTTTTTGCTTCCTCCCATACACATACTGAGATCATTAAGGTTTTGTAGCTTTGGGTGGGTTATCACCATCTGATTGTGTGTGTGGATTGGAGTTTATACGGAAACACTGTCACCTTGTTTTATTGTAAATGTACATAGATTTGGGGGTTTACAATTTAGTTTCTTTGTTTTTATGTGGGGATTTAGAAAAATACAAAATCTCTTTTGCCATCTCCACAACCATACCATCTGCCCAGTAATCCTAGATTTACATCTAAAGACAAATGTTTCTACTTAATAAATATATATAACAATTAATACAGAAGATCCCAAATAAATACTGCTACCAAGGGAAACATAATAAAACATTAAAATGGGGCTTTACATAAAAAAAAATGATCTTCTCCCAATGAAAACCTAAATGACCATCACAGCCAAGGTAAAATGTTTTCCATCATTACTCATTCATTTACTACATGATAGCTTGTACAATTTTCACATATGGGATCTCACATCTTCTCAACTGTATGTTCATATAGAACAGTGGTTGCAAAGTGCTCTTCATTATCATATTGACCCTCCAGCACTAAGCAAAAGTAGTACTAATAGCAATCAGTAAATGTTTGTTGAATGAACAAATAAATGGGAGTTCCCATTGTGGCTCAGTGGAAATTAATCCGACTAGGAACCATGAGGTTGAGTTCGATTCCTGGCCTACTCAGTGGGTTACAGATCCAGTGAGCTGTGGTGTAAGTTGCAGATGAGGCTTGGATCTGGTGTTGCTGTGGCTGCAGCATAGGCTAGCAGCTGCTGATCTGATTTGGCCCCTAGCCTGGGAACTCCATATACTGCAGATGCGGCCCTAAAAGGCAAAAAAATAAAAATATAAATGAACATACAGGTCCATTCATATAAATGAACATACAGGTCCATTAAAAATTATCTCTTCCTGATTAATAGTAAACTCTAATGTATCTATGGGCACATTATCTCTACATCTTAGAGTTATCTGTGTGACAGTCCAAAAGCACTTCACTGAAATATTTGCTTTATTTTTTTTTGTTGTTGTTGTTTTTTTGCCTTTTGTCATTTTAGGGCCACACCCGCGGCATGTGGAGGTTCCCAGGCTAGGGGTCGAATCGGAGCTGTAGCCACCGGCCTTCACCACAGCCACAGCAACGCAGGATCTGAGCCGCGTCTGCAACCTACACCACAGCTCACGGCAACCCTGGATCCTTAACTCACTGAGCAAGGCCAGGGATCGAACCCGCAACGTCATGGTTCCTAGTCGGATTCGTTAACCGCTGCGCCACGACGGGAACTCCAATATTTGCTTTATTGACATATGACCTTCTATTTTCCCTGGGCGCAGAGATTCCCAAACAAGTGGGTAGGTATTATGTAACATAAGAATTACGAGGATAGAACTCTGAGTACTCTATTTTCTTCCTGGAGGCACTTAGAAATGACGCATTTTGGAATTAGACTGGGAAATGGGCTCCTTTCCACTTCCTCTTATATTAGTCTCCAAAATGTGGTCTTATTATTCTGTTCAAAGCGAATTCTCACTCTATTAAATAACACACAATAACATATATATATCTAAAATGTTATGCCTGCTGAGACTAATTTTGCATTAATTATTTTCAATTAATCACTTCTTCCATATGTTTAATAGAAAAGTGACTGTCAGTGGCATCAATAATTGAAAAAACTGATTCACTTATTATTCTGTCATATTCATTGGGCAGATTTAAAAACAAAAGGTAAAGAAAGCAACTGGACTCCTAAGGAAAGGAAGAAGATGCCTGTTATAGGAGGGATATGATATCTAAATGGACCCATATTACATGATAGAAGAATTTAAAGGAATTTGGAATCAGAGAATATGGCAACCAGAAAGGGCCTTTGAATTCATTTATTAAAAAGCATTGTTTACAGATCACATTTTGATAACCTTTTTCTAATCAGATGATTAATACCTAAAAACTAGACAAGGAATGTACCAGGAAAAAAATTCTACAGATATCAGATAACAAGAAAATGTAACAAAAAGTCTAGTGAGTTTGAGAAGAATGCTCAGTAATTGAGAAGTAGTATGATAAAGACCTGTGCCATCTATGCTTTCCACTTTGCAATAAACTATAAAACCCAATACCTCCCTGAATGTTCCAATGCTACAGAGAAAATTCTATTAACTTTCATTCTCAAATGGCACCATTTACAATTATCTTTGTCATGCTTATCCTCAAAATATATAATTCTACCATCCCTATATCCAACAGGAACTGACATAGCCATAGTAGGTTACAGTTCATACGCATTTTCACTTGATTTTTATTACTTAACAGATGTTTTATATATATATAGCACAAAACTGATGGATTTTGAAATCTAAAAATCAATTTTTTTCAGCTTTAAAAACATGTATCATTCCACTCATAAAGATCATGTTGATTTGGCCTACTTGTGATCACTAAAAGAAACGCTATTTTAAAGGAGAATACCTAATTTTTTAATCTTGACTAAAGTTTAGAATTTATAACGCTATAATATTCCCTATTTTAAGGTAAGTTACAAGCCTGGATAATTTATGCTGTTAAAATACTGCACAAATGAAATGATCTATGGGAGTTTCCGTTGTGGCTCAGTGGTTAACAAATCTGACTAGGAACCATGAGGTTACGGGTTCGATATCTGGCCTCACTCAGTGGGTTAAGGATCCGGTGTTGCCATGAGCTGTGGTGTAGGTTGCAGACGCGGCTCAGATCCCGCGTTGCTGTGGCTGTGGCGTAGGCCTTCGGCTACAGCTCCAATTCGACCCCTAGCCTGGGAACTTCCATGTGCCACGGGTGTGGCCCTAAAATGACAAAAAGACAAAAAAAAAAAAAGAATGATCTATGGCTCATCATGGTTTTATTTTTCTTAATGCAATCCTAAAATGTTTCTTCCATTCATTTTTTAGAATTGACTATACTATTTTTATAGGTCAGAATAAAAAAAAACCTATCTTGATAAAGATTAATGTTAAAAGGATTCATATAACTTTTATTTCATGTTTTTTGTTTACAGTTTTTCTCTTCCAGAATTATACCCGATTCTTCTAAAATTCAAGTAGTACAAAAAATATAAAGTAAACATAACTTATTCCACTCTTACTCTCCAAGTTTCCAGCCTATAAATAATCACAATTAATACTTTTATAGCTATTCTTGAATATTACAAGCATAAGCAAACATATGTATAGCATTTTCCTACAAATAGGATCCTACTATATACACAAATCTATGACTTGACAATCCACTTATGTCTACTTTGATCATATCACTACTGGAGTGACCTTAGTTTTTATTTCAATAGCAGACATACCTGAAACTCTAACTGAAGCTAAATTTAAGCTGCTGAAGATACTAACATCAGAGGAGCACAGTACTGAGAGTAGCATGTGAGCAATCCAAAGTTTCAATTTACTTGACCATACTTTTTCATATTGGGAAAGTATGACTAGATTTGGAAAAATGATAAAGCGGATCACTGTGAATTATCATAAACACTAATCCCAAGCTATTTCTTCCCAAAATCTAAACTGATACACTTTATGTTGTATCTCCGCTCTTTTTCAAAAAATTTTCTACGGTTCTTCAGATGATAATTCATAATCACTCAAATCTGAGACCCAGTCAGTGGTTTAGTATAATCAGAAATGGAGCTCACCAGAATACAGAAGATGGTTTAATTATAAAGACCCTATGAAGAACATTTCTGGCTAGTGTGTTAAGGCCCCAACAGTGTCTCTGTGAGGAAGCAGAGGTAGTGCTTGATCTCTGACCTCGCTCAGTGGGTTAAGGATCCAGCATTGCTGCAAGCTGTTGTGTAGGTTGCAGATGCGGCTTAGATCCAATATTGCTGTGGCTGTGGCATGGGGGGGGGGGAGAAGAATGTTTTCAACTTTTAGAGTTATAGAATAATATTTGAGATCCGATTACTATAGCTGTCAGACAAAACAGGAGGTAAAAGAAAATAATAGTACTTTAAGCTTTAGTCAATGGACCAATTGGTGTGCCTAAGCATTAAAAAAAAAAAAAAAAGACTTTTATTGTGAGAAGAATTTTCTAATGGCTAGAAACTCTGGCAACTACTTAACGGTTGGCATTATGGAAATGCTGGGATTTTTGATGGAGATTATTCAATTCTGAAAACCAGTGGAGGAAAGGAACTACGAAACAGTTTCACTACCAGAAACTCACCACTCTCATATGAAAATCTACTCCATATTTTAATTTTTTTAACATACTAACTTTATAATCTCCCTTTTACAAATACTTGTTTTCGTGTCATTCAGCTAAAACAAAAGTCATCAGGTTAAATTGAAAAATTAAGGAAAAACATATTTTCTCATCATACAGATGTCCTCAGATTGCCCAATTTCATTTAGAATATTTTTAGTGTATGTAAAAATGTACTCTAGGCCATTGTTTTAAAAGATAGAACATTCCAGAAATCCCCTGGTAGAGATCATGTTATTAACCAATTGGTGCAATGTATACAAGAGACATGGGATTATTTGTATAAAAACTTACAGCCAAAGAATTTATGGCAGTAATATAAACTCATGAATGTCCTGTTCTGCCGGGGGGAATTCTCTGCAGTAGCTAGATGACTGATGATGTGGCAGAGTGCGATAACAAGCACAGCTGCTTCTATAAAAATGAAATCATAACAAGCTAAAGAATAAATCCTCCATAAGAAATCTCTTAAAGTGACAATCTAGTTTACTTGTTTTCTTCTAATGGGATTCTATCATCTACTATTTCCACTCAACACACAAATCAAGTTTACAGTATTTCTGGTCCTGGATCTTCAAACTATAAACAAGATAATTTTACAAATGTGATATTTTAAAGTTAAAACATTTTACAAAGTAGTAATATAAACTAAAGACAACTGTACTGAATATGGGGTCTGTGACAAGTACACTCAAGGAAAACATTTTCAGATACATTCAAAAAATCTATCATTAGTGATGGAAAGGTCCATGTTTCTTGAGTTTACTGTAAAGTCTGATGAGTCTACATCCCTTTGGGAGGATAGCAGGATATGAAATATTTTGAACCTTTAAAGTCATGAGTGAAAATTCTCTCCAGGCGATCAAACACCCTACAAACAGAAAACTAGGGAATGTCACATTCTAACTTTTGCTGATATACTGAGGGTCTTTGGTTGGCTATGAAGAAAGAACATTAAGTATGTCTTAGAAACTTTGAATTCTAGTATTTATCTTGCCACAACTAACAATGCAAATCCCACCCCTTCAAGTATAGTCAATTTAAGGTTAAATTACAGTTTAATCCTGTAGGAGACTTAAGCAAATATTTTCTTTATAACTGTCAAAAAGTGCTTGGTTAGGGTGAGAATTAGTGTTACTATTAATTTTATCTGACTACAATTATGATGCAGTAATTACTAACACCTGGACAAAGCAATGTGTTTTGCCTAAGCCAAGGGTAGAATTAGCAAGGGTTCTTCCTAGCAGAAGAGGCTCTCAGTAAGGGTGCCAACTTCCAAATAAAGGGTGGAAGTGGTCTTTGAAACCTACATCAGCAACAGATGTTCAGTGGAATCAGTATGAGAATGGCTGTATCCATTAATTTATCCAGTTGAAAAAAATTCCCACCATTTGCCTACACTGTAATAGCTGTTATAAATGATCTTATATTGTGCAAAACTTACTCCTTAATTCTCAAAGATGTTAAAGCATATACATCAGTATATGTTAACAGTAACTAATTTTAGATCATATCTCAGTAACCTCACTAAATTGAAATGCTATCCTATTCAAAACAATTGTATTTTGCTATGCCACACATTAGTTTGACGCAGGTTATGTAAGGATTTTTTTTAAACTCAGTGTCTATGTAATAAGTAGGGTAACCATATATTCTAGTTTGTCAATGTCCCACTTTTTAATTGTTTATTAAGAGTATTTCCTTTCATTTTCAAATATGTTAAAGCATGTGGTTACCCTGATATAAGGACATACTTGGATGTTTTTGGTTTCATTATATTTAGCTGGCTTCTCATTTCAGAATTCAAGGAAACTTACTTGTAAGGCTAAAGCCTTTGTTATAGACTGAAGACACTCTCTGAAAACAAGAGTCCTTTAACCCACAAAAAGATGCGTAAAACCAGTCCTATCATAATAGGACTATTATGCTAATTATGACAGGACTGTTGCCTTTAAAAAAAAACTATGCTAATTCCATGTTAATTATGATAGGACTGCTGCTAGTAAAAAAATCTAAAACTATGTTAAATCATATGGGGTGTCAGAAAATCTTAGATATAGTTGTACAAACTGCTAGGTTACAAAACACACAGACACACACACACAGTTATGAGAACAGATACTGCTCCCTTCTCCAAGCAACTCCAACAAGGTTAATTTAGGTTAAAGGAGATTTTTTAAAGAAGTGGTTCATTGAGACCAATCATATAGATTCAGAATCTAGACCTATGCATCTTAGATAATAATCTGTTCCTACACGACTAATTAGAAAAGAGAATTTGAGCATTTTCTTTAGGCACTGGTCAAATCTTCTGAACATGGAGTGTTTTTGGTACACTGCCCATGTGAAGGAAGAGCTCAATATGTGATGAATGAACGAATGTGCTAGGTAGGAATAATATTTTTATTCTATTTCCATTTGAAAAATAATTTTCCCAACAGAAAAAAAAAATACTAGAAAAGGTGCATCAGTTCCACATTTCTTTGTTATAATGTGAATTAAATAAACTTTTCTTTTTGGTCTTACTGTCTATTAATCTTAAAATGATTACACTTAACAGAATGTTTGAGAATGAGCTGTAGAAACAGGAGGAATGTGTGGAACTAAATTACAATAACTGACTGCTTAGAGACAAATATCATTTTAAACACAAAAATAGATTAAAATGAAAGAAAATACATTAAATACTATTCTATTTTTGTTGACGTTCTATTTTCCCACTTAATTTAATAAAGTATTTTCTTCTATCCTCAAAATTTGCTTGTAACTTGTCCTTTAGAATCAGTTAGAAAGCTAAGCTATTTTAGAAGACCTTGTGTTAGTATCAGTGATATGACAGCTCACTTACTTAATCTGCCTTCAAAGGGTATAAAGGAACCATTTAATTTACTATGAGAACCCAAACAAAGGAGCTACTACTATATATATAATGGAAAGTAATAAATATAAATTATAAGCATGCTATCGCAAACTTAAAATTGAACTTCCAATTTCCCTATACACCTCAGCTAGCATATACGATGATCATCTCTTACAGTCAAATTTTACAAATAGGTTAACCTGAAATATTAGGGTATGAATTACCTAGTATTTCTTATATTTGAGTGGGAGGAAAATTGTAATTGTAGCCATTTTCTACTGACTTTCTTTATGGGTTAGAGAGGGTAGCCTGTCTCTTTCTAATAAACTGGGCTTTATTATGAGAAAGGGGATTTAGCCTCTTAGTTGGTTTTTAAAGTCTGGTTTGAGATTTTTCACTTTTAATGTGGTTATTTTTTGGTTTGGAGTGTTGGTTTATTGTCATACTTAATTTTTCTGTGTTTACCATCTGAAAGACCTGATTCATAATGAAATACATGCAAGCAGTATGCATTCTATCAGAGGTTTTTCTAGGTGGCTGCCAAGAACTGCAGGCAAAATGGTCAGAGATAAAGTGAACCTTTTGGAGGATATTTGTTGGCATGAAAATAGTGGTTCATAAGGAAATGTGTTTCCACAATGATAACATCGTTTTGCATTTATACAGCTCCTTTACTTAAATAGAGCATTTAATCTCTGCTTCCATTTCTTGATATTCATCATATATTTTGAGTGGTTTTTACAAAATTAAGATACATAAAAAGGAAATGTGGAGTTCCCACTGTGGTACAGTGGGTTTAGAATCCGACTGCAGAGGCTGGGGTCGATGCAGAGGCACGGGTTTGATCACTGGCCTGGGTTAAAGGATCCATAGGTTGCAGCTGTGGCTCAGATTCAGTTCCTGGCCTAGGAACTTCCATATGCTGCAGGTGAGGCCATAGGGGAAAAAAAAAAAGAGCAATGCTCCAAAGCTACTATTTCTTAGACATCAACAGGAGCAACCAGCTTCAGGGAGCTACCAGGTATGGCACATAAAGTGGTATGTGGATTCAGACTTTTTCCTTTTATAGACATAACTTTTGGAGCTATGATCAAATTAGAAATGCTAGCCTAAGCATGGTTGTGTTGGGTCAGTAAGGATGAGAGGCTTCCTAAAAATGCTCCGATGCCTAAAGAACAGAAAGATACAGGCTGGTTATGTAATTCAGATTTAACCAGTGGAAGCCCGCCCAAGTTTCCTTATCTACTTTCCTGATAACTTTTCTTTGTTTCCCAACCCCAAAAGGATAAGTTTTCTTATAATGTTTCACACATGTGTACATCAAGACTATATGAATAGTTTCAAGAAACAAAACTCATACCATAGCCAAATTCCCTAGAAACGAAGAACCCATAAAAAGCAATCTTCTGCAGCCAAAAGAAAATCCATCTAGTCTTGAAATTAACTCTTGTTCAATTGTCCATTTTCTTATTGTGCCACAGAATAAATATTTCATGAAATTAAAATTATATATATATAAATATATATATTTTCCACCTTCTACTTACAAAGCTCAATCAAAACCTTGTGCGGGAAGATAAATCATATAAATGCAATTTTTAGAAAACATGCTTTGAAGACCACAAAGAACTCTTAAAAAAAAAACAGTTAATAATACCTCTTGAAATCTCTGATTAAAAGGCAATGTTCTTGCAAACTCATCACTTGAGAGAAAAAAGGTTAAAGTAATTTCACAGGAGCACACCAAGAAGTCATGGTAAGATAAGGAAGAAACAGGCATTTCAGCCTCCAAGGCTGCTTTCCAACAGAGTTGTATTCTCTCCCAAGAGTAGAGGAAAAAGCAACTGATAATTATCTGTTCTTCCAAATAGCTTTATTACAGTATTATGTACTTTTCTCACAATTGGAATGAAAGATATTTTCTACCAAGGACAACTCTGCTTATAGTTAACGTTTGGGACTTGTGTTTTCAACTCAAGGAATAAAGTTAATACAATGTTAAAAATTTTGTGCCAGAGGATCACAGGAATATAAAAGATGGAGTGAATTCCCACCTAGCTAATCTGAATATAAGGAGTCACTGCAAGAAGTACACTCTTGCCATGACCCAAAAGTCTCCTACTTTATTTTAATTTCTCTAGGTAATTCTGTACGTCATCCATGTTCACAATACATATAGAAGGGCTGGGAATACAGGGCTTATGTTTATTAGCCGTAGGTCTGTAAAAGGTGAAATGCACATTTTTTTGGTATTGTTAAACCACATTTGCAACAACTAAGTAGAAAATGTTGATTCTCTTTGATGTGACAGACTTCTTTTAAAATTATTTCATCTTGTCATGATAACACACTTGCTTATATTCTGTTTTTATATCACCAGACTACAAACAATTGAAATTTAAAAGAGTAATAAAATGGAATCTGAAAGTTAAGGAATGTCTGAAATACCACTGGTGCAGGCCAAAACTTATAAAATAGCAGAAAAGCTTAGACAGATTCATCTGAAGGGAGCAACACTGATGGAAAAATTAAGCGCACTTATCTATCTCCTGCAGGGGTCAGAGCATTGGGGTCCCAATGGGATAGATATGGCCTGCTCCTGTATTTGTAAATAAAGTATTACTGGAACACAGTCACATTCATTTGTTTACATATTGTCCAAGGCTGCCTTCATCCTTACAACAGCAGTATGACGGAATCACAAGAGATCTCACAGTGTACAAATTAGATATTTATTTTGCGAAATGTCTCTGCAAGTCATTATCACTGTTTTAAAAACTGGAATGTCCGTACTTCTCTTACTGACTTACAGGAATTATTTTGTATTCTGGATATGAATTCTTCATTGGATACCTATATCACAATTATTATCTCCTACTCCTTTCATTCTCTACATGGTAATTTCTGACAAATGAGATCTAATTTTTAATATAGGCCAACTTACCAAAGTTTTCTTTTATGTTTAGTGAATCTGATGCCCAGTTTAAGAAAATGTGGTCTACTCCAAGGCCACAAAGATATTGTACTTTGCTATATTCTACTAATTATATTGATTTAATATGTGTATATTTTAATTAAGAAAAGTTTAAATCTTCTAGAGATAGCCTTATTCATGTCTAAAAAGCTTATTCTTTTTTTTTCTAATAGAAGTATGTTAAATTTTCCAATGATAGTTTTGAATTTGTCTCTTTTTTCCATTTGCTTCTTCATTTTTTTAAGATATATTACTAGGTGCTTACTAACACAGAATTGCTATGTTTTCTTCTTGCTATCTCATTTACTATAATGTAATCATGTTCTTTAACTTTAGTAGTATTTCTTTCCTTAAACTATTTAGTCTAATACTAGAAGAGCTATATCAATTTCCTGTTGTTTATTGATTGTATTATACATTCTTCATATCTGTATATTCACGGTGTATTTAAGTGTGTACATTTTTATTCCCATATAAAATATTGTTATTTGAAGTTTTTAGACCATTTATATGTAATGTAATTACTGATACATGAGTTTAAACATACATTTCACTATTTGATTTATACTGGCCTCTTTATTTTTTCTTTTTTATCTTTTTTCTACCTTCTTTTAGAATAAGCTATATTTTCATTTTTCCAATTTCTCCTCTATTAGGTTTTTAATGGTATAATATTTTAGTTTTTCATTTGTAATAATTTTAGAGATTTCAACACACAGCTTGGAATTTTTGCAGTATTTCTTAATTTGTACTTTAAATATTCCCAGAGCAAAATAAGGAACTCACCATATTTCAATGTATTTTTCTTTTGTGCTATTATTGACATGTATTTAAATTTCATACATACTTAAATCTCTGAAGATATTATTGCTGTTTTACACCAGAAAAAATCTATTTATATTTATTTATATATTTAACATGTCTTGAGATTTTTATTGCATTCTGCATTATCAAGCTTCCACCTGGAATCAGCAGAAAAAATTAATAATAGTCACTGTCCAAACAGTCACCCTATCTATTGTGCCCCAACATTCAAGATTTCCTGCTTCATACACAATAAAGTCCAGATGCCTTAGCCTGATATTTATACTCCTCTGCTAAACTAATTTCCAATTCTATTGACTTTCCTATTCAAAGGCTTCCTTCTGAACTCACTGAAATTATCCTGACCATAAAAACATATGTACCTGATATATTGACCAAGAAAGACTCACAGCAATCAAAAACCATCTTTATCCATATGCCACAGGTGCAGCCATAAAAAGAAAAAAAAAAAACGCATCTTTATTTTTGTTTCTCATTGATCTTTGAAATTTTTTTCCATGGTGGTCACCTCGGATGAAAACCGAGGTAGGTTTCTACAAGCACTTCTTTTTTTTTCCTTTCTAGGACTGCCAACAGCATATGAAAGTCCCAGGTTAGGAGTTGCATCAGAGCTACAGCTGCCAGTCTATGCCACAGCCACAGCAACGGCAATGCCAGATCCCCAACTGACTAAGCGAGGCCAGGGATCAAACCCTCATCCTCATGGATACTAGTCCAATTTGTTTCTGCTGCGCCATAACTGGGAACTCCTACAGTCCCTTTTATACACCTATATATCATAAATTCAGCAATGTAAATACCACACTCAATCTCAATGCAAAGCTAAGACTTCTTTGCCTCCTCCCAGTTATGATGGCCTTCTATTTGTATGTAACAGAAGGGGTGGGGAAGGGGAATGTATATGGCTTCTTCTCCCTTTTATTTTACACATATTCTCCCATGCCAAGTGGCAATTTTAGACCCAATTCCAGATAGGATTGAGGAGTGGCATGAAAGTTATTTAAAGCAGACTTGTTTTCTCATGGGACACTTTCATGGCTTCTACAAGATCTCTGTTGCTGGTGATTTCATCTGCAAGCTTCTTGACCATTTTACTTACAATGATCCTCAACCTCTCAGAACTCACTCTTCACCTTCAGCTTCCCCTCTAGGTGGCCCTATTGGACCAGCTCTAAGAAGGCCTCTAATTATGCTCTGTATCTGGTCTTCAGGAAGAACTCAGACATTCTTCACCTGTATAAACTCTGAAAGTATAGCCCAGTCACAGGATAGCAAGCCCATTCCTCATACTGCCAGCAGGTGACTGGGTGGCCTTCACTGCCTTAGATTCTCCTGGCAGGAAACGGAGTAACGCAATTCACTTCAGGAGACCCAGGATGCTCTCTGAGAGGTATCACTAACAGTCCTTACTTTTGCCTTGAACTGAAAGGGGAACTACCTTCCTTCTACCTTACAAATTTAGAGAGAAGTACTCAAAATACAGTCCTTTTTAAAGAAAGTTTTTCCACCAACCTCCCTGCTCTTCAAATGCCTTAGGGTGCATGAGATTTTAAAGGTGTATAACAGTTTTTGATTATTTTTTTCGTAATCTGTGTTTGGAATCAGCCTTGACTGAAACTTCTAATTTAATACCTAGTTATATACATTTGGCACTTGCTGATTATCAGTGCCAAACCTATCTTTTCTCAACTTGAATTATATTAATGCCTCTGTGTTGTGATTAATCATTTTTATTTGAATACAGCAATGTTTAGAAAAAAAATTTCCAAAATGCAAAACACCTTAAGTTTACAAATTTCTAATTGCTAAAGAATGTATTTTGCAATTTTTCTAGAAACACCACAGAAAAGGTGCTATTTTCCTTCCAAAATGTAAATGGTGTCAATTGGGTGGATGAAATACTTGTCTGAATGAAATTCAGAATATTCACAGCTAAATCAGTCCAAACACATATCACCCTTTCACCAGTGTAAGCCTGTAAGACAGACTTAGTAATCTGTTTATCACGCTACTTTCTCTGGAAAAAAAAAACAAACAAACTATGAATCAAGCATCTTTGCTGGACTACAATTAAAACAAAGTATAGAAGCTACTGTTTTAGGTCTAGCTGCATACTTAATATATTTTAATGCAGTGTAAATGGAGGGGGGTGCTTAGAGTCAGAATGAACTGGATTAGAATTTCAGTTCACTATTGAATAGTTTTGTGTCCCTAAGTAAACTATTTAATCTTTGTGATCCTCAGCTGTCTGACTATAAAATGGTACTCAACAAAACTCACTTCACAGAGAATTAGTGATTATATGATTGACCTATATAGAATTCTTCACAGGATCACTAGCAATAGAAAGTGCTAAGTAAAATTTACTTTCTTTCCATTTTCTAACCTGATTTTAACCACACCCACAAGAAGTTTACGTATGGCTTTTAAATCTCCTGCAAGAAAGTAATTTAAGAAAAGGTGACATATCATTTAATTGAAGATTCATTATCCCCTTCCTAGATTATCCTCTGTCACACTGTTAACTAACAACTAACTCTGAGTTTTCTTATCATCCACTGGGCACTTTCTATTTGTTAGGAGGTATTAGTTTTCTTTTCGTTTCTCACCTCTATAACAGTTTTAAACTCATATAGGACAAAAAATTTTATCTAATATTTACTTCTTGTACTCTCCAATGTTCCACACAGCCCCATTTGAAAGAATAAAACTCTTTGAAGATTCATCTATTTTCTCTTCTGATGGAAATTTAGGACTTTAAATATAGGCAAGGCAGGATTTCCCATTGTGGTGCAGTGGAAATAAATCCAGCTAGTATCCCTGAGGATGCAGGTTTGATCCCTGGCTTTGCTCAGTGGTTCCAAGATCAAGCATTGCCATGAGCTATGGTGTAGGTCACAGATGCAGCACAGATCTAGCATTGCTGTGGCTTAGGCTATGATAGTCATTAAGTGATACAAATAAGCAGTTGGTGTGGTTATTTGAGATCAACTGTAATATAGAGTCTTATTGATTTGGAAAGACAAAAAGTCTACATGGACTTCTAATAAGAGAACTAGCATTTGTATTACCTAACGATATCTGGCTTTGCTCAGTGGGTTACTGATCCAGCGTTGCCATGAGCTGTGGTGAAGGTTGCAGACATGGGTCAGATCTGGTGTTGTTGTGGCTGTGGCATAGACTGGCAGCTACAGCTTTGATTTGACCCCTAGCCTGGGAACCTCCATATGCTGCGGGTGCGCCCTAAAAAGCAAAAGAACTAGAACAAATAATCCTAGAACTTCTATGGAACAAAAAAAGACCCAGAATTAGCAAAGTAATCCTGAGGAAGAAGAAAAGAGCTGGAAGAATAACCTTCTCAGACTTCAGACAATACTACAAAGCTACAGTAATCAAACAGAATGGTGTCTGGCACAAAAACAGACATACTGATCAACGTAACAGAATAGAGAGCTCAGAAATAAACCCACATGCCTACATTCAATTAATCTTCAATAAAGGAGGCAAGGATATACAATGGGGAAAAGAGAGTCTCTTTAGCAAGTGGTACTAGGAAAGTTGGAAAGCTGCATGTAAATCAATGATATTAGAACATGTTCTCACATCATCCACAAAAATAAATTCAAAACGGATTAAAGACTAAATATAAGACATGACAGCATAAAACTCCTAGAAGAAAACATAAATAAAACACTCCCTGACATAAATCATACCAATGTCTTCTTAGGTCAGTCTCTCAAGGCAATACAAATAATAGCAAAAACAAATAAGTGGTATCTAATTAAATTTCAAAGCTTTTGCACAGAAATAGAAATCATAAACAAAATAAAAAGCAAACCTAGCTAATGAGAGAAAATACTTATTAAGGATGCAATTAAAGAAGGATCAATTCCCAAAAAATAAAAACATCTCATACACCTCAATAACATCTCATACACCTCAATAACAACAACAACAAATAAAATTCAATCAAAAAATGGGCAGAAGACCTGAATAGACATTTCTCCAAAGAAGTCATACTGATGGCCAATAGACATTTTGAAAAGACACTCAACATCGCTAATTATTAGAGCAATGTAAATCAAAACTGCAATGAGGTACCAGTCACACCAGTCTGAATGGCCATCATTAAAATGTCTAAAGTAACAAACGCTTGAGAGGGTGTGGAAAAAGGGAACCCTCCTACTTTGTTGGTGGTAATGTAAACTGATACAGCTACAATAGAAAACAGTATGGAGGTACCCCCAAAAAACAAAACTAGAGTTGCCATATGACCCAGCAATCCCACTCCTGGGCATACAATTGGACAAAATTAAAATTTAAAAAGATACATTCACTCCTATGTTCATGGCATTACCATTTACAACAGCCAAGACATGGAAACAACCTAGATGTCCACCGACAGATGAATGGGTAAAGAACATGTATATACACACACACATTTGCACACATGCATGCATGATGGAATATTACTCAGTCATTAAAAAGAATGAAATAATGTCATTTGCAGCAATATGGATAGACCTAGAGATTATAATACTAAGTAAAGTAACTCAGAAGGAGAAAAACAAATACCATATATGACATCACTTATATGTGGAATTTAATTTAATGTAGAATTTAAAATATGACAGAAATATGATAAGAAAACTTATCTATGAAACAGAAATAGACTCACAGACATAGAGAATAGACTTGTGGTTGCCAAGAAGAAGGAAGAGGAAGGAGGGATGGATTAGAAGTTTGGAACTGGCAGATGCAAACTATTACATACGGAATGGATAAACAACAAGGTCTACTATATAGCACAGGGAATGATATTTAATAACCTGTAATAAATCATAATGGAAAAGAATATATATGTTCATATATAAGTTCATACATAAGTTCATGTATATACTCATATATATACACGTACACACACATATATATATATATGAATGTTTCAGCATTACAGTTAACTGCAAACTTAATTATGAGCCAGCTGTTTGATGTAGATCTGAAAAAATGTTCATATAATCTTGGTATTTGCTTTAATATAATTATGTATCCTGTCCAGATGAAGACGGCTAATTGTGTTGCATACTGAATACTGCATAAGTCATTTGGAATGATGTGTTCCCTTTAGGGAGGCTCTTTTTTTTCTTTCTTTTATTGTTTTCTTTTTAGGGCCACACCTACAGCATATGGAGGTTCCCAGACTAGGGGTCTAATCTGAGCTACAGCTGGCAGCCTACACCACAGCCACAGCAATGCCAGATCTGAGCTGTGTCTACGACCTACACCACAGCTCAAGGCAATGCTGGATCCTTAACCCACTGAGCAAGACCAGGGATTGAACCTGCAACCTCATGGTTCCTAGTCAGATTCGTTTCATCTGCACAACAGAAACTCTGCTTTTTGTAATAGGGACCCTGACAAATGCAGTGGCTGCTGGACATATTTTCCCCACTATAAACATAAGATACCTGTTTGCTCAGACCTTTGAAGTTAAGATGTAGGCATAAAGCTAGGCTATAATCAGAAGCACTTGCAGTATAGTTTGGTGTGGGAGTTAGAGATATAAAGCATCAGGGAATACTCAAAATTCATTCTAGCAAGGATAAAACCAGTAACTTGGATTCAATTTCTTGAGGAATCACAGTTAAATCATACACTAGGTGCTGTCAGGACTGCAAGTCACAGTATCTGTGGGGAAGTTATGACTTTCCTCAGTTCTGTGTGCAATTTCAAATCGTGTTCCTGGTTACTTATTTCCCAGGAATTATGAGGGATGGTGATCCAAATCACCTTTAGAGGCCACATCAATTCTAAATTTCTCTTCACTCTATTTTCTAACAGTTACTCTTTACAGCCTGACAAATGTGTGAAAGTGAACATAGAAAGGTTACAGGGTCAGGGACAAAGTAAAATTAATGGAGGTAGAATAAGGAAGAGAAATGAATAGAATCCACCCACTAAATGACATAGAGTCCTTGTTTTATAAATACAAATTCAGGTTTTTAACTACCTTGATAATAAAATCTTTCTGAGGAAAAAAACTATGCAACACATATCATAAAGAGCACGATTGGGAACATAAAAATGCAAGAATATAGTGTATAAGTAGTGGTGTTCATGCTATTTGTACCCTGAAATGTGATTATGTCTAATGAAATTGCCTGTCGGGTATAAGTGAGAAAGTGAGAAAGTGTCACTTTTTTTTTTCATTTTATTTAGGCATATTATATATGTTTTATTAATCTGGTTTATTACTCAGAGTCCTTTTACTTAGTATACTTTCCATTTGTAGTTAATGGTTTCTGAGTGGCAAAGTGTTCTTATGAAAAGAGCATGGGTTTCAGAGTCAGGTTAGACCCAAGTTCAGGCTCCAGGTATTCACCATTAAGTCTGATTGTCACCTTGGGAAACTTACTATAGCATTGTAGCTATGTTTTCTGATCTGCAAAGTAGTAAAGAATGTACATCATGATGTTATCGTAAAGTATATGTAAGTCACTGCATAGGAAGGTACACAAATAATGTGAGTTCTCATACCTTTCATATTTTTATTTATTTGCCAAAGAAGATGGAAAAATCAATAAGTTTTTATTAAAATAAGTTTATCTTTTTAAAACGTGTGTTCCATTTACTCTGAAAGCTATAAGACAGAGATGAACGAAACTGAAGATGATACAAACAGATGGAATAAGATACCATGTTCTTCGATTAAAAGAATCAATATTGTCAAAATGACCATACTACCCAAGCTAACCTACAGATTTGGTGCAACCCCTCTCAAAGCACAAAATGGCATTTTACAGAGAACTAGAACAAATCATTTAAAAATTTGTATGAAAAAAAAAAGACCCCAGATAGACAAAGCAATGCTGAGAAAGACAAACAGAGCTGGAAGAATCAGGTTCCCTGACTTCACACTACCATACAAAGCTAAGGTTATCAAAACATTATAGTACCAGCAGAGAAACAGGAATATAGATCAATGGAACAGTATAGAAAGCCCAGATATAAAACCATGTACCTATGGTCAACTAATCCATGAGAGGCAAGAATATACAATGGAGAAAAGATCATCTCTTCAATAAGTGGTCCTGGTAAAACTGGACAGCTACACGTAAAGAAATGAAAGTACAATATTCTCTAACAACATATACAGAAATAAGCTAAAATGGATTAAAAACCAAAATGTAAGACTGGATACTACCAAATTCCTTGAGGAAAACATAGGCAGAACACTCTTTCATATAAATCTCAGCAATAATTTTTAGATCTCTTAAAGTAAAGGAAATAAAAGCAAAAATAAACAAATGGGACCTAATTAAACCTAAAAGCTTTTGCACAGCAAAGGCAACCAACCACTGATAAAATTGAATGGGAGAACATATTTGCAAATGATACAACTGATAATGGGTTAATACCCAACATATATAAACAGCTCACAGAGCTCAATATAAAAAAGTCTGATTAAAAAATGGTCAGAAGAATTGAATAGGCATTTTTCCAAAGAAGAAATACAGATGGCCAATAGGCATATAAAAAGATGCTGAACATCACTAATCATCAGGGAAATGTAAGTCAAAACCACAATGAGATATCACCTCATGCCTGTCAGAATGGCTATCATCAAAAAGAAAACAAATAACAAATACTGGCAAGGATATGGAGAAAATGCAATCCTTGTACACTGTTGGTGAGAATGCAAATTAGTGCAGCTACTGTGGAGAAAAATACGGAGGCTTTTCAAAAAACTAAAAATAGAACTGTCTCTTGACCCAATAATTCCAATCCTGGGTATATAGCCAGAAAATATGAAAACTCTAATTCAAAAAGATATGTGCATCCCAATGTTAACAGTAGCACTATTTATAATCGCTAAGATATGGAAAGAACCTGTGTCCATCAACAGATGAATGGTTAAGGAAGATGTTAGACACACACACACACACACACACACACACACACACACACACACACACACACAGGAAAGCTACTCAGCCATACAAAATAATGAAATTTTTCCATTTGCAGCAACATGGTTGGAATTGGAGGACAATATGCTGAGTTAAATAAGTTAATCAGAGAGACAAATAATGTGTGATATCCCTTATATATGGAATCTAAAAAGTAAAACAAACTAGTGAATATAATGCAAAAGAAGTAGTCACAGATTTAGAGAACAAACAAGTGATTACCAGTTGGAGTGGGTGGCAATATAGGAGTGGGGGAGTGGGAGAATGGGAGGTACAAACTACTGAGTGTAGGATAAGCTCAAGGATATATTATACAACACAAGAAATACAGTCAACATTTTATAATAACTGTAAAAGGAAAGTAACCTCTCAAAATTGTATAAAACATTTTAAAAAATAAAGTGTTTTCCATTCTACCATACCACCCCCAAACCCCATCCTGCCCTACCCCCCATCCCATCCAGAAAATGACTTCATGACTTTGTGTAATTTCTGTCCTAATATTCAAACCTGGAATTGTGAAGTTACCTATATCCAGAAACATAACTTCATAGAGCTTATTTCATAAAGAAAGTCTCAGTAGTTAAACATTTTGGGATATAGTATGGGTATAAGGAAAGAAGAGCATAATAGTAAATCCTTGCAGCATATCAACAGCTTTAGGCTAAATTAACCACGACTGTTTCTTTCTAGGACTGACACCAACATACACAATCTTTTTTTGAACAATTCCTATGAAAACAATTACTGAGAAGAGATGAAAAAAATTCATTTAACTTTTAAGAATGCAATGTGTTCCTTAGATTATCTCATGGCATACTTCCACAGAATTGAATTGCTTTTATCTAAAAACAATGGGAAATAATATTTCTAGAAATAAGATTAACGTATATGTCAATATTTAATGCATGTGAATTAAAAAAATTAAAACTTCTGAGAACAATATTGGGTGAGAACTCAAACTATATTTATTAATAGGAAAACCATCAAATATTTTAAAGATATCACTGTTTCTTCATAAATATAATTTATTAGTTATAAGTTTACTTATTTATTTATTTATTTCTATTTTTAGGGCTGCAACCATGGCATATGGAGGTTCCCCGGCTAGGGGTCCAATCAGAGCTACAGCTGCCAGCCTACACCACAGCCACAGCAATGGCAGATCCAAGCCATGTCTGTGACCTACACCACAGCTCACTGCAATGCTGGATCCTTAATCCACCAAGCGAGGTCAGGGATTGAACCTGCAACCTCACAGTTCCTAGTCAGATTTGTTTCCACTGTGCCATGATGGGAACTCTGTTAAGTTTACATATTTAATGTTATAATTAAACATGTGAGATGATTTCAAAAAGAATTCATTGCTTTGTAAATTACTTTGTAAATATAATATGATACTAATATTCTAATTGTTCATCAATTGTAACAAACATTCTACATTAGTGAAAAGTATTAATAAAAGGAAAAAATGTATTTTAATATGACTGTCACTTAAATTTATCTGAAAAGTCAGGAAAATGTTAAAAAAATAATGAGAGTCTAGTTCTACAAGTACCTAAATTAAAATATAAAATAATTTTTTTTACAAAAACAGAAGTAGAAAAATTTAATGAATATAAAAGGGATATTCAAACTAACTCATAAAAAACACAAATTTTAAACACGGACTTAAAGTAAGACACCATTTTTCATCTATGGGATTGGTAAAAATGGATGTGGAAAAACTAACGTCTTAAATTTGCAGAGTAACTTGGTAATAAATATTGAAATTTAAAATGCACATGCCCTTTGACCTAACAGTTCCACAGCCAAGAATCTATGCTGTACATACACTTATAAAAGTATGCCAAGATATTTATACAAGAAATCTTATGAAAACTGCCTGTAACAGACAAAAAGATAACAATGACAAGAACAACAAAAACTTAGTCATCAATATTGGACAAATGTTACTCATTTTTTAAAATAATGAAATATCCTGCAGTGCTGATAAAAAAGATCTCCAAGTGACATCATCAATAAAAATCACTGTTAAATTGCATAAATAAAAGACATATAGATATCCACATATATAAATCTATATATAAACATGCACATATGCTCATGTTAGTAAGTACACAATAATGTTCTACAAGGAAATAGAAGAACATTTCAATGATGGGAAATAGGGTTGCAGGTCTAAGAGGAACGTATTTCCATTTTGTAACTTTTTATACTGAATGCACCTTTTACTTGTGCATATATTACATTTTTTATTAGATATTTTATTTTTAGAGTAGTGTTAGGTTTTTTCAGAGAAGTTGAACAGGAAGTGTCCAGAGAGTTGGCATATCCTACTGCCTATCCCCATTCCCAAAGAGTTTCTCCTATTACTAACATTTAGCATTAATGTGGTTCACTTATTACAACTGAAAAACCAATATTGATACATTATTATTAACTGAAAACTAACTTAATTATAGTTTGCAATAGGTTCACTTTTACTGTTGTACTGTTTTATGGGTTTGACAAATGAAATACTGTTGGGTATCCAGCATTATAGTATCATATAGAATAGCTTCATTTCCCTAAAAGATATTTGGAACTCCACCTGTTCAACACTTCTCTCTTCCTCCTGAATCCCCAATGTGGAACCATTGATTTTTCACTGTCTATGTTGTTTTGTCTTTTCCAAAATGTCATGCAGTTGGAATTAGAGAGTACGTAGCTTTTTCAGATTGGCATCCTTCACTTAAAATGCCTTTGAATTTCCTTCATGTCTTTTCGTAGCTTGATAGCTCATTTCTTTTCATTGCTGAATAATACTCCATTGTAGTAACATATGTTTGTTTATTCATTCATCCATTAAGAATATTTTGTTCGCTTTGTCAGCAATTATGAATAAAGCTGCTATAACAAATCAGGTGCGATATTTTATGTGGTTGTTAAGTTTTCATCTCATCTGGTTGTATTGTATGATAAGCCTATGTTTAACTTTGTAAGAAATTGCCAGACTGTCTTCCAAAGTGGCTATAAAATTTCACATTCCCATGAGCTACAAATCAGAATTCCTGTTGTTCACATCCTTGCCAGAAGTTGATAATGAATATGTTTTGGATTTTAGCCATTCTAAAAAATGTGTACTGGTATCTCGTTTTAACATGTACTTCTCTAGTGATATATGTTTGTTTTTTCATTCTCATAAGGATTATTTTCACAAAGTAGAAGTATTTATTTTTAATGAAATTCAACTTTTTAATTTTTGCTTTCACAGTTTATGTCTTTGATACTACATCTAAAGTCATTGATAGGAGTTCCTGTTGTGGTTCAGCGGGTTCAGAATCCGACTGGTATCCATGAGAATACAGGTTTGATCCCTGGCCTCGCTCAGTGGATTAAGGATCTGGTGTCGCCACAAGCTGTGGAGTGGTCACAAATGTGTAGGTCACAGATGTGGATCTGGCATTGCTGTGGCTGTGGTGTAGGCCAGCAGCTGCAGCTCCGATTTGACCCCTAACCTACGAACTTCCATAAGCTGCAGGTGTGGCCCTTAAAAAAAGAAAGTCATTGATAAACACAAGGTCACCTAGATTTTCTTGGGCTGTACTTTACAAATTGTATCAGTCACCTGACAGTACATAATGAGGAGATTCCAATATTTCTGACAATGAGGCATAACCTAAGTCTAATTATTAGATCACACGAGAAAGGCTCAAACTGAGGAACATTCTACAAAATATGTAGCCTGTGGTCCTCAAAAGTATCAAGGTCATGAAAATCAAGGAAAGAATCTAGAACTATTCCAAATTGAAGGATATTAGAGACATAGCACCTAAATGCAACTTACAATGCTGAATTGAATCCTCTGCTATAAAAGGCAACTGCTGAGGAGTTTCCATTGCAGTTCAATGCGATTGGAGGTATCTCTGGAGCACTGGGACAATCCCACTTCAGTTCCAGCCTGGCACAGTGGGTTAAGGATCCCCACTGGGCCAGTAACTCCACATGCCATAAACTCCATATGCCATGGGATGGCCCAGTCAAAAAAGAAGAAAAAATTAGCTGAAACTTGAATGAGGTCTTGAGGATGAGATGATAGCAATATATCGATGTAAATTTTTTAAAATTATGGTTGTTGTGTTTATATAGGTTTCAGATCTTGCTTTTATATGAATAACAAAACAGAATGTTTGGGTTTTATATCATGTTGACAACTTACTCTCAAAAAATGGGGAGAAAAACCTCCAGGGCTTTGTACTAGGTTTGTAAGTTTTATGTGGTTATTTCAAAATTTAAAAACTAAAAACGATGATTCCAGCAAGGACAAAAAATACAAAATTAACTGTTTCAGGCTCCCTATATTAGTTATTTCTTCACAACAGAAGTCCAATAACCTGCATCTGTTTTATTATTATTTATTTATTTATTTTGTCTTTTTGTCTTTATGTAGAGCCACACCCGCGGCATGTGGAGGTTCCCAGGCTAGGTGTCTAACAGGAGCAGTAGCTGCCGGCCTACGCCACAGCCACAGCAACGCGGGATCCGAGCCGCGTCTGCAACCTACACCACAGCTCACGGCAACACCGGATCCTTAACCCACTGAGCAAGGCCAGGGATCGAACCCGCAACCTCATGGTTCTTAGTCGGATTCGCTAACCACTGAGCCACGGAGGGAACTCCTGTTTTATTATTTTTGGTGAGCTTATTTTTATTCCTTCTTCACTGTCTTTAGTGATATGGGGTCTAATTAGACATATGCAATTTAAGACCACTGAGGACATGATGAATGAGTTGTGGTTTATCATATATTTGTAGCTTAGCATTCTTCATCTCTTATTTATAGCTAGATATATAATAACATAGCTATGTAAGATACATTATAATATTGTCTTGCAACTATAGCAAGAGTAAGAAAAATACCCAAATTATCCTTAATGTAGAAAAAATTTTTTAAAACAAGGTCTATTTTTTCTTTCATGTATTAGCATGAATAACTGCACTGTCCCTACTCACATTTCACGAGATTATTGTTTAATAAAAGGCTAATTTATAGATATATTTAATTTATTTTTTTTAATTTTAAGTAACTCAAAGAGAAAGACAAATACCATATGATAGCACTTATATTTGGCATCTAATATATGGCACAAATGAAACTTTCCACAGAAAAGAAACTCCTGGACTTGGAGAATAGACTTGTGGTTGCCAAGGGGAAGGGGAAGGGAGTGGGAGTTAATAGATGCAAACTACTGCATTTGGAGGATAATTTCTAGGTATATTTTAAAATGTAGGAATGAAATTTAGCCAGCCTTCCAGGTCTAGAAACTTGAAAGGTTTCTTGGCCAAACCTTATCAAAATGTGGCCACA
>PVHT020000173.1:14888508-14934856 GCA_004024745.2 Catagonus wagneri
GTTAACGGTCCGGCGTTGCCGTGAGCTGTGGTGTAGGTTGCAGACGCGGCTCGGATCCTGCGTTGCTGTGGCTGTGGCGCAGGCCAGTGGCCACAGCTCCGATTAGACCCCTAGCCTGGGAACCTCCACATGCCGCGGGTGCGGCCATAAACCCGCGGCCATAAAATGACAAAAGGAAAAAAAAAAAAAAAAAAAAAAAGTGGCCACAGAGCAAGCATATTTCTAGTATTTTTACCTTGAATAAACATAATTATCAAATTAATATTTTTGAAAATAAAATACATACATTTTAAAATTTCTAAAATGGGAGTTTCTGTTTTGGCTCAGTGGGTTAGGAACCTGACACAATGTCTGTGAGAATGCAGGTTCTATCCCTGGCCTCCATCAGTGGGTTAAGGATCTGGCATTGTCCCAAGAGGTAGGGTAGGTCACAGATGTGGCTCGGATACAGTGTTCTGAGGCTGCGGTGTAGGCGTGCGGCTGCTGCGCTGATTCAACTCCTAGCCTGGAACTTCCATATGCTGTAGGTGTGGCCGTAAAAAGAAAAAAAAAGGAAGAAAAATTATCAAATGTATTTCCACTTCGCCTCACTGTGAGGAGTCTGGGACTCATTTTAGAGATGTAAAAACTAAGATCCAGAGACACTCAGTGAGTGGATGATGGCACTGGAAACTTAACTTGTAAACTGCATTAAATAACTAACAGTTTGAGAAAAAAATTGTTATAGAGCCAAATGGTAGCATATTTTCATGCATGCACACATTCATTTTTTCATTCATTGTGTCAATAGATATTTTTGAGCATATAATTTAGATTCTAAACTACAGTATAATATAGTTTGCCTGTTTGTTTGGAATGTATCCTGACCCAGTTTTGAGACAGTGGCTACAGGCCCGTCAAATAACTCACCTTGAATAGCTGATTAAGTCCAAACTCCAACCACTTCCCTTGTTGGGTCCTTATTCTACAGGGTCACTATGCCTTCTTCTAATTGCCCAAAGACCAGATAACAGACAACTTGGTGGCAGCCTGATTGAGTCAGAGCCACCCAAGTTATTCAAATTAGCTAATCTACAGGGAGTTTGGGAAATTTGGCTAACTCCACCCCATTTTCAATACATAAGCTGCCCCTACAGCTTCAGCTTGCTGTTAACCTGTCCCAGATGCAACAGCCCATGTACGTGACCTTGACTGGCATTCTTCTCGCCTTTGCTGCTGTAAGTAGCAAAGAGTTATAACTTCCGTTTATCAAAGTATCACTCTGTTTAATGCTGTCATGAAAAGAGTCCTTAAATCTAATAAAACAGGGAGATATAATGGTGAGCAAGACCAAGTCCCTGATTTAAGGACCTTTCATACTTATTGGGAAGACAGACACATAAGCTATCCCCCAAACCTAGGAAATTCTTCAATTCTAAGACATAGTCAGAACCATTATTAGAAGTTAGTCAGGTGACAGTTATGAGGCAAGGGGAAAATATTCCAGGAAGTTTAAAAAACAATGCAAAGTTTAGGAGGTAAGAGAAAGTTCAGATCATTCATAGAGCATAAGGTGGGTAAGTGGAAGAGGCAAGCAGGAGGGGGCTGTAAGAAATGACACCACTTGAGTGGGGACAGGTCCTACACTTCAATTTACGACACAGGAAAGAGTCTGGAACCCCTCTCGAGACCAGTGGAGAGGCATGAGGCAGAGAACTGACTATGATCAGAATGGCATTTTAGAAAGATTGTTTTAATTTTAGTCTGAAAAACGAATCAGAAATTTCAAGGTGGAGTGAAAACTGTATATAGGGGATGCTGGTGAGGAAACTAGTCATATTGGTGATAGCGGATGGTGGCATGACTCAGAGTAATAGGAGCAGAGTAAGAAGGATATGGCAGATGGCGGTAGGCTTTACAACACACACACACACACACACACAGTTTGTTTTCTGATTAAAGGGTTTTGCGACTTTATTTTTAAACTTCTAATATGGCTTTAATATATCCTGTTATCTTTTAGCAGGTACTGGCTCCATTTCAGAGTTTTCTAAAAATTATCCTATTGAAACTCTTTAGCTTAAACCAAACCTTAATCAAAAACATAGTTCCTCCTGACTTTTCCAATGCTAATTTATACAGTAGTATAAAAAAAAAAGCTGCCTTAAATTAGCTTTAATCTTCATTTATATCATATCATTTAAAATTGAGTTAACTTGTTAAATGTAATTGATTACAGATTAAGCTTTCCAGGGAATATATATATCCTCTTGTGTAAAATGAACACAGGGAAAAATCAAAGCCCCTGATGCAAGCAAATCCTAGTGTACTAGAACAGAAGGAAGAAAAGTTTTTATCTTATATGTTTTATCTATTATTGGGTCACATCTTTATTTGTGCTTAAATAACCAAGAATGACTGCATTCCACCTCCAACAACTGGTAGGTGGATATTCAACTCAAGGACCAAGAGCTTTCCCAAATAATGTGATTTTTTTTTCTAAATCCTTAGAAATTTCCTTGTTTACAATTAAAATTCTAGCAACACGTTTTGCTTATTTCTTCTAAGTAAACATTACGTTGAGAAATTATGGAGGAGCAAGACACACGATTGGGAACATGACACAACTTCCATAGGCTGTGACTTCCTTTTGGTAAAGTTGAATTTCATCCTGATTTCTTCATCTGTTTCTAACAAACAACATTCCCAAACATCACATAGAAAGAAACAATCATACTGTTCCTCACTACATCCTGCCATTCCGCGGTCCTCAGATGGCCTTACAGATAATATTATAATTCACTGGACACAAACTATTCAAGCGATTTCAGGCCAGGTCATTAATCAAAATGCAGAATCCATAAATAGAAGTGGCTTAATCTGATCCAGTACCCTTGGAGAAATCCAAGATATAAAGTGAGTCACACATAATTATAATAATGTTATTGCATTTGGGGAGGAAGGTAAAGGGCTTTCAATGATAGAGCTACATGTTAAAAGAAGAAATCTATGTAGGTCAATTCAGTTGTGGAAGTGTACTCAATCATCTCAGAGCTGGGCCATGTGCCCATACTTTTGTATAGTGTATCAAAGAGCAACCTAGGACTGTTGCTTGATTTATCTAATTTACTGCCCCAAACTCCGAAAAATCAAAGAACTAGAATAACACACAAAAAAAAATCTTTAAAGTTTGCTATAATATTTTATGTATGATGTATTATATAGTGAAATTAGAATTTATGCTTAAAAGAGTACTTGATTGGTATTTCTATATTTGAATCAAAAAACATTTTTAAGCTTTCATTAGGAGGTAATTGCAGATTCATATGCAGTTATAATAAATAATATAGATAGTCTGTGTGCATTTTATTCAGCTTCACTCAATAAAAACACCTTGCAAAATTATAGTACAGTAACACAACCAGGATGTTGACATGGATATAACCTACTGATCCTCGTAGTGCCAAATTTTTAACTGACTGGTGAATATATCCCAAACTGCACTAAGCATCCCTCCCTCTGCCCTCATATTGTTCCCCACACTACACTCTGTGTTTATGTGTTGGATTTCTGGGTAAATCATTTGCCATTAGCTGAGATGAAGAATGAAGGAGAGATACTAGGTACTTGGAGGGTAGTGTTTGGAGGCAAGCGCTTGAACATGTTGAATGGGGGGTTCCTGCAGGAAACCTGGCTCGAGTATATATAGCAGGTATTTGGCTTGACAACTCTGCAACTCAGATCTCAACACTGCCATGTCTAGCTGGAAAGCAAGCATTATAATTAGGTCAAAGAAGCCAAGAAAAACTTGGCCACCTTTAGGAAAAACACCATCAACAACAGTGGGCATATCTCCTAGAGAATGCCCCTCTAGGAAAACTACTTCCTCTGTTTCCTGAGGCTTCTATTTACACCTCTCATCAGCCTCTACAGTGAAATGTCAAGAATACAAAGATTTATTTGGTTTTGTCTGGGGACAGAGTTTATTTTAAAGATTCTAACAAATTCAAGTGGTGGCAGAGTATAGTTTCTATAATATAAAATTTCAAACAGCCAGTTACTGTTCTTCCATCCCTTTGATGGGGCCCAAACTAAACAGCTCCACATTCATTACAAAAGACCTCTGTAGAGTACCCTTATTATGCATCATTTAAAGAGAGCAGAAGAACACAAATCCAGGAATCCTTTGGAATTTCAGACTGTATAAATAGTCCTTCGGTGAATGACAGCTTAAGCTGTGCTATGCAAAAAGCATGGCAGAGACAATAAATTATTTGAACTGAGTTGGTTTTTCCATATTATTCTAACCCTTGAGCATCATAGGGACAATTTCCCTTTGCTATATTTCTATACTTTAGTCCAAGGGTAATATTTACAGTGATTTCCCACGAGCTCTTGTGATGATCTGCATTATTAAAAACTATTATTTCCAACCAGCAGCCCTATCTGCCAGGAGCAAGGCAGGCAGGAAGCATTGTGTGAGCTCCTGGCTCCAGGAACACTGCTGTAGATCCCTGGACAAAGTGCCAGTGACTTTTTTCACCTGACTGGAGGGTTTGGAAATAGTTTTTCTTTGTGTCTGCAATCCATTTTAACAAAATAGTTTCTGTGTTTAGTTAAAACTAGGATAAAGCAGAAGATGAGGCCTTTGAGAATGGTTATTTCATCAACTATCAAATTTTAAACAATGTAGGGTTTCATTCCTTCTCGATTTTTCTGGCTAAAATAATATAACTGGTGATACAACTGCAGGTAGACTCATGGCTTGTCTATAGTGTAATGACATGCAACTGAGATTTATAGAGAGATTAGGGAAATTCATGTCCTTGTCTAAACATCTGTTAATATCAATCAGTGCCCACATCTTTGTTGTGCCTCTGACTCCCACTCCTCATAGTTGTTGGAGGTTCTTTCCAAGAACATTTCTTACCTGAACCTGGCACCTGTGCTATGAGTATACATGGTAGGAAACCTCTGGCATTGTGAGAAGTTCAGTGCAAGTTTCCTCCACAAATCCACAGAAAACCTTAGCCTCTGAATAATTATAAAACCCTGGTGTCAGCTGCCCCATCCTATTTTTTTGACTGTTTCAGCCAATGCCAATCTTGACCTGAAACACAACTCCCTTCACTCTTTTTCATAAAAAAAAAAAAAAAAAAAAAAACCCAAGCACACTTAGTATGTTATTTCTGAATTTTTATGGGATTGTGGCTTGGGTTGGGTAGGTAACATCCCACAGCCCATTGGCATTTCACCTAAAAGAAATAGATGTTTCCCTTTGCCAAGTCTTTCCTTCCTACTGCCAACCACAGGGTCACACAGCTCTAAGCATTCCTCCCACACAGTGTTCAGCACATTTCTTTTCCTACTTCTCTCTGCAGGCTTCCTTCTTCCTTTCATCAATCCCGGAAACCAGTCCTATACCAGTCCTAATCTAGCTTCTCTGCTACCACAGGCTTTTCAGAATGTCTTCTCAGCAAAGTTCAGCTTGCCCTACAAAGAAATTCTCCCATCGGCTATTCAGAAAACTCATTTTCTCCATATTATTAGATTAATAACAATGACAACGACCTCAGAAGAAAAAGAAGAAGAGAGCGTGTCTCCCATTCTCCTCTCAGAAATCTTCAAAGCAGGGAGCAAAAGAGGAAAGGAGAGAATGAGAGCAAGCTGGATAGTCATCAAAGGAGGACTGTTTAAAATTTCCTCCCTCCTCTTTCTATTTCTACCAACCAAAGTGAAACTACCAGTTTCTCCTTGAAATTAACTGTTTTTCAACAGCATACAAGTCTGTTCAAAGAAGCATCTCTGTGCAGAGCCACCGTTATTTCAGAGAAGCTACGTGGAGGGTAGAGTAGCTAAAGGGGTCAGATGGGAAGAAATGGATGGCAAGAAACAAGGAAGCAAAGAGCTACATACCAGATTTCAAAAGCTATAGTTTTACTTGAGCATGCAACTAATACTTTGGAAAATTAAATTCAAATTTCCATAGAATTTGGGGATTATGTTACTTCAGAGATAGCAAAATGCAACCATCTCTTTTACAGAAGGAAACTGGAAGTCCACAGAGATGGAGAGATCAGTGCAGGGTCATACATGTAATAATGGTGATTAGTTTGGACCTTGAACCCAGATCACCTGAAAGACAGAACGAAAGGCTTTGGGGAAGACCTTAGTGCCAGCTAAAACATTAATATTTTCTACGCTAGAGTTATAATCTTAGGCAACTGTGTACAAGGCATTTATTAATCAACTGACAGTACTTATGATTGCTAATTACTCAAAAATCATCCTTACACTTACAAATTAAAAGACTACATTAAGAAACACATCACGTTACTTTGAGACATTTTCAATTTTATGCTTCATATCCATAACAATATGAAAGGACTCAAAAATCATACAAATCAATATTCTGACCTCTACATAATGGGTTTTTATGATTTTTAAAAAATCAAATACTTGCCATCTCTAAAAGTCCTCGTAATTTTAATCTCTTTTAATATTTTAATTTCTAGCAAGCTGAAGTGCCACATTTTCTCTATAATGTAATTAATAGTTGAGAGATCTTGGGCAAGTTACTTTACTTCCTGGGAAGATCAGATGAAGTATTTTATGCAAAAGTGCTTAGCTTGCCATCTGGTATATAATCACTACAATGTTAGCTGTTTTTATTAGTAGGAAACATTTTTTTTAATGAAAGAAATAAAAAGGGAAAGTTCACCTATATCACAGAAAATGTAGGATTGGCTGCAAGCATCAGTTCACTGTGAGTAACAGCTGGTCTCTTTATAGGGCTTTAGGATACAGATTATATTAAATATATATATATATATATATATACACATATATAGGAAGAGGAAAAGGGTAAAACTTTCAAAGTTCACCAGTTGTAGCCTACAGCATTTCACTCAAGCTCATTAGGAAGTTTACATTTATAATGTAATCTCTTTGAAACAGATTTGATTTTTTTTTTCAGTAAGGATCTTGTAAATTACAACTCTCCCAGGGGGCTAACCTAATACAAGTTGTTCCAGAGTGGAATTCCTTCTGATCAAATATCTGAGAGCAAAAGAAAAATGGTTCACTAAGACTGTAGCATACTGGTTTATGTAATTAGCAGTGAATATCGGAATACCAGCGGCAGCATTAGCAATTAATAAGACCCTTGCCTTCAGAACTGCATTTAGCAAAAGTACATTTAACCTACATAAAAGAACCGTGCAAATTAGCAGTACACTGTCTCAGCCCAGCTGTTATAAACTATTTCCATATGGCTTTATAGCACACCTTTATTTTACCTTGGAGATTAAAGAGTCTTTTTAAAGAAATACTGTTTCCTAAGTTCTGTGCTACACAAAAAAGTACCAGTACCTCTATACATTTGGGGGAAATTGGCTAATGTATGAAGGTTACAGTGTACACGTTTACCTTTTCCTACTGCCTCACCTAGCCAAGATTCCTATGAATGAAATAATACTTCCATCAAGCTAAGTAATTCAGAAGTAAATTAAATTCTTCCAAACAATGGAAGACAGTGGCTGTGGAAAGGACCAATGCAGGAAAGAAAGAAGGCAGAGGCAAGGGTTTTCCTTAGTTCAACCTGATATGAAAATGAGGGCCTTAGATGTGCCTACTGGCCAACCATGTATCTTCTTTGGAGAAATGCCTATTTAGATCTTCTGCCCATTTTTCAACTGGGTTGTTTGTTTTTTTGTTGTTGAGCTGTATGAGTTGTTCATACATTTTGGAGGTTAGACCCTAGTTGGTTGCACCGTTTGCAAAGATTTTCTCCCATTCTCTGGGTTGTCTTTTATTTTTTTATGGTTTCCTTTGCTGTGCAAAAGCTTTTGAGTTTAATTAGGTCCCACTGGTTTATTTTTATTTTTATTGTCATTATTCTAGGAGGTAGATCAAACGATGCTGCTGTGATTTATGTCAAAGAGCGTTCTGCCTAAATTTTCCTCTAGGAGTTTTATAATATTTGGCCTTACATTTAGGTCTTCAATCTATTTTGAATTTATTTGTGTGCATGGTGTTAGATAGTGTTCTAATTTCATTCTTTTACATGTAGCTCTCTGGTTTTCCCTGCCCTACTTATTGAAGAGACTATCCTTTCTTCAGCTGTATGTTCTTGCCTCCTTTGTCACAGATCAGTTGATCATAGGTGCTTGGGTCTATTTATGGACTTTCCATGCTGTTCCATCGATCTATAGTTCTGTTTTCATGCCTGTACCATACTGTTCTGATAATGACATCACTTATATTTGGAATCTAAAATATTGCACAAACGATCCTATCTACAAAACAGAAAGAGATCATGGACATGGAAAGCAGATTTGTGGTTGCCCGGGGGGAGGGGAGAGGAAATGGGACGGACAGGGAGTTTGAGTTGGTAGGTGCAAACCATTACATTTAGAATGGGTAAGCAATGGGGTCTGCTGTACAGCACAGGGAAGTACGTCCAGTCTCTTGGGGTGGAAGATGACAGAAGATAGTATGAGAAAAAGAATATATATATGTATGATGAGTCACTATGCTGTATAGCAGAAATTGACGCATACTGTAAATCAACTCTACTTTTATAAAAGAAAAAAATTAGGCCCTTAGAGTTAGCCTGAGGGTCAGATGAAACAATGACCAGCACATCACCTGGCACCAAGGTAACACCCAATCGATGACGGGTAAATCAATGAATACATTTTAAAAAGTCATTAGACAGAGTTGTACAGGTTAGCTATTATTTGTAAGGACTATCTAATTCACAAGACCTGATTCTATTCAGGAAGACTGGTGATGA
This sequence comes from Catagonus wagneri, assembly GCA_004024745.2. Classification (NCBI taxonomy): domain Eukaryota; kingdom Metazoa; phylum Chordata; class Mammalia; order Artiodactyla; family Tayassuidae; genus Catagonus; species Catagonus wagneri. The sequence continues at coordinate 14,897,285 of PVHT020000173.1, forward strand.
AAATGCTATATCAGGTATAAAGCTTGAAGAATGCTGCCAATAAAGAGGTAAACATATTTGAAGTCAGTAAGGTAAATGAACAATGAGCAATATTTCTGAGTATCTCTATGAGTGGAAAATTTTTTCCAATGTGATCAGGACAGTTTATTATGGAATAGAATAAAAATCAATTAAAGACCCGTATTTTTTAAAAAAGACATACAGGTATTTTAATTTAGAGCATAAATAAATGTGCATTTTTGAGAGAAACTGCTAGAATGGGACAAAGTCCTTTCACGGTATAATGTGGGTCTTACAACTTTTTCTATAAAGGACTAGCTAGTAATTATCTTTAGTTTTTAGGGCCACATTTGGCCTCTGTCACTGCTGTTGCTCTGGGTCATCTTCCTCCTCATCTACCTGTTCCTTCTTCTCCTCTTCTTCCTCCCTCTTCTGTTTCTCTCTCCTTCTTCTCACAGCCCTTTAAAAATTACAAAAATCATTCTTTTCTCATGGTCTGTACAGATAGAGACTATGGGACAGTTTTGAACTAAATCATAGTTTGCTAGCCTCTAGTGTGTGGGGTCACTGCTGGTGTTCTGTTTCCTTCTTGACACACATCATATCCATGAATGGATGGAGTATAACTTTCCAGTTTGTTTCTTTCAACTTTGAACTTAAATTTTAAAAAATCATCCAAAAAAGGCAAAGCTGTATGAATACAGAATCTGTAAACATTACTGTGCTTTTTTCTGATTGTTTTACAGTTTCCTCGCTCATACCTTATATTTTAGTATCTTTAGAACTGCTCACCTTGTGAAATCTTTTCAAAGGATTCCAGTTTTCCTGTTACTTTTTGAATTCATGTTTCATAGGTTTGCCTAATGTTCAATAAAACTACAATAATAACCAAATCATGAATAAACAGGTTGGAAACAAACATAATGTCTCTTGGAAAACATCAAATTAATTGGTTCGAGAAGTAGTATGGTGGTACCCTAGCCTCCTAGCTATGAGCCTTCAGTACACCCTGCACATTCCTATGTCTTAGGAACGGAATAAAGAGCATTCATAACTCTTTGATTTAGTTTAAATGCAGATCTATACAGAAAGCTTTTATGGAATTGCTTGGGCATTATGAAAAAACTTGACATATGTGTTCAATGGTCAGAGAGAGAACATCCCATAGTACTAACATCTATGGAACACTTAATTCAAACTAAGCAATTTTACATACATTATCTTATTTAATGCTCATCACAATGCTATGATGTAGGTATAAGCATTAATACCCTAGTTCCAATATTTAGTAGATACGTGACTTCAGGCAAATTAGTTTCTTTACCACTTAATAGAGTAAAAACATTTAGCTAATACATCTTCTACCTATTCTTTTAGCAAATATTTATTAAATATCTAATACCTATTAGGCACTGAGGATACAGCAATGTTCAGACTGCTGGTTCTCAAAGTGTGGTCAGTAGCCTGGCAGCATCAGTACTACCTGGAACTTGTTAGAAATGCAAATTTTTGGGCTCCATTCCAGACCTGCCCGGTGAAAAACTCTGGAGTTGATCACTCATGCATGCTAAAGTCTGAGAGCCACTGGTTTAGAATGCAAGTTCCTGTCCTCTTAGAGCTTACATTATAATAGGTTGTTCTGAGAGTTTTTTTCCAGTTACTCCCTGTGGAAGCACTCAGAATTCTGCCAGGCTCAAACTTAGTGGTCATCAAATAATTGCTAATATTATTAAAATTACTACTACTGATACTTCGATATTATAATATATATAGCATAAAAGTATAACTGTGTAGTGGGGCAATACTATAGAATTGCTCTCACTAGACATAAAAAACTTCTATTGGTATTTGTTATGAATATAGCATAACAATCATAAATAGATGACTCTGAAGGCAAACTTTAAAAAGCAGTTTTACAAATTTCAGAGAAGAAAACAGTCATTCAAGGGTAGGAACAGGTAACATAAACTGCCCCATAAGATTGCCCTCAAGAGGAGATTGCACGCTCTGTATAAGAGGCCATAGCTACTTAGCTGCAAGCAATTGTTGTTATGTGGAAATGTAAGCCCAGCAATGCCAGTTTTTACAATTTTTTTTCAAGTGAAGCTAGAAATCTGGAGTTTTATATAAAACATCCTGGCTTTTAAGTATTTAACCTAATTCCAGTTGTGGATTCAACCAAAGAGGTCTGCAGCCACACTTGGCTGTAGGGCCTTCATTTGCAACTTCTGATTCCTCCTCATTTTACATGCACACAAACAGGGCCCAGAGAAGCTCAGAAAGCTGTTTAAGTTCACAATTCAACAAGGAATAGGAACAATCATTTAAGATGACTTTTTTTTTACTACCCCAATGCTTATTTCAGCCTTTTTCCTGTTCTAAAACAATTTTACCTACATTGTTGGGTTGGGGAAGAGTAGGGAGTAGGGGCAGAGATGGAAGTCATACATGAAATGAGAAACTGTGCACATAAGAGTACTTAATAGATGCTTACTGAATTTAAATCTCAATGACTTTCAAAACTCTCATATTTCAGATATGCAGGTTCACAGAAAAGTACAGACTTTTTGGTCTGTTTATTTGTTTTTTCTTTTAATATACCAACTTGGTCTGATTCTTGGAAAGGGGTTTCAGCTTTGCTAAGAAAAGTCCAGGAGTTCCCTTCATGGCTCAGTGGTTAACGAATCCAACTAAGAACCATGAGGTTGCGGGTTCGATCCCTGGCCTTGCTCAGTGGGTTAAGGATCCGGTGTTGCCATGAGCTGTGGTGTAGGTTACGAATGCGGCTCTGATCCCGCGTTGCTGTGGCTATGGTGAAGGCCGGCAGCTACAGCTCCTGTTAGACCCCTGGCCTGGGAACCTCCGTATGCCGCGGGTGCGGCTCTACATAAAGGCAAAAAGACAAAAAAGAAAAGAAAAGAAAAGTCCAGATTGCTTCTTTTGTCTTCAAATGTTTTTATCTATATTTATTTCTTTTCTTTGTCCCTGGTTGCTCAGGTCTTAAATTATAAGACTGAAAGAATTTTGATTTGTAAATGCTATGTTTGCATGCAAACAAGAAGAGGCCACTTCATTTGTATGAAAAGACTTTGAAAGCCCAGCAGATCTGCACAAGGCCAGATTCCATATGAGGCACCTCACACTGCACCCAATGTGGCATTTGCAGGCCCCAAGTGAAGTTAAAGTTAGCCATACTATACACCATCATTCAAACTTGTTTAGATTTTTTCTTTTGATTCATGCCTTTGCTGCATTTTGTACATCCTCCTGACCATTCTTAGCAGCTGTAACAACACTTGTGGTATTACCAGTAATTTGCAACTTATCAAACATGATTGAACCTTGTTCTTTTGTGTAAACGAAACAGAACTCTTTGGTTGGCTTTCTTTATACTTTGGACATAGTGTAAAGGAAACGGAGACTATATTTGCATGCCAGACAATGAAACATAACTCATAGTGTATACATGCCTTTGACATTGTAATTACTAGCTATTGTTTAGATTCCATGTATGGTCACTGGCTTTGGCTGTGTTGAAATCAGCTGTATCAACATTTAATCAAAGTCTTATAGATTTTGGTTGTATATTTTTCTAACGTCAAAATAGAAATGCTGAGACTAAAAAATAGGTTGGAAGGGATGGAAATGTGTGTGCAATGCATTGCAAAAATAATGAACATTCACAGCATAATAAATGAAGCCCATTCTGAATTTGTCAGTAATGAAATCAAACATCACATGGAGTCCATTTAAAATTAGGATTATTTCTCTAGCATTTCAGCAACTTCTAATTAATTTTGCTTCAGTTTACATTCAAAATAGCTGCTTTGCAACATATTCTCTTGAAGTATTTTCCGATTTAACATGAAATACTAAAAAGAAAATATTGCACAATTTTTCTTCTGAAAAAAATGTAATATATAACTTTTAAAAATCACGTATAGTATATACATCCAACACCATATCATTTAACACTATAATATGATGGTATTTGTAACATAATGACCAGTATTGCCTTCTTTCTGAAGACTGAGATAAGTTTCAGCAGATTTATACATGGGCTGCTAAAGTTTCACATGTAAGATTTTTTTTTGGGGGGGGTCTTTTTTTTTTTGGTTGGGGGAGATAGGAGCAATGATTTGTCATGTCAAAAAAGCCTTTTACTCTATGAATTTTCAGAAACTCCCTGTATAATGGTCCTCTTTACCCTTTATTTGTGTCCTTTCTTGATTATGAATCCCCATAAATATTAAGGTTATAGAACCATATGCCCAGAAACAATTATGAATATATCTACTGATTTATACTCTAAATGATGCTATGTTAAGCAATATCTTTCATATTTACAGATTCAAAAGACTTTTATAATACCATATAAAGCAACTGTGGTATAAATGTAGCGCATCTGGGATATTTATTCATTCAACAATTATCATGTAATTATGATATGTAAAGCATGGAGTAATCTCACTATAGGGTTTATAAAAATAACTAGGCATGAGATCTATCTTCCATGGGTTTTAAATTCCACAACACATAGTAACTATACAACAAAGAAAGCAAATCATGCAAGAACATAATAATATCATGTGGGAGTTCAGAAAGGAGAGGACTTAGTTCCAGCCATAATGATCAGGGAAGACTCCTTGGAAAATGATACTGAAGATTACACAGAGCTGAAACACACAGCGTTAAAGAGACTAAGAGTAATGTTCTTTTGAAGCCAGAGCCCCACAGCTGAGTTTTAGGAGACTGAGTCCATTAATTTAGATATAAGATCTGAAACCAAAAACATTATTTAATACTAGATGAATATATGGAAAATTAGAAGATGAAATTAGAGATACAAAAGAAAAGTGAGAGGCTGTTGCAATGATTTTAGAAAGAAAGTAACACGAATAGGCAGGTTAGTTGATGTATGAATGAAGGAACAGGTCTGGGAGATAGCGGTAGAGTTAACAAGAGACTAGGAAAATTTTTAAAATTAAAATTTCAAACTTGAATGACTTGGGGATTATAATGAAGCTGACTGTTAGGACATATTAACAAGTTCAAACTGGGGTACGTAAATGTTTTTTAAAAAGACATCTGTCATGATCAACTAGAACCTAGAAAAAAAGAGAACCAGAGATGTCCATTCATAAAATGGCTGTTCATTGGTTGAGGACATTACCAAAGAGTTATATGGAGTTAAGGATAAAAATCTTGATTAAAAGGAATGGTCCAAGACCATCTGTTGTTAGGCCAGTCAGATGAAGAGAAAGAAACAGTAAACCACTGAATAGAAATTAATAGAAGACATTTTAAAGGGAAGCCTGGTTTTTAACAATATTAATATATTAAAGAATATGGGAAGAGTGTGTACTGAAATTGAATTTGGCAATTAAGGAATTATTGGACGATTTTGGTAAGGTTGCTTATAAACTTTTTCTTAGATTCCTGTACAGATATCAATACAAAAATAAGTTATGAAAAAAAACAGTAAACATATGATTGTCATTTTTAAGAAAATTGTATAAGGAAAACACAAGCGTCTTTTTCCATTACCATTAATATGTCTAAAAGATCCCCTTTTAAGAATCAACAATTGTAAACTAAAATCTGCTTACTAAAGAACTATGCAGTAGTCTCCAATAATGAATGGGCCAATGCTTATAAAAGTTATTTATAAAATACAAAACACAATTAAAATCTATTACTTAACTACTATTATTACCATCCCCACACTACACTGACCCATGAGGCAACTTTTCCACTTCAGCTGCTCTCTAACCTCAAAGTCAGGTAAATGAGTCTTAAAAGTAGCCCTTAAGACTCGGGTTTAAGATCAGCAAATTAAACCCATGGATGTGTCAAATGCACAGTAATCATAAAAAATTAAGAGAGGTGTGTCGGTGTCATAAAGACCTTGCAGGGAATAAGAAATGTTGCTGTCGGACTAGCTGAAAAGAGGGATTCTTTGGAAAGATAGATGGCATCAAGGAACATTTGATGGAATAAAGTTAGGACAAAAGAAAAAAAAAGGAATAAGGTGCACTATTAGAAGTCTCACATTTGGAGAAAGGGTCTGTTTCCTTCCCTGAAGAAATACGAATGAAAAGCACGATGGCACAGGGAATTTGGGAATGGTTATAGAAGCGTCATAATTAAATGTGCATACAAAAAGGTGGGATTTGGAGTTCAATATTTTCAATATAATACTCTATGTAAAACCAAGGAATCACATCAACTAAAAATTCAAATTCCTTGGTAACATTTAAAAATATTAAATAGCACAATCCTATATTCAGTATGAAGTATAATCAGCTTTTGTACTTGGGAATACATATGAATAATGTTAATCATTTGATGCTTATCCAAAAACCACTATCTGGAGCTACTGTGGACTGGTTCTTTGTGCAAGCAAAGCTCCTCAAAACAAGGGAGCAATTTAACAGGAAGTCTGATATTATTCAGTCTTAATTTTTAGATTGACTGTTTTTCTTGACAAAGTTTACCAGTAGGCTCTAAATAGACAAATCCAAATATAATAATTATAAGCACAAAATATGTCTATATATTAATCCCACTGATGAGATGTTAAAGGTTTAAATTTTATGAAGACAGAGTTAGCAACAAATTTGCAACTGCTACACGGAATTTGAATGGGACCTCATCTGTCAATAGGTAGAGATTAAAGACTCAGCATATAAGGCAAAATGGAATAGCTATACTCCCCTTTGGGAGAGGATTTAAAATAGGACTTTTTAACTTTCAAGGATGTTTTAAAAGCTATCTTTGTTTTCTGAAAACGGAAAATGATTTTTCAAATCTACAATGTCCCCCTTGTAATAGCTACCCTTTTCTAAAGAGGACTTCTTTATGGGATAAAAGCTTCTTTTTTGTTTGTTTTAATCAGAACACGTGGTGCATTTTGAGATAATGACAGGAGTTTCTCTGGGTAAAGCAACTTAAAGGCAGACACAGAGCTGCACTGGTGACTGTTACTCAAAGACATAAGACGACATTTTTGTGTGGAAAGCACTGTAACAGCCCTCGAAGTGTTTTTGAATGATGGCAAAAGTCAGCACTATGTCTTTTTATCTAGGAGAGAAAAGGAGAAAAAAGAGAACAAGAAGAAGAATGACAAGTGACAAGTAACATCACCCAGATCACCCTCTGAGGAGAGATAACATTCAGCTGAAACTTCATTAGCCAGAGAAACTCTCTCCATCCGGTAGCCAAGCCTTTGGGGTCTTTAACTCCATCCTCACATGAACAAAACCAATGTTTACGTAGTTTGAAAATCATAAATTCAGCACATAGTATTGATACTTAGTATATGCCAGGCACACACGGATTTAATAATAAACAAAATACAATAATCCCTGATCTTACTTCTCTTACATTTTAATGGAATGACAGAGACAATAACCAAAATAACTAGATAGAAACTGTCTATTTGGGGGTCATAAATACAACGGAGAACACCAAATAGAAAAGAAGGATAAGGGAGGAAGTCCTAATAGAGAAAGAATTAATACATAAGGTAAGCGAAGGGAGGAGCCATGTGAATATCTAGGGAGAACTCCAGGTAAACTGGACTGAAAGCTCAAAGGCTCCACTGCATGAAGATGACTTCAGATTCATGAAAAAGTGAAGTGGCCAAGGCTGTTGAGTTCACAAGAGGAGGGGAGTAGGGGTAAAGTCATAGAGATGGTGTTCAGTTCCTTAGGGTCCATTAGAAACACATTAGCTTTCACTATGAGCGAAAAGGGAAGTTATTAAAGGATGTACATAGTGCCATGGCATTCTGATAGACTCGATGGATGTTGTAGAAAAATCATAAAGGGTGGCAAGAAAGCTGGGATCCCCATTATGACGCTATTACAATAATCCGGGTGAAAGATAATGGTGAGCTGGATGAGGGTGGTGGCTGAGGAAATGAAGAAATATGGCTGGATTCCAGATGCACTTTAAAGCAAGTATTGACAAAATGTTTTGATGGATTGGACATAGGATGTAAAAGAATAGGGAATGATTCCAAACATTTTGGTCTAATCAACTGTAAAAATGAAATTACTATTATTCACTGAGATGAATAGACAGAAGGACAAGATTTGGGGTGAGGGAGAAAGTCAAGAGTTTATTAGTTGTAGGCCCATTAAGTTTGGGACACCTGCTATATATTGAAATGGAAATGGTATGTGAACAGTTGTATTTAATACTCCAGAGTTCACAAGAGAGGTCTGGGCTGGAGACAAATCTCGAAGCCATCAACACATATGTGCTATTCTAAACCATGTTTCATTAAGGGATTGAGTGATAAAGAAAGGAAGAGGACCCATGATTAGAGGCCAAATAGCGTGAGAAAATAGAAAAACGGAGTGGGATAAAATATAGCTAAAATAATAAGACAGATAAGACTGTGGACCTTAGACACAAAGAGATGTTAAAAAAAATAAGGGAGTTATCACCTGTATAAATAGCCACTGACAAGCTCAACATTATGGCCACAGGAATTTTTATTGGGGAGGTCCTTGGTAGGCTTTAATAAGAGCAATTTCAGCGAAAGGTGGAGATGGAAGCAGAGAAGCATAGTCAGGGCAGGCTCAATAAAGGATAGAAGGAGAGTTCTGGAGAAAAAAAAATAGCTCTTTCAAGGACATTTGCTGTCAAGGGAAGGAAAGAAGTGGGTGCTCATGGAGCAGCAAGTGGAATCAAGAATGTTTCATTCTTTTTTTACATATAATGATTTTTATATATTTTTTATAGTTTTGTTCTTTTTTTTGAAGATGAAAGAAATAACACATTTGCATAACGATGGGAAAAAGCAAATGGAGTGGCCAAATTTGATGACACAGGAAAGAGCAAGAAATGCTGCCTTGATGTTCTCAAGAGGGTGACAGAGGCAGGAATATGAGGCGCAGGTGAAGAGTTTGGCCTTTGTCAAGAGCACCAAAAATTCTTCGGGTTAAACAAGAACAAAATCAGAGTACTGAGGATAAGACACAGGTAGGATAAGATGCAGTAATAAGAAATGCCTGTTCTCTTCTGATAGATAGATTTTACTTCTTAGTAGAAAGAAAGTGGTTCTCATTTAAGACTGAGGATGGAGTGGATACGTTGTTTAAGCAGAAAGAAAGGGCATGAGGGGGTAGTCATTTAAAAGTGTGGCAATGCAAATACATTAGGGAAATAATTGCTATGAATCACTTAGGATTGTGCTGGGTTTACTGACCATAAAATTATTGCATTACTATCCTTTGTCTTTCTTCCACTCATACACAGCTGTTTGGGTGCATTCACAGAACTGACGGAGAATTATGTAAAACTGAACTTTAAACGTACAAGAGATTGAAAATATTGACTTCACTCTGATTTTTTGATTGTACTATCATTAAAGAGTGGTACATATATGAAACGTTCATGATGAACACTAATTTCATTTTGATGAAATGTTCTTGGTGATTTATTGCAGTTCTATGCCCTAAGTTCTTCAGGCTACACATAGATTTGCCTAAGTAAACTGATTTAAATTGTTTCACATGTGGTTTATTTTTAAACCAGGGGTTGGCAAATTTTTTCTGTAAAGGGCTAGATAATACATATTTCAGGCTTTGTAGGCCATGTGGTTTTTGTCACAATTAGCAAGCCATAAGGTTTTCTGTAACAGTTACTCAACTCTGCTGTTTTGTAGGCTAAAGCTGCTATAGACAATATGCAAATGAATGGGTATAGTTAGGTTCTAATAAAGCTTTATTGACCAAAACAGGTGGCAGACAAAAAAACCACAGGCCTCAGGTTGCCAATCTCTCTTTTAAACTATTGTAATATACAGTGATTAAATTCTATATGAAAGCAGCTGACAAGTATTCAATAGCTATTAAGAAGACATTTAATAAAATTTATGAAAGCATCTTCAAGTGTGCTGGGCACAAACTAACCTACTTAGAACATTCCTTTTCAATGAACACAGGGTTGGAATCCTTGGTTCTCAAGGAATAGTCTATATTTTAATAGCAGCAGCATCACCTGGGAATGTCTTAGAAATGCAGAACCATGGGCTCGCCTCCGACCCACTGAATCAGTCTGCATTTTAAAAAGTGCCTTATGGGTTTTATACACACATTAAAGTTTCAGAAGTATTAGGTTTAGAATGTACTGCTAGGATTTTCCACGTGTAAAATTAAATAACCTGAAACAAATATCATAAGGAAACAAAACCTAGAATAAATATGAGGCAAAAGAGGTGAAGGAGATAAAAGGAAAACCATTCCCCCACTAAAAGTCCATAAAATGATGAAGGGATAAGTAAAATGTGGACTTTCCATACAGTGGAATATTTTTCATCCATAGGTGAACATTGAAAATATTATGCCTAGTGAAAGACGCCAGTCACAAAAGGCCACATATTTTAGATTCTATTTATATGGAATGTTTAGAACAGAGGTAGAAAGTAGATGAATGTTTCCAGAGACTGGGAAGAGGGGAGAATAGGGAGTGACTGCTAAGAGGTACAAGGTTTCTTTCTTGGATGATGAGCATGTTTTGGAATTAGATAGTGGTCGTGTTTGCACAATTCTGTGACCATACTAAAAAGCACTGAATTGTACACTTTAAATGGTGAGTTTTATGGTATGTGAATTATATTTCAGATTTTAAAAATCAAAACAATTGAAAAACAAAGGCAATAATAAAAAAGTGATCAGAGGTTTCCACCCATAACAATTTTTGTGGCAACAGAATTTAAGGAGTTCAAGACTTTATTAAGAAGAAATGAGCAGATACTGCAGCTCCCACAGAATTAATAAAATAAATATCTGCAGTCAGAATGAGTTTTCATTTAGACTTCGGGTGGGTTCGACTTAAAAGATGGAAAACTATAGAGAAGTTTTTTTTCTGGTTTACCTAAGGTAATCTACTTCAAATTACATCGGTGGGAAGGTTAGCTGGCAACTGCTACTGGGCGGAGGATGGGGGCGGGACTGGGAATCTGGGATTAATAGATACAAGCTATTGCCTTTGGAATGGATAAGCAATGAGATCCTGCTGTAGAGCACTGAGAACTATATCTAGTCATGACGGAGCATGATGGAGGACAATGTGAGAAAAAGTATGTATATATGTATGTGTGACTGGGTCACTTTGCTGTACAGCAGAAAATTAACAGAACACTGTAAACCAGCTATAATGGAAAAAATAAAAATCATCAAAAATAAAATAAAAAATAAATAAAGCAACACCAAAAACTGTGCTCTGTTAAAAAAAAAAGAAAGAAAAAAGAAAAAACAGGCAAAGAGACTTTGTTTTGCTATGTTACACTGGATGGAACTTGAGGCATTCTTCCTATATTAACTAAGGCCCTAGATGTAGATCTGTACCACCAACCGCATATCACCACACCTCACATAACCACAGACAGCCTTCAGGTTTTTCCTCCCTGTCTTCCTAACAGTCTTAGGCTCAACCACATAATGTGAGTTGGAAGATCTGTATTCATTCCCAAAGGAATCCCAACTGTGGGAGTGTTTCAAAGAGTTGGGTGTCAGTAATACACAAACAGGGCGATGACAGAGTCACACGAGGAAAAACACAGGCCAAAGTTGAATCTAGAACCACAACTGGCAGTTGTGCTCTCAAACCCATTCAAAAGGAGAATCTCCATTTATTTACAGCTTCTTGTCTGTAATATAAAACCTGTTCACCTTTATTCTCATTTACAAAGACCACAGGTTTTTCCAAGATGAAAACTGATTCTCAAATAATGCTAAAAATTTAGGTAGTAAAGTATTTATAGTTTGAAAACTGTAAGCACGATATTAATATACTAGATGCTATTTCTAGCAAGCTGTGATTTTAAGACCTTCAAGGATTATTTTCTTCCTTAAATTGCCAGCATCAAACTCATCTATATATGTGCAAGTCTTATGTCTTCTTTTTCTACACCCACAGTAAAACATATTAGTACAAACTGCAATCGTTTTCACAAATAAAATGTAACATCTTATGGAATTCCATTTTCAGTTACCTCAAACGTAACTCTTTTTGTTACAGTGAACATAGGATGAGCAACAGTGATTTAGAAATGGAATAGGTTATATAATCTGCTAGGGAAAATCTGATAAAGCACCTTTTCATCATAACATGTTTACCATGGGTAATTGTACAGCTTTAGAAGGAGAAGTTACACTATGTCTCTATATATCCTTCCCTTAGGACTAGTTCCTAAGTCAGTAAAGCAGAGAGGGATGTTATCGTCCATGGAAGAGAGGAAGAGTAGATATTAAAGCTTACAATATGAATCTGTACAGGATGGCAATCAGATTTCACCGTTTGTGCCAATTTAAGAGCTTAAGTGTGGCTTCCTAGAGCTCAGACTAAGGAAGATTCTGAGGCTATATCCATGCTCTTTAATCATTTAGTTATGTCTGCTGTGGGCTTCAGAAGTGGAGAACAGGACAAAATCCTATATAGTATTGATTGCTCTGGTTTTAATTTCAGTTCTCAAAACCAACTTTCTCTCTATCTCAGTGAGTCATGAGAGATTATCTTCTAAGAAGGCCACACTCAGGGTGAGAACTCAGCTCGGTTAAAGCCATTTTATGAGGAGAGAATTTTCAAGAAACTAAGCAATTGTCAAAATGAAAATCTCATCATCAAATGCATGCTTTTAAAAAATTATATATCAGAAAGGTGGAGTGAGTCATGTCTGAAAGAATATCTCCCAGGGACATTTATTTGCTTAGTCCAGGTATGCATGGCAATGCAAATGAATTTAAGTCCTTAGTAAAATAGTCAGCTATGCTGTCCATCTTTCTTTAAGCATATTCTCTCCTCTTTTCATTCATCCTTTGATTTTAAGACTCATAAGTATTTTCTTAGTACTTTCACTGCTCAGCATTCTCTCATAAAATTGCCCACTTCTGTTAAGAATTTTGTCATCTCTTCCAGCAAATCAAAACATTTGACATGGAAAAATAATCAATCAAAACTACGTTTTGGAATACATAATACAGAGACATACATTCTTGGTTGTCTGAATAGTGTTATATAGCTGTGGTCACTAAATAACTTAAAATATACATATTTTGTTTTACTTGTGCAGCATTTGCAATTTTAGTCATTAAATGAGCTTTGCAGGTGTGCAAATACCCTGTTAATCCTGGTATTTTCTGAGACTGCTGGCCGCATCAACCAATACTTTGGAAGACTGGCAAAACTGAGAGGCTTTTTCAAAGCCCAACAATAAATTAGTAAGATGAGTTATACAACAAGTGGAACTCTGTTGAGTTAAAAAATAAGACCACCTGAAGTTTTATTTTTTTAAGCCATCAGGGATTGGATTTTTAAATGGAAAACCAGATATGATATTTCTTGTCTGCCTTCTGCTTTGCTTTTCATGTATGCATTATTTTCTTGATATGGGGAGGTAGTAGGAAAGAATCCTTAACCTGTAATTCCCATTACAAAAAATTACTTCAAGTCCTCTGGTGAGATTTAGTCAGGCATATTTCTTTTAAGGGGCACCTGTGTTCAGGAAAGAGAAACCATCCTTATATCTGCACAATGATGTGTGGCATTTAGGAAATACCGAGACTGTTTAGACTGTAAGGGGTAACTAGCCAAAAAGACACCTACCATCTCAGTGTGTTCTGATGGCCTTTCTACTCTATGTACTAGGTGATCAGAGAGCTTTTACAGTAACTTCGCTTTATACCACTTCTCCAAGAGAAAAGTAATTTGATATGTAATTCCCATTGTAGAGTCAGCTCAGCCTGAGCTGTGAACTTCCAAAATGTGTCAGTAACAGAAGTCAGGCTTCATGTTACTTTGGAGCAGCCAAAAACTCATGTTATATTTTGAACCCAAATTCTATAAGTTCTGTAAGGGAATAATTCATTCAGATCTGCATAAGGGCATTAAGCACGTCTCATACTTGGATGTCACGAAAATGACTCGGAAAAAGAGCGAGTTCTTAAGTATTATTTCCACTTCAGTGGTTCTGGGACTTCAATTGTTTTAAAACAACCCATAAATATTAGTTCTTACGAATTTATAAAAATTGACTCACTATGAATTTGGTAGCCCTTTGTATAAACAATTCTCAAAAGAGAGTATGAACTTAGCACTAAAAAGCATATAGGCATCTTAAACATCCTTTGATGATCAGCCTAAGAGAATAGTGTTTATTTTTTTGCTACATGTGAAAGTTCATTCTCAGTATCAAGTTTATTTTGTCCGCTAACTTTGTTAACCTTTCCAATTTCTTCAGTATTTGGTGTCCTTTCACAAAGAGCTGTTGGGATAGAACAGTTGCATCAGGGTTAAATGTCAGAGCCATTACCACGTTAACCTGAACCATATATTCTATTCCATGAACTCGCAATATGTTTTTTATTAGTTTTTAAAAATAAAAAAAATACCAACAAAAGTATACAGCAATGTATGAGGCATCTGTGAAACCCATATTCACATTTTTGATAAAACACTTAAAATACTTTAATTTGTAAAGACACCAAGAAGGCCAGGAAAACAGTGCATTTCATCAAAACAATCATTTTTCATGATTTTAACTGAAATAGCTCAACTTGTGATACTACTTCAGAAATTTGAACTTTTTCCTTCTGATCTTTTAAAATAATATTTATATAACAACATGGTTAATGAGTAAAACAATATCCATTTTTATTGAAATCATACCATCATAATGAATAACTAACTGAGAGATATTTTCCTGTAAAGATTTACTGCTAATCCCTTAGTTGAAATTCATTTTACTCAAGAGACATTCAACCCATCACCTAGAAACAGTATTTGCAGACTTCACCAGGGTAACAGCTCTAATCCTTAAGGTAATCATCTTTCACCCTCCTCTCCAGTTCTTTCTCCTTTTAAGTCCTCACTGGTCTTTTAGAAAAATAGAAACTAGAAGACAGCTATTATTTTCCTTCATGGGATCGTCTACTCCATTCAGTCAAGTAATATCATTTTCTGTTTATCCTCATCTAAAACTAGTGCACAAGGTCACCGTCTTCATGCTGATGTTTTCCCAGAGCAAAGAAAGACTATGTCAGGAGATAGCCAGATCACCAACTACAAGAACCTGAGAAGAAGTAAACTCCACTTGCCTTTTTAATTTTTGTATTTAATATCCACGGAGGAGGAGAAAGAGAAGATGAGGAGGAGGAGGAGGAGTAAAATAAGAAAAAGAGAAAGATGGGAGAAAAGGCCATGCTCCTATGTCAGAATTCATATCTCGAGTCAGTCTAAAGATCTTCTTTTAAGTCCGCTAATATTTATTAACATTTCAAAGTGTACCATAATTCGCAACAAAGCAAAAAATAAATAAAACCACTTCATTATTTCTTTCATTCAATTTCAGCACTTTCCAATAGGTTCAGGTCAAAAACATACTAGTACATAAAAGAACAGATAAATTCTTTCATACACTAAGCACAGAACAGGACTACATACAGACTGTGTATGTTTAATTGTGTCAAAGAAACATTAGCTCAATGAATAAAGGGGATTTCAGAATTCTATAGCAGGAGTTTCTTTAGGACTCTCAAACTATTTGGTTCCACATTCATCATTGGTACCTACCGGGGAAATTCAAGTCATTCATAGGCATAAACAATATTACACAACTGACTAAAAATGTAATCTCTGGGAGTTCCCGTCGTGGCGCAGTGGTTAACGAATCCGACTAGGAACCATGAGGTTGCGGGTTCGGTCCCTGGCCTTGCTCAGTGTGTTAACGATCCGGCGTTGCCGTGAGCTGTGGTGTAGGTCGCAGACGCGGCTCGGATCCTGCGTTGCTGTGGCTGCAGTGTAGGCCAGTGGCTACAGCTCCGATAAGACCCCTAGCCTGGGAATCTCCACATGCCGCAGGTGCAGCCCTAAAATGACAAAAGGCCAAAAAAAAAAAAAAATGTAATCTGCAATCTGATAATGTAAGCTAGCCTTTCTCCAAATAATTAGACATCTACTATCAAAAAAAAACTTTTAAGTAATATAAAAGTCAAATTTCAATTCTAAATCTCAAGTTAGTGTAAAGTTCTATAAGTTTTTTGAATTTCTACTTTCCAAAACATAATCTTAGCCCATATCAGTTTATTTATATATTTATTTATTTATTCATTCATCCTTGCGTTTTGAGGCCACACCTACAGCATATGCAAGTTCCCAGGCTAGGTATCGAATCTGAGCTGTATCTGCAACATATACCACAGCTCATGGCAACACTGTATTTTTAACCCACTGAATGAGGCCAGGGATTGAACCTGCATCTTCATTAGTTGGGTTCATTACCACTAGTTGGGTTCATTACCACTGAGATACTAAGGGATGGTTTTTATTTATCTTGAATCTTCTGGTAGGATCTCGTATTACTTCTCCTTAAAGGCAATCATTTAAAAAATGTCCATATAGTCTTAAGAGTTCATTAAATTTAGATCATTTTTCTTTGGATCAATACAGAAACTTCTATTGCATATTCTCCTTTGACATTTCATACATTCAGATTCCATACAAGCCCACTTTTAATATACTCTAAAGATGACATTTTAACCAGCAATACTTTCCCTCAGATTCTTTGTTTATCTAAAGGCAGGATGTGGCTTCTTCAACCTGCTCCTGGAGACTCCTATTATTATGCAAATGAATAAGCAAATTATAAAAAATCCACCTATTGACTCACATGTTGGTTCACCATAAAAAAACAGCAAAAATGTCACCACAGCTTCTATGTACCACACCCGAAAGGAGAAACTTCATGCACCACCATACTATTAAGTAGCCTCAGAGATCCCTACCCATTATTTTTATGCTGAGTTCCACAATGAGGTCATGTGAACGGATTCCCACAGAGTGTGGTTCTCTCTTGAAGGGAAAGACTTTCATTCTCTTGAGTTACTGAGGACCACATGCACAAACGTTAGAAACAGGGGCAGACCAAGATCCATGGGTACTCAAGACTAATAATTCGGCATCTCTTTAAACCTATATTCTTCAAAGTTTGGCTGGCTCACTATTGGGAAAAGAGGTTGAGAATGCAGTAAGTAAAAAGGCAAAAAAAAGTATTCACTCAGCTTTTCTTTTCTTATAAAAAATCAACACAAAAACAAATCCAAGAAACTGTTTTTTGTTTGCCTGTTCTTTTTTAGGGCCTCATCCATGGCATAAGGAAGTGCCAGGCTAGGGGCTGAAGCAGAGATGCAGCTGCTGGCCTAAGCCACAGCCACTAGTTGGGTTCGTTACGGCTGACACACATCACACTGGGTTTGTGATGGTTAACTTTATGTATCAGTTTGACTGAGCCACAGATATTTGGTCAAATATTCTGGTTGTTCCTCTGAAGGTGTTTTAGTTTGTTTGTTTGTTTTTGCTTTTTAGGGTTGCCCCCATGGCATAGGAAGGTTCCCAGGCTAGGGGTCAAATCGGAGGTGTAGCTGCTGGCCTAACCACAGCCACAGCAACTCAGGACCCGAGCTGTGTCTGCGACCTACACCACAGCTCATGGCAACACCAGATCCTTAACCTACTGAGCAAGGCCAGGGATTGAACATGCAACCTCACAGATGCTATTCAGATTCATTTCCGCTGACCCATGATAGGAACTCTTCTGAGGGTGTTTCTGAATGAGATTAATTTTAAATTGTAGACTGAGTAAAGCAAACTGCTCTCCTTAATGTGAGTGACAGTCATCCAATCAGCTGAAGGCCTGGATAGAACAAAATGACTCACCATCCCTGAGTAAGAGAGAATTCTTTTTGCCTGATACCCTTCAAACTAGGATACTGGCTTTTTTTCCCTGTCTTCAGACTTTAACTAAAACATTGGTTCTTCCTAGGTCCTTAGCCGGCCAGCCTTTAGAATGGAAGTACTCTAGGCAGATCTTAGAATTGCCAGCCTCCATAATCATAAATCATACCTATCTCTCCTCTCTTTCTCTCTCATATACACCTGTATACGCATCCCACTGTCTCTGTTTTTCTGGAGAACTCTAATTATAAGACCTAATCTATCAACTTCTCTCAGCAAAATAATCATCCCGTAGCTCCTAAACTCAATTTAGGAATTGTTTAGCATATATTTGTTATTAATGGAGATAGGTGACTTTTTCTTTCCAATTCTTCTAGAATTATATATCCATACCGTTAGCCCTAAGACTCTCCAGTTCCTGCCCTTAGGGATACAGGGTATTTCCTCATACCACAGACATTGGGTAGGTTATATGTGACTTGCCTCAGTCAATGAGACAAGGAAGAAAGTGACAATGTGAAATTCCCAGGCCAAGACCTAAAAGGGCATCACATGTTTCCACTTGCTTTCTGTGAATCAGTGATCACAGCTCTGGCAGTTGATGCCCCTAGGTTCTAGAAGGCATGCGTGCTGTGCATAACTGAATCCTTAGCTTACAGCCAGGTCCAGCTTAAGCCCCTCTTATACAGGCCAAACCTCAACCAGAAGACCCCTGAATGCAAGAATAAATGCTTATTGCTGTTACCCACTAAGGTTTGTGTGGTTTATTGTACAGCATTTACAATAGCTGATAATTATACTCAAGGCTTCCCGTGGGCTGAGGCTTCATTTCCAAGCTTGGACTACTTTTAAAAATGTCCTTTCAACTGCACATAATACTTCATAAAATACCAGTTTTTTTTTTTTTTTTGTCTTTTTGTCTTTTGAGGGCTGTACCTTTGGCATATGGAGGTTCCCAGGCTAGGGGTCTAATAGGAGCTGTAGTCACCGGCCTTCGCCACAGCCACAGCCACGCGGGATTAGAGCCGAGTCTGCGACCTACACCACAGCTCACGGCAACGCTGGATCCTTAACCCACTGAGCAAGGCCAGGGATCAAACCCGCAATCTCATGGTTCCTAGTCGGATTCATTTCCACTGCACCACGATGGAAACTCCATAAAATACTATTTTAAACATCATTTTAGATTTCTAATATGGTTTGAGGACTTCAGATTGATGGCAGATTGATATCTTGGGCAGCAATCTAGAGAATCCAACTTTAATTTTAACTATGCTTAGAAGATAGGTAGCAAATTTCTCCAAGGCAGGAGAAGAACACACAAAATCCCATTTAGACTGCATCTTTATTTTCCCCATTGACCCAGAGCACTCTGCAGACGTGCCATAATATCCCTTAGCTGACTTTCTCCTACAAAAGGAGAAGAGGAAGAACAATTATCTGAAAGTGAAGTAAGCATTTATAAGTTGTAATTACTAAGCATAGAAATAAAATAAATGTGATTGTGAGGGAAAATGACCATAAAATGTTCATCCAGTATTTATTTATATAGAGAACCTCTAGGTACTCTATATAATATTTAGAAACCTTTTTATGTGTGTGTGTGTGTGTGTGTTACTGTTTAATCACTTCCCTCCCGATTCTCAAACTATGTGGTCCTGACATCTTCTTCAAGGGCTGGGCATGAGTTTAACCCTCAGATAGAGGGCTCACGGGCATGGTTGATGAATAGAGTAATAGTGAATGGTTGATGAATGGAGTAATCAGAGGCAAATAAGGCCCAGTTCCAGAATGTTACTGACTGGTGAGGCTGAATTTACTGCAGAACTAGACCTGATCCTTCTTTCAAGACTTAAAAACAGAGAACATCGGTCCAAGAGCTGCTATTCATCCAACCAGACAACAGCACAAGTCAGATTCTGATTCAAATAACTTAAACTCTAACCTAATGCTGAAACCTTTTCAGACAGGTTAGTGATATGGCACATTTTTGACTAAATCAGTCTTTTCCTCAGAAAGATTCCCAACTGACATACTAGAAATTATATTTAGTTCCCACCCTCAAAAAGCTTACTGTAGTGAACCAAAATTATGGTAAAATTTAAAAGCTTTTTTGTACTATTGACTGTAGAGGTGATTAACCAGCTACTGACTAAGTCAGACATACAGTACTTCTATTTAAGCAACAAATACTTTATGGAGAATTTACTACATGCCAGGAACTATTATAGAAGCCCAGGATATGGCAGTGAATAAAACAGGAAAAAAGTCCTTTTCCATGAGAATTATATTTTATTTTAATGGGAAAAACAGGTGATAGACAACATAAATAAGTGAGAGAATCTATTAGAAAGTTAAATAGAGTTATAAAGAAAAATTATGAAGGGAACTAGGGAGAAACAATAGGTTATAGTAGAAGTTGGGGGAAATACTATTGCTTTTTGAAGAGAGTAGTCAGAGAAAATCTCACTGAGAGGGTGACATTTGGGCAGAGGCTTGAAGAAGGTGAATAAACAAGTTATGTGGACACAAGAAAGGAATTCTAGTTATAGGGAATGGAAAATGCAAAAGATATTTTGAGTCTAAAATAAGCTTGTCACGATTAAAGAATAGCAAGGAAGCCAGTATGGCTGGAGCAGAAAGAGTGTGGGCAAGAGATATAGGAGATAGGTGCAGAAAGTTGATAGGGTATAGTCCCTGTTGAGTCTTGTTGGCCAATCAAAGGACAATCTAACTCTATGTTTAGATCTAATGAAAACATTCATTTTAAAATTCAAAAGAGGAGTTCCCTGGTGGTTTAGCAGGTTAAGGAGCTGGTGTAGTCACTTCTGTGGCTCAGGTCACTGCCATGGTGCAGGTTTGATCCCTGATCTGGGGACCTCTGCATGCCATTAGTGTGGCCAAAGAAAAATTCAAAAGAGTATTCAGGAGTATGTCCTGGAAAAAAAATGAACTGTTCATAATATTCTTTGCCTAAATAAAATTCTAGTGGTTTTAAACAACTGAATATATAAAATAATTACTTGTGTCAATAACCGGGAGAATATATCCTTTAAAAATGTGACTCTGGCATTCCCATGCGGCTCAGTAAATAAAAGATCTGTTACTGCAGTGGCTAGGGTCACTGTTGTGGTGTGCGTTCAATCCCTGGCCCAGGAACTTTCATATGTGTTGAGCATGGTCAAAAAAAAAGGTAAAATGTCACTCTTTCTCCAAATTAGTAGGATATAACTACCTAGGATGGTGATTCTCTTCCTGGAAGACTTTAGAATTTTGAAAATAAGTTAAATAAGTTTTGGCTAAAGCTGAGTAACAGTAAGGTGATGTGATGTATGTCAAAGTGATATTGCCCTAAGTCAAATGACCTATTGTAGAGTTGAGATACAGCTTGCTACAAGTAAGATGTGAGTAGCACATTCTAATGCAAAATCCTCATTTTACCTTGATATTTATTGTTTAATATCTTCAAATGTACTGCCAAAATTCTATTAAGAGAAAATCAGACCCCCATGAAGACTTCTGGCTTAAAAATGGAGAAGAAACACAAACAAAATCTTTAATGAAACTAGAAGACAGCTGAAATTATGAATCACAGACTAAATGCAAAAGCAATGAAATTAAAACAGTACATTATTGGAAGTTCAGAAAGATTACTATTGGCTGTAGGTGTCAGAAAAGGCTGGCAGAGTATACTTCTGCCGGGAGAGGAGAATCATCTTGAGTTCCATGGCCAAAATCCCTTGTTTGTAAAAACAGAAATGGAACACATGGGCTAGTGGATTCAGGGTCCCTGAACCTGGTATGGTTTTAAGAAATAGAGCAGGTAAGGGCAGATTTATCAGTCACACTGATGTATAAGCATGGGTCAGTCTGTCAGTGAACAGCTAGAAGTGAATCTCACCATTGTAAGCAGTCCAGCAGCTGCCAGGCTCTATTAACTGGGGTGAAGAAAAGACTCAAAGAACTCTCCAAAAAAACTGAGTTATATCAAAATTTCTGCAAGTCTGCAGCATGGGCACGGGCCATCCATCACATGAAACACCTGCAAATGGGTAACGCAAAGGGAAAAGAAACCCTTCATCTCATTCAGAACCAAAAAAATTAAAAGAAAACAAGCACAGGATCTATATACACTTACAGAGAAAAACTATGGAAAGGAAAAGTAAAAACAAATAGCAGTTAAACAAAATTCACTAGACTATGTCACCAGAAATCAGAGGGAAATGTTGAACAAATACTGTACTATGCATTTACAAACTTTACAGAAGGTTATTTAGTTTACAGAGCAAAAAATCAAAGGGTAGAGAGAAAAGTTCAGGAGGAAGATGATCAGACAAAAGAGGATGAAATTTGAGCTGGAGGAGTTGAGGAAAGAACTGGAAGATTTTTAAAATCAAAGAAATGAATATGATACTATATAAATTAGTACTGACAATGCTGAATATATAGTAAAGAATGCAGAGTACCAGAATCAGGAAAAAGATAGCAAGTAGAAATGAAAATAAAGAGTTAAAAAATCTGAAAGAAGCTGCTAAGATATTGAATGTGAGCAAAAGATATCGAAAATACAAACAACTGCCATTCCTGCATTAAATTCTGGTATGGAAATAGAAATAATATGTTTAAATAATTTTATGAATTTTTCACATATAAAAATTACTTGAATTTGAAGATTATAACAGCACACAGTCTCAGGAAAAACTGATACAAAATAGACCACATCAAGAAATAAAATTTCTGAATTTCAAAGTAAGTAAAAAAATCATTGGACATTCTAGAAACCATAGAAAGTCACTTTAAAGAACAAAATTCATCAAGATGGCCTAATGCAGTTCCAAAGAAATATTTAACCCCAAAGTAAAGAAACTGAAGCAATGCCTGAAAAAAAATCCTTCAAGAAGGAAGCTATGATCCAAAAAATGTTTACCAATCCAAAACTGCCCAACTACAGAGCCACCTAAACAATACTGATAAACATGAGGGAACTCTAACTATTATGTCCAGCAGCCTATTTTATAAAACCTATGGAAGCTGGTTTAGCCAATAAAAGACTGACTTAATAAAACACAGCAAAAATCTTGGTATCAATGAAAGAGTAATTTAAAAAAATACTAAGGACATAAAAGATAAAGAATCACGTTTGAAAATTAAAAGGAGTAGAATTAATAAATAAATCCAATTGCTGCCTCCCTGGGAAAAATGATAATAAGGATAACAATAGTAATAGCTAACATTTTACTAAGAACTAATTTTTATCAAGTCACACAATCCTATAAAGTAAGCTGTATTTTATTCTATTTTACTGATGAGGAAACACTAATTCAGAAGCTAAGGAAATTTAGCTTCAAGGCCACAGAGATAGTATACACATCTTGAACCACGTTTTAACCTATTTTTGAAGATATAAGTGACTTAACAATATTTTATTAGTTTCAGGTTACAATACAATGCTTCAATGTTTGTATATATTATGAAATGATCACTACTAAAATCTAGTTAAAAATCCCTAACAATACGTAAAGAATTTTTATATCGTGATGAGACATTTTAAGATCCACTCTTTTAGAACTTTTAAATCCACAATGTAGTATTAATAACTACAGTCACCATGCTGAACAGTACATTGTACATGTAGTATAGTTATCACTATTTACACAACTTTCAAACAACATTTTAACTGTGTAAAACACTTTTTTAAGGGGTTACGAGAGAGGAGTGAGAGAAAGCACAATTTTATAAACTAAGAAATTATGAGGAAAAATATTAAGTATACTTAGAGAAAAATTAAAGAATTCTACGAGTGTATTGCTTACCTGAATTAACGCAAAAATTGTGGAGAATTTGAATGAAGAAGACACATTTTTAGGGCTATAAAACTGAAATTTGCTCCCAAAGTGAAGGAACTATGAATGGGATAATTTTATTTTTTAAAGAAATAGGGAAAAAACAAAAATAAACCAATGGGACCTAATTTAACTCAAAAACTTTTCCACAGCAAAATAAATCATTAAAAAATGAAAAGATGAGTTCCCTTGTGGCTCAGTGTGTTAAAAACACAACTTAGTGACTGTGAGGATACAGGTTTGATTCCTGGCCTCAAAAAAAGGGTCAGGCGTTGACACAAGATGTGGTGTAGGTCACAGACACGGCTCAGATCCCATGTTGCTGTGGTATAGGCTGGCAGCTGTGGTTCTGATTCAACCCCTAGCCTGGTAACTTCCATATGCAACAGGTGTAGCCCTAAAAAAAAAAAAAAAATGAAAAGACACCCACAGAATGAGAGAAAATCTTTGCAAACTATGAAACAACCAAGGGGCCTCATCTCCAAAATATATAAACAACTCATATAACTCAACAATAAAAAACCAAACAATCCAATCAAAAAAATGGGCAGAAGACCAATAATAGACATTTCACCAAAGAAAACATATATATGGCCAGTAGGCGCATGAAAAATCAGAGAAATGCAAATCAAAACTACAATGAGGTACCACCTCACACTGGTCAGGATATCCATCGTTAACAAGTCCACAAACAACAAATGCTGGAAAGTGTGGAGAAAAGGGAACCCCCCCTTCACTGTCTGTAATGTAAATTTGTACAGCCACTGTGGAAAACATTATGGAGGTACCTGGGAAAAGTAAATACAGAACTACCATACGAACCAGCAATCCCACTCCTGCGCATATACCTAGACAAAACATTCATTTAAAAAAACACATGCACTCCTATGTTCACTGCAACCCTATTCACCATAGCCAAGACCTGGGAACAACCATGTCCACTGACAGATCAATGGATGAAGAAGATATGGTACATATATACAATGGAATACTACTCAGCTATAAAAAGAACAAAATCATGCCATTTGCAGCTATGTGGATGCAAACAGAGATTTTCATACTAAGTGAAGTAAGTTAGAAAGACAAATACCATATGATATCACTTATGTGGAATCTAAAATATGGCACAAATATCCTGTCTACAAAACAGAAATAGACTCACAGACACAGAGAACAGTAATGTGGAATGTGAGTGGATCACTACCGTGTACACCGGAAACTGACACAACACTGTCAATCAACTATACTCTAATAAAAATAAAAATTAAAAAGATGATCCAAAAGAATAGGAAAATTTATCAAATAGCCAACCTCCTAAGACCCCAAGCCAAGACTATTCACAGTTAAATTCGACTGAACAATTATAGAAAATTCCAATGACATAAGTATTTTCACAAAGTATAGAATAAAAAAAAAAGCTTCTAGTTAACGTTATTTTATTTTATTTTTAGGGCCACACCTGTGGCATATGGAAGTTCCGCAGCTGCTGGCCTACACCACAGCCACAGCAACATGTGATCCAAGCCGCATCTGCGATCTATACCACAGGTCATGGCAATGCTGGACCTCAGTGAGGCCAGGGATTGAACATGCTTCCTCATGGATGCTAGTCGGATTCATTTCTGCTGTGCCACAATGGGAACTCTCTAGTTGTTTATTTATTTATTTATTGTCTTTTTAGGGTCAAACCCATGCCATATGGAGGTTCCCAGGCTAGGGGTCAAAGCAGACAGAGCTGTAGCTGTTGGCCTACACCACAACCATAACAACTCCAGATCCGAATTGTGTCTGCGACTACACCACAGCTCATGAAAACACCCGATCATTAACCCACTGAGCAAGGCCAGAGATCCTCATGGATACCTGTCAGATTTATTTCCTCTGAGCCACAATGGGAACTCCCCTAGTTATTTTAAATTAAGCTGGAATTACACGATATCAAAATCTGACAGAGCAGAAAGATAAAACAAAATCTCAATCTCACTTATGAATATAGCTATAAAAATTTATTATGTTACAGAAAAATGCAATATAATATTAAAAGAATACTACATGATATCAAAGATGTTTACATCAGGAAATCTCCTAATCAGGTGATTTTAGTTAAAAGAGATTATCCTGGATAATCTTCATGACTTGACTGAATCTACCGGAAGTCCAAAAAAGCAGGGCTGAGATTTCTCTGAGAAGAGAAAAAAAAACAAAAAGAAAGAAATTCCACCTGTGGAAAGCAACTTCTGACTGTGCCTGTGGAGTTCCATTCTGCCCGTAATATTCCTTTACTGACTGCTTACAGGTGGTAGCCCCAGCCCAAGCCGGTGGGTTTGAGTCTGCCCATGATCTTTCCTTCCTGACTGGCTGCCATGCAACTTTTGGGTTTGCTCTGCTAGACCCCACAGTCATACCAGAGTGACTTGTGATAAATCTCTTTATCGACACATACATATATATACATACACACATACAAATATATAAATATAGAGAGAGCAAGAGGGAGATTTGAGATAGAGATTATCTATCTATCTATATCTATCTATCTATCCGTCTAACTGTTGATATGTCTATCTGTCTTTCTACTCCTACCCCTAGTGGTTCTGACAGTTTAGTTGAACCCTGGCTGATACAGAGCATGACTGTGTGCCACAGAGGATGATAGAACTGGGAGGGAAACTTTTTGCTGTATTATCAATTTTTAAAATCGGAAAATGTGAATATGTTACTAATAAATTGTAACAAATAATTTTAAAAATATGCCCTAAATACAAAGTATTGGAACCTTTGCATTAATGAATAGAAAAGTCTTTTTAAAAGGGCTTACAAATGTAAAATTTTGCTATGTTCTACTAAAATTAATTCTAGTATTTTTCTCAAGACCTTCATATTTGTTTGCATACACATGCTTTTTCCAAATTCTAGCCCATGTTCCTGAATTTTAAAAACTATGTGTGTCGGGAGTTTCCCACGTGGCTCAGCAGAAATGAATCTGACTAGCATCCACGAGGAAGCAGATTTGATCTCTGGCCTTGCTCAGTGGGTTGACGATCGATCTGGTGTTGTCACGAGCAGCGGTGTAGGTAAGAGACGTGGCTGGGATCTGGCGTTGCCGTGGATGTGGTATAGGCCAGCAGCTAAAGCTCCCATTCGACCCCTAGCCTGGGAACCTCCACATGCCATGAGTGTGGCCCTAAAAAGACAAAAAATAAAAACTACGTGTGGAAAATTTGTTTTTAAAAAATTACAGTTGATTTACAATGTTGTGCCATATACTGCTATACAGCAAAGTGACCCAGTCATATATATATATGTATATGCATGTATATATATATATATACACATACACACACACAGGCCCTTTCTTATATTATCTTCTATCATGGTCTATCCCAAGAGACTGGATATAGTGCCCTGTGCTACAAAGTGGGATCTTATTGCTTATCCATTCTAATTGTCCTTTATCTTGACACATAACATTATCCCTCCACCCTCACCTCCTAGCATGAATTTGACCTTCATCTTTCGACTTGTCTTGCTCTCCCTGAGGCCACCCCTCTGTCAACAGCAGTACAAAACGATAGAAAGCTTTGTCCTTAAGGTGGAATATCTGGGTTTGGACATAACCGTAACATTTATTGATTTGGTGATAACATATTTTTTAAAACTGTTCTGAGTTTCAGGACAATCTCCCATGAAATAGCATTAGTGGTAGTTGCTCTGTCTATTCCAAGTGACAGATTGAACCCGGAAGCTTTTGTAAACTGTAGAGTGCCAAGTAAATAGGAACTATTATTTTTACTACTGTTAGTTATTTTATGTTTGAGTCTATTTGTACTTGAACTGAGGCTGTGGATAAGGTAAAGAAGAGAAAGAAAAGAAAAGAGTAAGGTATTTGATGAGTGTATGCTCTGTGCAGGCTGCTTTCTATATGTAACCTCATTTAAGGTAGCCTAACCTGAATAGTACATTAACTTGTCCAGAGTCCCAGAATTAATCAGGAAAGAAGACGAATTGCAAAAATGAACTGTTTGACTTTAAAGTTGGTGCTCCAGGAATTCCCTTCGTGGCTCAGTGTTTAACGAATCCAACTAAGAACCATGAGGTTGCACGTTCAATCCCTGGCCTTGCTCAGTGGGTTAAGGATCCAGCATTGCCGTGAGCTGCAGTGTAGGTTGAAGACGCGGCTCGGATCCCACGTTGCTGTGGCTGTGGCCAAGGCCGGTGGCTACAGCTCCTCTTAGACCCCTAGACTGGGAACCTCCATATGCCGCAAGTGCAGCTGTAGATAAAGGCAAAAAGACAAAAAAAAAAAAGTTGGTGCTCCAAAGGAATGATCACACCAAAGCCTTCCCTTGCTTATTTACATATTACAAACATAAAAATATATACTCAAAAGTATCCAAATACTTAAACCCAAAGTATTAGAAGACGAAAGCCAATGTTCCTATCAGAATCACTGAATTCATGCTTTTTCAAAAAATCTTACTGTTTTTTTTGTTTTACATACTGAAGTGTAAAAAAAAAATAATTAGTACTTTCTTGGTTCAACCTGATAAGGAAAGATAAATGAAACCCATATCCTGAGATTGCACGAAATCTTCCACTGAACTGGCTGAAGAGAAACACTGAAAACTTTGTTCAAAATGATTCTGGTTCACAGCCTCAAGGGTCTTCTCAGCAATAAGATTACTTTAAAAACATCTTTTTAAAACTCCCTCAGATTTACTATACATTCATTCTAATTTGGCAAAAATGGGATGATATAAGGAAAGTATACTTTTTTCCTGAATGTTAGATAGTACTATAGATGTGTATCTTTTGCTGAAGGTAAGTTTTATCTGGATAACCTTATTGTAATACAAAAGTATCTATTTATAAAAAAAAAAAAAAACACCTAACTTTATTTTTGAGACTACATATTATATCTATTATTATAATGTTTATAACTGGATTTTTATTTTAGATTCAGACTAAACCAAGTAAATTGAGTGTCTACTATGTGCCAATATGTTCTTAGGTTATTTCAACAATCTTCATAACAATCTTTTACCATAATTCTAATTTTCTTGGTGAGTTAACAGGTATAGAGTGAATGAAATTAAATAAAGTTGAATCTACGTCTTCTGACCTGACCAGAACTTTACAATGCCATTAGAAAGATGAGATTTCCTCTTCATACCTTCAAGCTGTGAAACTAGCCTGCCCCTAGCTTCTCAATCATTTGTCCTACAAAAGGAGACAGAGGAGATCTCTTTAAGAGAATTTTTATTTTCCTCATTCCCCTACTCAAAACCTTCTAAGTGTTCTCAGCCTGTTTTAAGGTCATGTTAATGCTCCGATGGAATACTAACAGCTAATTATTTGAATATTACCATTTGACACCACACTCAGAATTCTGTCCCCTAATTAAAAAGCCTCCTTCTTGTTTCCTACCATTCATCGAGAAATCTGTTTCAAGTTCACATCTTCAATAGAACTATTCCAGATTAAAGATAAATGCTGTCTCTCCTGCTCCAGGGCATGTTTACACACTAACTCAGGCATATGTACTGATCATATATGCACATCTTGAGGTTTTTCATTGATGGCGGTGTTGCATGTAGTTACTGCTTCAATCACCCTTTGGAAATGTATGTGGAATACTGTAAACTAGAAGGTCTTTGTAAATTTTAGTTGCCATCCTCTTTCTTTTCTTCTGATTATAAGCACCTTGAGGGCAGTTTTGCATTTAAGTTCACCACCTGGCTTGTTATGGTTCTTCTAATATGGCAGGTGCTCAATAAATCACACTAATAAGGATCTGTGGCTGACTGATTAACTTCTTGGCAAGTGAAATATATTTAACATTCCCCTTGAGTTTGCAAATGGTTTATGTACTTGACAAAGCACCATACTCAGAGTCATATCTGGTCTTGCAAGAATCTGACCTGACCAACAATTTTTAAATACTAAGCACTAAGGGCCCTAAAACAAAGACCGTCTCCTATCCACAAGAAGTGTTTTCATTTTTATTACCCTATTGTTGCCCACGTATCAGGTTGGAATATGGTTTACATACTGGAACATTCCATCCTCCAACCCAGCAGTCTTGCACCAGTCTTTGTGTGCTCTGTTTTCTTTGTGAATCATGGATTAGAACTGCAGCCTTTCTGACCTGCAATAAAACTCACACATTCCCTTAAACATATGCTACTATACAATGAAATTCATTGAAGGAAAAAAATGAATGTGAATTCTACCTGACTGATTCTTTTCAGCTTTGGGGTGCTGTGGTTGGAAAGATCAAATAATGCCAGTTATGTCAGGTAGTGCCAGGAATTTCAAGCTTCCATAAATTTTGATCCTAGAAATCTCATGACAGAATGAGAAAGAATATTTTTCTTTGTCAAGACTTTAGATTTTTTTTTTTTTAATTCAAGCCTTCCTAACTCAACTTGCTGTTACTTCTCAAAATGAAATCACAAGTCAAATTTAAAGAGAGGAAGTGGCACCAGATAAATGGCTAGAAATAAAGCTCACTACTGGAAAATCCCCTTGAAGAGTTTCCACTAGAATATCATACTTCATTTTGTTTGTTTTCGTTCCCTTTCTCTCTCTTTTTTATAAGACTAGATTTTGGAAAATAAATATTATATATAACCACATAAACACAATAAGGCTGATCTTAATATACTAATACTTAATAAGATTACTAAATAGGCTCTAAATCAACTTTTATAGATATTTTTATCATTTTTAAAGCTTTTTAAGAAAAAGGATCTTATTTTTCTATCACTGAAAAACACTGCTACAGAATGAAATTTCTTCACCACACAGAGATATACAATACAAATACACATTATTAATTTTGTTTGCCTTTTCCACATAAAAAAAATAGGGAGGATAGAGTCTCAATTTTAAAATATATTTTTTTTTCCCGGGAGTTCCTGGTGCAGTACAGTGTAAATGAATCAGATGAATCTAAGTGGAAACGAACTTACATCCATGAGGATTCAGGTTCAATCCCTGAGCTGGCTCAGTGGGTCAGGGATCTAGTGTTGCTATGAGCCGTGGTGTAGGTTGCAGATGTGGCTCAGATCCCACATTGCTGTGGTAGTGGTGTAGGCTGGCAGCTACAGCTCCAAATTGGGCCCCAGCCTGGGAACTTTCATATGCCATGGGTGTGTCCCTAAAAAAAAGAAAAAGAAAAATACACATATTTTGTATATACTTTAGTCTCATCCATTTTCTTAAGGGAGTATCTCTACAAGTTAGTTCTATCCCAAACATATTCAAAGCACTTCTAATTTTTTTGACTTTATGACAGTTGACAGTGAGGGTGGAAAATAATTTCTCCCATCATGAATTATGGTATTGGTTTTAATATCTTTTTAAAATTATTTTTTAAAATATCAATATACTTTGTATTTTCAGGACAGTTTTAAGTTTATAGAAAAATTGAGCAGGAAGTAAACAGCGCTCCCATACATTATTCCCCTCCCCAGTTTCTCCTAGTCTTAACATCTTACGGAAACCTATGGCACATTTCCAATATCCTTTTAAAATATGTTTTTGGTAAAGTGATAATTAAGGACCAGGCTATGCATAATAGATACTGAAAGTGCATTACTTTTAAATGGACATTTTACCTTACACTAAGGTAAACAAAAGAGATCTAGATAAAGTTATGACTACTTTTTTTTTGCAAAAGATATAACCATAACATATATAATCCTTCCCATTTTCATGATCTTTTTATAAAATTTTAAGTTGACTTTGAAGTTTTCTTTTAAAAATACATGTATACAACAGTTTGTTTATTTTCTGAGGCCCACATGGGCACTTTGCTTCACAATGTGCTAACTGCTCTGACTTTGGCCCAGGCTCTTTGCTGGGCTGCTCGCCTCTGCCTGCTGCATCTGTGTTTACATATCTTGTGGGATCACTCAGAGCCCTACTGCAGGTCCTTCTAGCGTCTTTCAAGACGAGGCCTCAAGCAGTCTAACCAAAGTCCACGTCACCCATATCAGTTACTCAAAAAGCTCACCCTGGTCAGAATCTGCTTTCTACTGACATTTTGATACAAAACTGCCGTCAACGTACTCCCTCAACTGAGGATACAAGGTTTGTAAAAAGTGTGAATTCAAAAGGTTGTTGATAAATCACTGCATAAGATCATCACTATTAATTTCTGTCAGGAGACAGTAAAATAGTAAAGAGTGTTTAACATTGTTCCAAAAATAACACTTTCTGCTACAGGGTAGAACCTCTCTGCAGTGCCAGATTGAAATTAATCTTGCTCAACTGGTTACTGAGTGTTGTCCCAAATTATTCAGCTGGAGGTAAACAGAGATATTGTTCTTAGGAGTATAAAACCCAAATTCATATAATATACTAGTATAAAATTCCAGCAACTCAAGTCGAGATAGAGGAAAGGACAGAATGGCAAAGATCAGATTTACAAATAAAATTAAAAGGTAGCTGGTATTTTATGCTTATCCTAAAAAATCAAACATATCATTTATTCCAATGTGGTATTCTTTAAAGTGAAATAAAAACTGATTCGTCAATAAAAATATTTAGAAGTAACATTTTTAATTCAAAGAGCTAACTAAAGCACACACAAACTCATAAAATACATTTCAGGTAATGTGGGAAAGAATCACACTTAAGAAAAGATACATATGTGTTTTACATTTTTAAACCTTTAGTAGTTTTTCTAATAATCAGCAGGCCTCAAAATTTATTTTGTTAACATTATGCTAATGGAGATTTATCAATTCCTATCCTGCCTATCTTTATATAGCAATGAGATGAAATATGTCTTTTGGTAATTGCCTTTTGTTAGGAATCATGTCAGTTACTGCTATTCTCTATTACTGCCAGTAATTCAACATCTGTATCATATATTTCCTCTTCAAAGAACTGCTCAATAAGTATAACTAACCTATACAGAATATGTGAGGATTAAACATATTATTTGTCATCCTGAAAGTCACTTTCTGCTCATTTTAGCAAATACTTCAACCAAAATTCTGCACATGATAAAAACAGCCTATATTATGCCTACACTGTAAAACTGGATTCTGGCAAATCTTGGTACTACTTTTCCAATGGTTTTTGACAATGTTAGTGGCTCAGAACACAGACAATCAGGGAAAGCCCATTTACCTTTAGGATGCCCAGTAAGGGCTGATCCAAGGCAAAAAGAAATGATTTCCCTGTTGTATGCCATGGGGGACCACATTTATTCTACTGACCGAAAAGCTAGAGCCAAGCACGTGCAGTTTATAACCCACTGCTCCTCTTACCTGCTGTGAGATGCATTTGGCTTCTTGACAGAGCCATTTCTATCACAGACTTGACATCATCCAGCTCCTGGAACTGCCTCCAACCACCCATCTTCCCTGGCTTTCCTGAAGCTACACAGCTGCTTTCTCTCATGTTAGGGTTATCCTATCTCACTCTCACCAGGATGCCACCTATCAGTAATAAGTATAGGCTTCTATTGAACTGGTTCAACTAAAAACATTTATTTTGTATCTGAAAGTATACTAGATGCGAGGAAACCAAGGATCATTATGCCCTGATTTTGACTCAAAGAATGTTGTATATAGTGAGAACGAATCATAGAGGAAATGTCATAAAGGCTTTGTATCATACGAGGCTTAATGGATATGTGAGAGGTTTTTTACTTGTTTTGTTTTGTTTTGACTTGTATGAAATACCAAATCTTTAGCTTTATTGGTCACCCTCTTAGGAAATCTCTAACAATAAAGGTTTGGAAATTGTTTTCCCCAAAAAAGAAGTAAACAACTACATTCTTACTTTTAAATTCAAATAACAAATCCTACTGCATATTTCACAAGCAGCTTAGGATGAGAATAAACTGAAATAGCAACTAATTTAATCTGATTTTCTTGAAAAAAAATAAATAGGTGTATGATATGTGTGCAAGTTTTAAAAACCATGGTTATCTCATGCTGCATTTTATTTAGATAGCTTTTCTTCTGAGATCAAATTTAACCTTCTTGAACAAATGACCCAAACTGAGTTTTGTTTTCACTGTAAAGCTTATAAATGTACATTCATTTTTCCATGCATAAGGTTCAAATCCCATTGCCCAAAATAATGTTGTTATTTATTAGAACTTAGTAGCATTCTAAAGAGAAAAAAGCATCAAATGGAAAATTACAGATATATATATATATATATATAGAGAGAGAGAGAGAGAGAGAGAGAGGGCTCTTAACAAATTCGTATGTATCTGTTGGAGAACTAGGATTTTTCTACAAATCCTATTGCATATTTCACAAGCAGCTTAGGATGAGAATAAACTGAAATAGCAACTAATTTAATCTGATTTTCAAAGTCCTGTCATTTGCTAAAACAGGATCATTTTGATACTTCCAAAATACAACTGCTTAGTGCGGGGAAGTTTATTTGTAGGATAAAGTTATATTTTAACCTTGATTTTTTTTTCTTAGCGACTGAAACAACCTCTCACTCTGATTCCTACTCATGTTGGAGGCAGATGAAAATTTTCTCTGACAGTAGATAAATATTTACCACATGAAGAAATAAAATTAAACTGATCAGTGGGACAATGTACAAATGAAGTATTTCGTTGCCTCCTCCTTAATTTTCCCATCCAGAGCTCCTTTTCTAAGTAAACCCCTCTGGCCATAAAATTCATTGAATCTACTCTATAACAGGTAGGTAACAAGGATCCAAAATAATTGATTTAGAAGGTTGCTTAGTATACTTTGAAAATTCACTCCATGTTAAAGTCATTTATTTGTTTCAGGTAATAAGGAAACCATGACTTAAATCTATTCCTCAGTTTCACAGCTGATTTTACACATTTTTCTCTATTATATATTAATTTTCCTCTTATTTTTATTTTTTTTTTTTTTGTCTTTTTTGCCTTTATCTGGAGCCGCACCCGGGGCATATGGAGGTTCCCAGGTTAGGGGTCTAACAGGAGCTGTAGCCGCCGGCCTTCGCCACAGCCACAGCAACACGGGATCAGAGCCGCGTCTGCGACCTACACCGCAGCTCTCGGCAACGCCGGATCCTTAACCCACTGAGCAAGACCAGGGATCAAACCCTCAACCTCATGGTTTTCTGTCGGATTCATTAACCACTGAGCCACGAAGGGAACTCCCCTCTTATTTTTATATAGTGGCCACAATATTCACCTGTTCTTAGCTCTGGTAAAAGTTAACAAAACTTTTTTTCCAAAAGTGATACATGTATTTGGTAGAAATCATAGTGATAAAGACCTTTTTTCACTCTTCTTTTTCTTATATCTGCAAGAGGGGGGAAGGTATATCTACCCTACTTTTAAAAATTTCCCTGAATTCTGAAAATCTTCCAGCTGTCTTGAAAGAAGAAAACTTTGGCTTTTGACTCTCTTTCCTGTCTTGTGGATAAGAGCCCGGCTGTTTTCATAAACAGTGGCCAGCTGTTCAACTTTTAATACCCTTTAACAATCTTCCACTTTTCACAGGGAAACACATCTTGATTGCATCTTCATCTCCTGCTTAAGTTAAAAAACTCACTGAGAATTTTAAATGTAAAAGCTTCTAAAACCAAGACACTCAAAAACTATACTCGGCTGCTGGCATGAACCTAGAAGTTGCCTGTAAGTTTCAACCCACTCCTCATATTTATTAGACAGATTATTTCAGGATATTTTGGAATTTTTAGAGTTTAAAGGAAGAGGACAGCTGAAGGACAAGTATATGCTGGGCACTTGTGAGAACTAGCCCAATGACATAAATTTATCTTATGTAATCAGCAAAATCAGCTATGTGGAAATGTTAGACCAATGCTTCTAGTCTTTACTACATGTTTCACCAAGACCAGCAGTACAGTAGTACAAGGTGGCCATATTTATTGTCAAAAGAAGTGTGTCTCAAAGAATGATTAGAGCCCAAGGAATACAAAGCACTAAGCTGATCCATCACATAGGAATCTCCATGCTTTATTTTTTAAATGAATACTTACTGCAAAATTCAAACAATAAAGTAGAAAAGAATGGAAAGAGAAGGAAGAAATAACAATACATATAAAAATTTTAAGGCAGATAAGAATAGACTCTTTCCTTAGACTTTTCAAATTGAACAACATAAACTGTGTTCAAATAAAATATTTACTTTTGTGTAAAAACTAGCAGGTGAAGAAAATATCACTATTATAATAGAATCCAAATGATGAGAGTAAATATTTTGAAAAGACATCCTATTCTTATCAAAGGATGATTATGGATATGGTCATCAGCATTCTTCTAGAGACATCTCCTTCTTACATATAGACCAGCATAAACAAGGCTTATATGGAAATGGAAGGGGAAAGGAGATGGGGGGGTGGGAACTGGGAAATAGAGGGAAAACACTTCCTACATGGTAATTCAAACATTTAATGAAGAAAAATTCCCAAATGAAAACCTGTTTAACAATTCACTGTTTCCTCCGGGTGTTATGAATTAACTTTTCAATACAAATAGAGATGTCAAAAAAAATCTCTTTAATGGTAAAGGTGTTACATGAAGTCCAATATACCTCAGAGCCTTTTTCTTGTGATGCTATGTGTGTATTTTCTTTACTAAATCAGTGCCCATAAGTTTGCAATTCCATAAGGGGCTTTGAACTAAGGAACTTTAGCAAATGGAAGGAAAAATATCAGAAGGTTTCCTGCTATGTAATTTAAAATATCAACAGAGTGTGAAGTCTAAGCATCATGAAATGTTTTGAAATAAGATTACAGGGACTTTTATGAATATTTATAATTAGATTAATTAGATAAACCACTAATATATTCAGATTTTTAGAAAATTATATTTCAGGTACCCATATAATATGTTAAAAGGCACAATACAAGCACAACTTTTACCAAAAGAAGTTTCTTATGTCTGATTTAAATCGTCTTTAAAATTTAGAATTTATGTCTTTGCAGCAACTATGGATTTGCCATGAAAGTATTCTCTCAAGAAGGAAAAGAAAAGCTCAAATATCAAGAATAACTTAAAACTGTGGGAAAAGAATACTATTTTAGATTTACATAAAATTTCTCCACATATAAAACACCTTGACAGCCATCAGAATATCTGATCTTCTCTCTAACAACTCAGTGAAGTTGACAAGGAAGTATTATTTTTTTCCCCATTTCCTGGATGAAGAAGCTGAGACTCCAAATAGTTTCATGACTTGTTTTAGAACAGTATGCTAATTAAACTGTGAGACTTGAACACCAAAGAGTTTCCTCAAACTCCAATAATCCATTCCTACAGCATCTGTCACAACAGCTCAACAGGAGATGAAGGATGATCAGTACGAAAAATATCAGAAATTAATGGACTGTTTTGCTTTCTAATTTCTTTTCTTTTGGTATGAGGAAACAAGACAATTTAAGATTACTGAAACTGTAAAAGCCATTTCCTCATCAATTTGACTCTTTTTGAACTCAAAGATTTTAATGAAATGACTGTTGGGGGTGATGATAACTCAAAATGTAAATATGCATATTAAACCTATGATTATAGTGATAGCTGCTGCAATTTAGAATAGCTGTTTCTTTTCTAGTTAACTAATATGATTTTAAGTATTTCATGTGGGGGAATTTTTTATGAAAAAAAAATGAAGTGAACCTAAGTTTGGAATTTACAAGCTCATTTAAAGAAAAGTCTCAACTATTTTTTTCTTACAAATGTAATACCTCCCCAGATGGCAGTCTTTGTAGTTTGTGGCACTGATTCAAAAGGCATATTAACTGCCACTCTCCTAGCTGCATCAAGCATTTACAGGCCTCCCCTCAGAATGGTTTCAACAGTAATTAAAATAACACCCTTCCTCTGGGTGAAATTACACTTGAAGAGTTTGGGGATGTTTTTTTTTCCTTCCTTTGGGTAAATAGGCCTTTTCTCCAAAACACATGATTAAAAGATGAGAATGGAAAGACCTTGAGAGAAAAGAGACAGAGGTATGTGTGGTGGGAGGGGACAGGGGTT